>CAXHWN010001720.1:115000-535000 GCA_964020975.1 Hermodice carunculata
GAAACACTTTATTAATATAGTTATTCCCATGCTATCAATACCTCATACGAAAGAAAACCCCGGTGCACACCTCATTAACCCTTCATGCGCCGGTCCCTCCAGATATCTTTTACTTTTCGTTCGTCATACTCAATCTTCCATGCCACTCAAGAATACCATGTAAGGTATGCCTATTCAATCGTATTGTACTGACTATGCTTTAGAACAAATAAACATCCTAGCTTAAAAGTCATTTGCAAGCCAAAATATATAATGTGGCAAGAAAAAGTTTAAAAGGTTAAACTGGTTTATATAGATTGGTGACTTTTCAGTATGTATGGTATCGCGACCGCATTTGGTCATGCTTTTAATATTAGCCACTTCAACTGGTTAAGATCATCCAAACCAACTTTATTTGTTTGTCCAAGTGTACAAAGTATGGCGGTGTTTTACATAAACAGATTTGTGGCCATGGACACCGATATGAAAATCTCATTTCACATTTATTTTCAATGGTTAACATATAAGAAAACAAACATTACACACCATGCCGCTATAATAACCCAAAAGAACGAAGCAAACATGACACATCGTGCTGCTATAATAACCCAAAAGGAATTACGATAGATATTTTAATTTATATGCCGCAATAATAACCCAAAAGAACTATGTAAGCATAATATATCATGCCGCTATAATAACCCTAAACAAACTGCGACAGATATTTTAGTTTATATGGCGCTACAGTATCCCAGAAGAACTGAGCAAACATAACACATCGTGCAGCTATAGTACAACAAAATAAATATACAATAGATATTTTAATTTATTATATGCGTGTACCTGTTTTCTCAAATTCTGTGTGCCTATTTCTCATTTCTTTACTTTGCCTACAATTATATGCACAATATAGAATCTATAATTTGAAACTGAGTTCCAGATATAATTATCTGTTTAACTAAGGTGCAAAGCTAGTGAGAAGTCTAATCCTTACGGAACAGATACGAAAGAACAACTAGAAGTGACGTGCGATATGTAAAGCTTGTCCATTAACAAATAAAAGGACTCGACGGATCGTCAGCAATCACTGTCAATGAATATTTCGTTGTACAAAGAGTAAGAAAGGAATTTGCAAATTTCTACAGTAAAATGCGCCGCATAGCAGGTACACATGCTTTCACCAAATCGTACTTATTGACGTGTTCCGTTAGCTACTGTAAATGTACTTCACTTGCTATCATTAAAAGACCATTTCTTACATTTTAATTAATACAGCACACAATTTCACGCACATGTAAATTTCCTGAAGAGGAAACCAGTTCGGTGAGCAATTGGGATTATTCACTGCCATGAATCTGCGTGACACACTGAAGCTCTATTATATTTATGTCTGTATACCTGTCAAACTAAATTGTATCTTTTCTTGCTTGTAATTTCACTCTTGGCCACTCATTCGTGTACCGTATACAGCGTGAGAATTCCGTGCTTTACGACAAACAAGGACGGTAAATACAACCTAAATCAATATACGTATTTTTGTCTATCCAGATTATTTGTTACCTACGATAATAGCGTAGTAACTCCAGACAGCGTTTCGCTTCAATGGCTAATACACGCTCTCTTCCACTAATGAGAAAACGACATGGCGATCCCGCGTGAGCTCGCGAGCTCATGCACGCACCCGATGCACCTGTGGGCGTGGTGACCAATTAATCAGTAATTGAGAAAACTCATCAGTTTACCCTTGACTTCATGAGTATAAAAACATGAACATGTCGCCAATGGCGGGAACAAGTGACCAGTAAATGACGGGTTGCGTGGATAATTTTTGGCAGCGCAGGGTTTACATACTGAATCGCGTGGGCGCGGTGGCCTTCGGCCCCCTATATTTTTCTGCTCTCGTGTTGTGAACCATGTGGATATCAAAAATTAATCGTTCAAACCAGAATAATTTTATGACATTCCACATGGTGAAAATGGTTTATAATTCATCCAGGACAAAATAGTAGTCGTGATGAAGGTAAAATGCTGAACTTCCAGGAGCCTGTGCACACCTCTACATTTTTAGCATGCAATTAGATGCGCTGTGTTTTAGTATTGTTTTATTAGCTGAAATCATCACTGGCAAACGCAAAGATTTCAGAAATAAAACATGCATGACAAGGCGTTTTGTATAATGAAAAAGTACTGTCCGAAATATAAATCCTAATTCCATAAAATCACCTGATTTCAGCTGGGAGAAGGAAACCACTTAGGGCTTAAATTTCCCCCAACTTAGCGAGCACATTTGTAATCAACGTCACATACAGAGGAAAGACAATAAGTGTTGTACAGCATCAAGTTGCAAACGCCATTTTGGAAATATGACAGACTTTGAATAAATCAGTGTTTCGTGTCATCAAGGAGATACTGTTTTATATAGTTTTAAACATATATACCGAAGAGCCAAATCGACCTGCAAGTTGAGCATGCTCAGTGAGTCTTGCCTCGATAACACAGATTTTTTATAAATGCAACTTTCTTCCATTTCACACTGATATATACAAGTATTAATCTTAAAATATGCACAAAACTTTCCTGATTGACGGCTTGGCCTACCTAATAAGCGTTTTGCTTATATTAGTTATTATCAATTAGCAGAACAGTCCTTTTTTTCCCCCGATGAAACTGTTCCACCAATACGATTTTAAAACTTAGATTCTGCTTAGCCAGGCAAAACAAAAGTTTTATAGAGAAAGGTCAATTCCTGTATTGAATGACTTCTGACCTGGAGCTGCCAGTGGCCAGTTTTGCTTATCAGATAAGTTTCTTTGATTTCAGACCGATATGGTTTATATAAAAACATGCAAGTGCATAATATTAATTAAAATGCGCGGTGCATAAATTGGGATACTTTGTAAGTTAAATATGTACCAAAATATTCTGCCAGATACAGCACAGGACATCCACCAGAGATCGCAGGCTGTCACTTAAATTGTGTTAACCAGACCATTTTCACTATCAGATAACCCCCTTGGTGAGAGCGAAACACTTCTTTTGTTATTTATAAGAGTGTTTATGATTCCACACACACATACCATTGACACTACAGCTTCTGGGCTAACCTGGTACATAAAGAAAAGAATTATTGAAACAGATTTAAAAGTTGTTGTAGTGAATTGGCATGTGGCAGTAGCATAGTGATTTGAATGAAAGGAGTCAGTGATGATTAAATTGTCATACCCAGGGGCGGATCCAGACTTTCTAAAAGGGGTTCGAATTGCGAGTGCCGAAGGCCCGAAGATCACAGCAGGGGGTCCGGGGGGCCTCCTCCGGAAATTTTTGAAAAATCGACACTCTCAGACGCGGATTGGTTTTCTGTTTTTTTTTTTTTTTTTTTTTTTTTTTTTTTTCTTCTTCTTTGTTTTGTTTGTTTTTTTGTTTTTTTTTTGTTTTTTTGTTTTTTTCTTTGTTTTGTTTTTTTTTTGTTTGTTTTTTTGGGGTTTTTTTTTTTGGTTTTTTTTTTTGTTTTTTGTTTTTTGTTTTTTGTTTTTTTTTGTTTTTTGTTTTTGTTTCATTGAATACATTCAAATCTATGCAGTGTAAGTCTACATTTTGCCGAACTCTGTTTCTTAAACTTGAGATGCCAGTGGATACAAATATCATCTATAAGACTGAAAAAGTTTATTTTATCCGCATGATTCGTTGTGCGGCCTCTAGCAGTAAATTGTGTATTAGAAGCCAAACTATATGGAGCTGATACAACCAAACCAGAAAGGAACTATAAAGATATAATAATTTTACTAGTACTGTGTATACTCCCAGTTAGAACTCTGAAAGTCAAAATTCGAGTTCCTAAGTAACTTACGGTATTGAGATACAAATGTGTAGGTCTAAATCTACGGTTTTGTTGCTTTTCAAATTTGAAATGTAGATTGATGAGAGTATAGTGTTGAAGTTGCATAGCCTCTCTCTATAAATAAGTGCACACACAGATCAACAAAATATTGTGTTAATTGAATAAATATGCCCACCTAAAAGACCAAGATGTAGGAGTACAAGTTTTTAAAATTTAAAATTAAACTAAGAAAACTACTGCAAAGCACTTCCCTGTGTTCTCAGTAAAATCCAGTGTGATGTAATAAAAATGATACTCTTCCGTTCCAAACACCATGAACATAAAAGGTGTTCTCCAAATTGTCCCTATTAGGCCTTTATACAAGTCTTCAATTTTGAAAATCAAAGTTTTGGATATGCAAGTTAGCAAATTTGAACTTTGCAGTCTCGTAATTTTACACCTGACGTAGCTAAGAAAAACTCAGGGATACTGTTAAGTTTCATAGTATTTTGACGATATGGACATTGTTTTGTTTGTGTGCCAACACAGACATACTGTTTTCTCTGAAATTGTTCTTTCTTTCTTATGTTTGTTTGTTTGTTTATTTGTTTATTTATTTATTTATTTATTTATTCATTCATTCATTCATTCATTCATTCATTCATTCATTCATTCATTCATTCATTCATTCATTCATTCATTCATTCATTCATTCATTCATTTATTTATTTATTTATTTATTTACTTATTTAATAATTCATTTTCTTCTTTCTTTGCCAGCAACTTTGTCCGCCCTTTTCTCGGAGACTATTATAGATAGAAACTCCAACCTTGGCACAATTATACTTCTATAGATGGAGTCTTGTCTTTTTATAACGAGAGGTCATGATTTTCAAAATTATGCAAATGAAGGCTAATTAAAATTTGAAATCTCCAATATCTTATATACTATAGTAGATGTAGTCCCGAGTGTAAAGGACTTCGATCAGATCAAGGCAGAGGTCATCTCAAATGTCAAGGTATGTCAAGGTCAAATGTCAATTTTAGGTCAAAATGTCATTTTAAAGATCAAAGTTCACTTCAGGTAGAGGTCATCTCAAGGTCAAAGGTCATTTCTATATCAAAAGCCACTTTCGATGGTGGGTTCATTTGGACCTTTGAAATTTTCATCTAGCCATAACTCAGTCAATTTTAATTCAATTTTGATCATGTGGCTCTCAAATTGTAGCTATTGTTACACTGAACGTTTTTGTAATTTACATGTGACATCTAAAGGTCGAAGGTCAAGTCGACCTTACAAATTTCCACGCAGTCGTAACTCAGCAAACTTCTATCCAATTCCAATCATGTTTCACTCAAATGGTAGGTTTTGCAACACTGTAGATTTTTGGCAGGAATATGTAGCCTGTAAAGGTCAAAGGTCAAGGTCATTTGGCCCTTGAAAGTTTTATCTAGCCATGACTTGGTCAATTTTCATCTGATTTGGTTCATGTGGGGCTTAAATAGTAGGTATCGTAATACTGTTCCTTTTTGTAATTTACATGTGACCTCTTAAGGTCAAAAGTCAAGGTCATTTGAACTTTGAAATTTTCATCCAGCTAAAGCTTAATAGAATGTGAAGTACCAAAGGACAAAAGTTGTAGCTTTTAATATTTACAACTTTTGAAGGCACATAGACAGAAGAGCTGTTCACTCAGTTCAATATTTGGCACTGAAAAAGACAAGACAAAACAATTCCAAAAATTATGCTTTCATAAACTAAAAAGAAAAAATGAAGAGAAAGACAGCTCTGAAGTTGTACCAAACGAAAGTGGACGGTTATATATCAGGATACATTAAGAGCGCAAATGACTGGCCTCCTGTATTATAATTATGCGTGACTGAATTAGCGATCTGACAAATGGCAACTTCAGTAGCATGAGTTACAATATTGCGTAGACCAAGCCTTTGATGTAATATATAGCAATTCAATACCAAAAAGTGCACAGAATGCATATACGAAACGTAACGTATGAACAATTTAAAGATCTTACGTGTTCAGATATACCTCCAGGCAGTAAATTTAATTTGAAAGCAGCGGCAATAAGCCAAGCTGTTTGATTTTACCTTGCAATGTTTTATTTTATTTTGTTCATTTTATTATTATTATTATTATTATTATTATTATTATTATTATTATTATTATTATTATTATTATTATTATTATTATTATTATTATTATTATTATTATTATTTACATATCGCAGCGGGACCCAACGCAGAGGGAGGCCACCAGGAAACAAACCCTATCCACCCCAGAGGAGACCCCTAAAAACACGGGTGAGAAGTTCAGTTAAAGTGTATTCTGCCGACCATCGCGTTATGTAATTTTCATGATGTGTCAGGAATTTCAGAGAATTGACAGCCCCGTCTCCTCGGCTGACAGTCGCTGACGGGGGGCAGGGGGTGACTAGAAAAGCCATTGCAACGGGGAAAAGACCGAAATTAACCATCCGCTTAATCAGAGTACCCGAAATAACCTCTTTAACTGCTATGTATCTCGCAATTAACGTTATACATAACTTTCTTAAAGGACTCTCCACTTTGAATACAGAATTTATAACATCCGTGACGAATGACATGGGACAAAGGTAAAATACCAAAAGTGAGTGCTGTTAGAATGATAGGATCGTTTTGCAATATCTATAAACTGTTTCTCAAGAGTATCTTGACATGATTCTAGTCGTGCTAAGTCCTTACTTTTAACCGACACAGCTTCACATGCGAATATTAAAAGATGGAACACATACAGTTTTCCAGAGATACACTTTGGCATTAGTTGATAAGCCAGAATGGGACAAACCTACATTGGCAAGACTATGGAAGCCTTGTCTGCAACTTTTAATACGCTTCTCAATGTGCTGTTTGGAATCATCTTCTTACTCTGCGTTTGATAAAGAAAGTTTCACTAAAACGGTTATTCCACTTAACGATTCAGAAGATCTATATACCATCTATAGAGAAGCATCCAGTGATTATCAGGCAGTACATAGATCAGTTTGAACATCAAGACCTCGTGTCATACCCTTTTTTTTGCATCGAGGCTACATACAAACACGAGATTCATTTAGTCTGTAAGGGACAAGTACCCCAAAAATTAGTTGTGTGTGTGTTGTTGTTGTTGTTGTTGTTGTTGTTGTTGTTGTTTTTTTTTGTTTTTTTTTTTTGTTTTTTTTTTTTTTTTTTGTTGTTTTTTTTTTTTTTTTGGTTTTTTGTTTCTGTTTTTGTTTTTTTTTTGTGTTTTCTTTTTTTTTTCGTTTTGTTTTGTTTTTTTCAATGCAGACCTTCGTAAATGAAATTTAATCATTTCTTTACCCATGTCGGTTTTACTTTTGGGGAAAAAATGTAAGTCTATAATTGGCGTCTCAATATGTGTCACCTGTCAGCAAGAACAGACTTTGGAATTCAACCTTTTTTCATGCTGATTTTAGAAAAAAAAATATTATACTAGCCAAACTGTGAATTGTTTCCAGCGAATGAAATGGCTCTGCACCTACGTTTTACACTTCAAAATTCCGTGCAACAGCATGCACTGGCATCAACACAGCATTGTAAAACTTTCACCGTAGCGTCAACGACAGGAAGCCTTGCAAGCAACACATACATACATACATACATACATAAATACATACATACATACATACATACATATATACATACATACATACATAAAGTAAATGGTTATTTGTAGTCGATCATTTCCATCTCGCATTCGGGACTTTATACCTCATGCCACCATGCCATGAAGAACTTGTGTCATCCTAATCTTTTAAGTTATTGTCTTTCACGTGTCGCTGTTTTGGTCTATTTCAATGTCTGCTGTAACTACTATACCCCTTATATCGCAATGTGCCAGAGGGGTTTACGTATAAGGGAAACGCTGTTCCCCGACTGTTTAATAAGATACGTTTAAACCTCACATGGAAATAGAGAGAGAGAGAGAGAGAGAGAGAGAGAGAGAGAGAGCACATGTTAATTACTGTATTACAAGTAACTGCTATAAAGTTGAACTTTTTAGGGGTCGTCATATCAGTATTATAATAATAATAATAATAATAATAATAATAATAATAATAATAATAATAATAATAATAATAATAATAATAATAATAATAATAATAATAATAGTTTATTGAAACCTCCAAAGTTGGAGAAAATAAAACACATTTACATCTAGATATTCACAGTTATATACAAAAGACAAAGTACAAAAATATATCAGCGACAGTTAAGTTAAAAACAAGTTTTGAAGTCGCTATATATATATGCTTAGATAAAAGCTAACATGAAACTAAAAACACCTGGTTAATAGTACAGAGAGCACATGCTCCTCAGACCACGGCTTTATAAAATTCTCGTGCGCCGTCAAGTATCTCAAAGAGTCGACCACGCCATCCTCTTGTGGTCGACTCTCTAAGACACTCGGAGAACTATCGGAGACAAGCTGCATAGGGGAGAGACCAAGGCGAATAATTCTGTCAAGTATGGATCCCTTTGTCACTGATCCGTGCAAAATATAAGTGGCCAGCATATATGAATAAAATTTGACAGTGGCGAATCAACCCTAAAGAAACGTCGGAATAAGGAGATAGTTTTACTAGTTACAGTCTCAGTTACATGTGGAACATACAAGGCCTTCAATAGAGACGAATGATGGGAGCGCTTCCCAATGCCCAGGAAGCGCTTGACCAGAGTCCCTTGAGCAGACTCAATCTTATTTATACAATCTCTGGGTAGACTTATCGGTTCCCGACCATAGGTAAGTACTGGAGTACATATAGTTTTCCATAAATGTGTTTTTACATCTGTTCCAAGACCCGGGTATGATAGACCAATATTTCCTAGCCCATAATAGCTCTGTCTACATAGTTGTAGCCTTTTGTCCATTATACTGTCATACTTGTATTTGGAACTTGAAGCAATATACCACTGTCCGCTAATACTGAGGTGACCAAGGAGCCCGTCACGAATCCAGAGATGCCAACCTTCAAAATGCCTTTCAGGGACATTTAAGTGAGGACATCAGGGAACAGAGCATATGTAACAAAAAATATATAAGTTAATACTCAGCTTCAATGCGGAACAACTTGGTAGCTTGGTTAAATTTCAGCTAATTTCAGGGACTATCCATGATGATGAGGGACAGTTGGCATTTCTGCGAATCCTCAGCACCAGTATTTAACATTCAAGCATTGCAAATACATTTTATCAATGTGAGATAATGCAAACTTATCACAGTCAAATGTTTTCTATTCATTATGGGTGGAATGGTACTGAATTCGATTGCTTCCACTGCAATATTTGATCACCATTATTTCCACGTGTATGTGTTTTTTTGAGACAATCAGAAATAAATCTCAGACACAGTTCATGTATATCAGTTTGTGTTGCTACAACAGCCACCAGAGAGAGCTTTCGTCAAGGAAACCAGTAATTCATCACCTGCAGCTGCTTTACGTCCCAAAATACAAGATGAGTTTAGCTAATTAATCAATGCTTGTAGGTTTTGATCTTGCTTTGGTTTGGGGCACTGTTTGGGATGTGCGTGGTCTTAATGTAAAGCGTAATGCACAAAGTTTGCAAACTGTGGCAATGGGATAATCACGCAAGGCTTTCATCACTGAACCCTGGCATTTTCACAATGCAATTTGTGTGTACAAATGAATTTAATTGCATCTAATTGTCTGTCTGAACAGGTAACACATATGTCAGAGGTAAATGCTAAAGAAAAGAGAGAGAGAGAGAGAGAGAGAGAGAGAGAGAGAGAGAGAGAGAGAGAGGGGGGGGCACCACAACATTTGACGTTTCGTCTCCATAGTAAATCGCAAGGTTATAATTTTTAAAAATCATTTGCTTGTAACGGTGCTTTTACCTGGAACTCTGTACCATATTTCATCAGAAGAGCGGCGGACGTGCAAACTTTCAAAGGACTATATATACGTGGTTTCTGACACGAGAACTATCTCTTCATAAAATGGTACAACACAGACTGTCGGGGTCTCGTAAGGGGTTAAAGGAAATGGCCGTTACTCTACACAACTGTCTACTACATGCTCATCTGCTGCAACACTACAGACATAACCGGAAGGTGTATTGGAAGTATTTCTATGTAAAAAAAAGCGAAAATTTCAAAACAGCTTCATAAACCAACGGGAAAGTCTGAAAGCGACAAATACATCAGCTTCATGACAAACTATATAATCCGTCAAACTCTAAAAGTACCCACCGGTAACTCCCTCTGAATGAATAACATTTCAAAGAGTTGCCTAATAATGCAACTCTGAAATAAGACGAGGAATCGACACTTTCATCAGTCAGAATAAAGATAAAATTTTAACTTCAAATCAATTTGAAAGAAATCCAAGTGGCCGTACTTGGGTTAAAACATGGATCTTTAATCTTCTTTTCTAGCTCCATGTTAAAACGGCAATATGTCCAGGTGTTGATGGCATAACAAATAGTTTGAAAGCGCATATGACAGTGGCATGCACCCCTACTGCATGGGCTGTTGAATATTATACTGTGTAGTGGCGTGTCCCCTGATCTATGGTGGGTAAAAAACACGGACCCCTGTGCGAAAAAAGGGAGCAACTTCTAAACGCGGAAACTATACAGAGGCATAGCCCTTTTAGTCATTTCCCTCAACTATTTTACACTATACTAAATAAGAGATTGCATGATTGTTTGGAGGCCCACAACATTATCCTTAAACACTAACTGGTTTCAAAAGGAAAAGACGAACTGCTGAACACATTTTAACTTTAAGGCTCGTAATGATAAGTATATCAGCCAAGCCTCGACGCATTTGTTGATCTACTTTGTAGATGTCAAATGTACGTTCAACTCTGTGCCAAAAAACTTGCTGTTTAATTTGCTGGAGAGTGACATAGGGAGAAACTTTCCAGGCACCATAGCTTTAATATGTAATCATGCAAGGTACATGTCTGTGTATACATTTAAGGTGTCAATTCTTGACGTATCAGGGCCCATTGTGAGTGCAGAGCTGAGCTCAGACAGGGCCATCAGGGATAAAGTGTTCACAAACAAATTGAATAAAGAATAAATTATTTTAAAATGCCAGTGACTGAGCATCAGACACATCTTATGATTGTGTTGACATGATACAGAATCTTTTGATTAATATTGCCTCTGGTAAGATCAAAACGGCACTGTTAAACTGAATGTCACGCACCGACTTACAGACTGTCACGTGCTGCCATCTGTCAACGCACCATGGAACAAAATTTATAAAAGTCGTGCTTCTCGCCCACGTTCTCCTGTTTGTACATCATTTGGACGAGTCGTTCCGTACCGATCTATGGTTTAGTTGGCCGACAATTTTCTCGGACACTATTACACCTGGAAGCTCCACACATGAAGAGAGAATTCTGCTTTTTCAAGAATTCTTTCTTTCTTTCCTTCCTTCCTTCCTTCTTTCTTTCTTTCTTTCTTTCTTTCTTTCTTTCTTTCTTTCTTTCTTTCTTTCTTTCTTTCTTTCTTTCTTTCTTTCTTTCTTTCTTTCTTTCCGACCAAATTTGTCCGGAGTTTTTTCTCGGACACTACTATTCCGAAAATCGCCAAACTTGTCATGTTGACCTACCGGTTAAATTGTGCATATCGTTTGGAATAGTCATGATGTTTAAAATTATGCAAATTAGGGGCAGTAAAAATTTTGAAAGCTCCATATCTTCCAAACTATTGCAGATAGACACAAAAATTTAATGTGCATGTATAGGTTTGTGACACCTGCCAATATAATGGACTGTAAATGAAAGTTGTAGAGTTTTAATACATTGCTAATCAGGGGCATTTAAAACTTTAAAAGTCGAATATCTCCAAAACTATTATACATAGAGGTGCCATTCCAACTCCAATAGCCATAAAGTCTTATTATTCATTGGTCTGGACATCAAATATATATATACTAGCTTCAGATTCAATCTTTCTGATAGCATAGTATTGTGTAAATCAACAAACTTGTATTTCAGCACAAAGACTCTCGCATAATTATAATATGACAGGCCTATTACTTAAGAATACACGGTAGAACTTGAAAAATAAGATTTCTTGGCAGCAAATCTGCTTGTCTTCAAAATTTGCATAAATTGAAATGCTACTTTTAGTTATTCTTCACTGATTTAAGCAGGTTCTCATTTCTGAAAGATACAATAGGGAAACAGGATAATACCCTATATTAATATATAGAAAGCGGGAGGAAAAAACTAACAAGTCACTGATATGAAGACAAATTTACTGGTAAGAACAACATTACATTGCAAAGACAGATAGAGTGGCGGCGCCACACGGGTTTAAGAAAACAACAATGCAGTGCGTCACAGATAGGAAAAGCGGTTGAAGTGCGCCTTCTCTCCAGGAAACTAGTAAATAGTGTAACACAGTCAGACAGTCTTGTCCTATTCTGGAGCCTGGACCCATGTCATTGTTCCCAGTCTGCCTGTTCCCTAAATGTACTTGTGGACTGCATCAAAAATTGTTTCATTTTGCTGAGTTGTGCATGTTTTGGAGGCGCGTAATAAAGTCGAAATTGTAGAGGGTTAAAAGGGAATAACAGTAGTTTGTAGTACAACTGTAGCAGCTATGTGAAAGGGACATTCGAATTACTGTAGTTTGTAGTAAAACTGTAGCATGCAGCTATGTAAAAGGGGGGATTCGAATTACTGTAGTCTGTAGTACAACTGCAGCAACTATGTGAAAGAGACATTCGAAAAACTTGTGGAAAGTATCTTTGTTACAATTGCCACAGGCACACATAGGGGGTTTCTGTCAGACCCTTCTTGGCAAGATTGAAATTCAGTTTGCTGCATCCCATGCGCAATCGTGCATAGGGATAATACAGCAAGTCTTCTTTCGCCTCGATGGAATAGTTTGTTTACTCATTTTTATTTTCAGACATCGCACGAGTCACAAACTTCAGATATGTCAAGGGTATAGCACCTGGGCTAAAGGTTTGTTTTTACATCGTTTGAAATAGTCACTTTATGCTTATTATGGACACTTCAAAATTATAGTTAGATATCTTCAAAACTATTACAGATACGGTTGCAATTCCAGCTTCAATCCTAAGTTGTGCGATGCAGATGCATCCAATGAAGCACAAACAACAATTGTAAAATTCAAATTTATGCTAATTAGAGACACGTGAAAATGTTCCAGTTGAATATTTTCAAAACTATTGTAGGTAAAGGTGTCATTGCAACTTCAATTCATAGGTTTGTCCCGCAGGCCCATCCAGTGAACCACAAACAAAGGTTGTAGAATATAACATGGAACACTTGAAAATTTTAAAGTTGAATATCTTCTGTTGAGAATAGCCAATCTCGCAGCAACCCATACATTCCCCAACGGCAATGTTCTAATTAAGTTTAGGGTTGGGCCTTTTTAGTAGGGTTCGTCAGGTTACCTTGGCCTTGGGTAACTTGGACATTTGTTGAAACATGTTGAAAATGTACGTTCTTTTCCCTTTTACTCATTACCTCTTCTGACGTCAGTTTAATTTGTTACCTGGGCACAGCCAGACGAACTTGTGATGACAGAAAGATGGTTGATACCTTACGGCAGCGCAAAGTACAACCGAAAGTTGAAGATACATGTGTTAGCAAAACAAGCCCTGCCCTTACTCAAATTCATAACGCAAACACATTGACTATTCTATACGATAACATTTTTAAAAAAACTATCTCTCCACTCGTGACTTGGCCAGAATGCCGGTTGCTTTGGGCAACACTTCCCAAAGCCCCAGGTTACCCATTCACATCACATGACCTCTCAGCATGGTGATAGATAGATAGATAAATAGATAGATAGATAGATAGATAGATAGATAGATAGATAGATAGATAGATAGATAGATAGATAGACAGACAGACAGACAGACAGATAGACAGACAGACAGACAGACAGACAGACAGACAGACAGACAGACAGACAGATAGATAGATAGATAGATAGATAGATAGATAGATAGATAGATAGATAGATAGATAGATAAGCTTGATTTAACGAGGGTGTGTGTCCTTAGCACACTAAAATTGTGTATTTTCACATCTATTAGAAATAAGAAAAAATAACATTCATATGTAGAGTAGTCCATCCTCAGGACAAAATGTAATCAAAGACCCCCTGCTTATGAAGACCGCATGGTTATTGGGTCTGGAGTGCTGTATTTTTCATTTTACATCACCCTACATTGACAGATCACGTGCTTTATGTGACCACTTTTAGGCCTGCCCTCGGGATGGCCTTTCAAAGAAGGGACTCCTGTGTATGGGATTGGCATATCCGACGGTTGATTTATCAGGGCAAGGTTCACGTGCAATGGCTGAACATTTAGGCCAGACCATTTGACGTGAATCACGCCCTGATAAATCAGCCTTTGGACTGCAGCCAATGCTAGAACTTGTTTATAATCCCGCGCGCGATACATGTACTCGCAAGACACGCCCACAAGCACAGTTGCCTCCAGGCGTTGCTTGTTGTGTGTGTGTGTGTTGTTGGTTTTTGTTTTTGTTTTTGTTTTTGTTTTTTTTAATGCATAATTAAGTGATTGTCAATCAGATATCGATCCCCAGAGACACCCCATATCCAAAACATCGGACTCTCGTGAGCACTAAACATCGAAGCGTTTTTGCCACAAGGATAATTAATTGATGTACAGTTGCACCTGCTCTATTTGGGCCACTCCTTCAGCCAAGAAGAAGTGACCATACGCAGCAGTTGATCTTTCCATGGTGCTATAAAACAGATATTATAGCTCCATGATCTTTCACTGCAGGTAAAATTTAGAATGAGCACGACTCGTCTGTCCAAGAAATGTAACCACAAGCAGTGTTGTTGGTCATAATATTGGTCCCGACCATGTTGTGTCATACAGGTATAATTATAGCTCTACGGTTATGTTTCGTAGTATCTGTGGGTCTCTCTGTGGGCTCTCTGGCCATGTTATTTTATGTGTTCTAATTTTATGTTTTCTTGTCCTGTAACTGTATATCTCGATGTAATGGTATTTATGTATTTCCCCGTTTCCGGGGGTTTTAATAAAATAATAATAATAATAATAATAATAATAATAATAATAATAATAATAATAATAATAATAATAATAATAATAATAATAATAATAATAATAATAATAATAATAATAATTGACCACATGCAGTAGGTAGTGTATTTCTTAAACTGTTGCATCTTATGACCACATGCTGGAGTTGATATATTTAATAGCATTTAACGCCGCAAAACATGCTTCATGCATGATTTCACTCTAATAACGCGTTTATAAATTCATTTGGCTGTTGAAGCATTGAACTTTAAAAATGCATTGAACATGACAATATTGATTACACGTTGGTACACGTACAGACTTAAGACACAGACAGTGACTGGATTGGCTACGGAGCGTAGCGAGATTGCCTTGTGCTTTTTTTTTCTCTCAAACGGGAATTTAAAGCTGCGAACCATACTTGATAGTATCCCGCTGGTGACCCATTTATAGTTTCATTTGGCTGTTGAAGCTTTGAATTTTCAAATATTTTGCCATGCTCTATGGCAAGCTAATCTTACAAATAGTCATAAATTCTTTGCAGTGAGTTTTCATTCACTATACAGAGGTTTTAATTCTCTGCATGTAGAGACAAACATAATTGCCGGCTAAACCAGCTCTCGAACAGACACTGCATTATATGAGCATACATTATTAATATATACCTTGTTTCCAGTCAGACATGACACAAGCTTTCACAAGTTTATGTCTCGAAAAAAATCTTGCACGGCAAGTCCGGGGGCTGAAGACAACTTTACATGAAACATACTCTGATTTTCCGGCCAGATCGACAACCCACACGAAATTCAACAATACATGTACTTTATTCCCTATCATCCAGTCGACGTTTATCTACTTCATGATAATGTTACCGAAAGCCATCAGCCCAGATCAACAATTCAACACAAAATATCCGATGAATGATGACCTGCGGGCATGGGGAGAATACGGACAGAAAGTGTTTAATCTGACGCAGCAATGAAAAGCACAAATTGACAGTGAGCTTGCAATGTACCGTTACAATTTTGAGTGCAAATTCAAACTTATTTCCATAGTTTTCATGATATAAATTCAGTTTAGTTGACACAGCATATGTTGGTATTTGAGAGCAAAATTTCAAATTTTAGTACATATTAATAATAAAATTTTAGGAAAATGTCTTAGAATTAAAGATAAATGACAATGTTCCGAAAGCAGTTTTATCACATTGATATTATGCGTCTTTACTGCACCATTGGGGTTCCAATCGCGGATATGAATGCCTCTTGGGTGGATCACCTGCTTGGAGACTGCAAGGAAAATATATGTAAGCACAAGCCAATTTATGGCGAAATACTAAATTAACACTGAATCGAACCAAAGCAGAAAATTACAATTTATCCAGAAACTACCGTATTCATTTCAACGGTAGCACTCTGAGCTAATGGAAAGAATTGCTGGAGAAGACGTGGTATTTGCGGAGTTTTGTGAGAATGATATGTCTTAATTTACAATACCACAAGCAATTGCACTTATTATGTATCCATATAGCATAAAATAACAACAATGAACCCTCTTCTTTCATCAGACGCAGTTGATTTTTTTAAAATATTGAAAAATACTGAGTTTTTAATAAAAAAAACAAAAACAAGATTAAAAGCAGGGGGTGTACTTCTAGTAAGGCATGTGCCACAATTGGAATGAATACGGTATTTACAGAAACATACACTGCCAGCATTACATTTAGATCTGTTGAAAAAATAAATATCCACTACAGGAATACAACCATATGCAGATGGCACATTCAGTTCAGTATCACGACTCGAGTTCTAAAAGTAGCCTACACTCAAGATTCGAAACTCATTCAAAACATGTACTACAAAGGGCACATACAGTAGAATCTCTAATTAAGACACTCCATAAAGTGGTCATTTCTATATTAAGACCACCAATTTACAGACCCGTTTTTTATCCTTATGAAAAAAATCCCCATTGAGAGCACTCCCCTATTAAACCACTATTTCAGCCCGTTGGGTGCTTTTAATGGAGAGATTCCTATGTACACAGGGATTCATACCCCCCCCCCACCCAAAAAAGGAGTCTCAAAGCATCATATACAATGTGCCACCACTCCATCCATACACGTATGTAAGATTCAACTAGAAAAAAGATTTGCTTCAAAGCAAATCTGTGCCTTCAAAAGTTCTAAATATTAAATGCTACAACTTTTATCCTTTGGTACTTCACATCACATTAAGCTTATGGCTGCATGCAAATTTCAAAGTCCAAATAACCTTGACTTTTGACCTTTACAGGTCACACGTAAAGTGCACAGTGTTACAATACCCACAAATTAAGCCTAACATGAGCCAAATCGGATGAAAATTGGTTTAAACATATTCTTATTCAAAAAAGCGATCGGGAAACAGGCTCTGCCTATATAAATCCCTCTCGTGATCGGATGAAAATTGACCAAGTTATGAAAAGATGAAACTTTCTAAAATTCAGTATTTAAAAAGGTACTACTTGTAACCTCCATCTCAACAATGATCATCATCCATGTAAGTCCACAAAGTGACATTAACACCAACATCAATCCATCAGAAAAGCCCCCTAGGCCTAAATGACCATCAACAAGAATCCAAACAACATGATTATATAATTTGATGTGTTTTAGGCATGTAGTTAAAGACATGATGTTGTTTTAAAGGAGATAAACTAAGAGTATTTCAAAAAGAAAACTGTTCGAATTTCCAAATATAGTAAGTACATTGGTTTAAATGTTAAACATCAGCCAGAAGCAAGTGACATTAGGCCTCAAACCATTAAAACGTAGTCAAAAAATGCATTACAATAACCAAAATTTGTAAGGATAGCAGTCACATTTCAAGTTGGTTTCCAGAAGTATGTTTGAAAGGAAATTTAAATGTTCAAGAAAGCATAGAATCCCACAAGTCATCTAATAAGTCAATTATTAGGGTAATAATTTAGAATTCTAGGGTAGTCTTTGACTTCAAAAAGTTGACCACAAGTACCAAATCTAGGCACATCTGTAGGATAAGTCCAGTGGCTGTGTGAAGACCATCATGTGAGAGTGAACATATTTGCCAGTCATCCAGATATAGGTGATTATGGACATCAGAGCCGTCATGCTTCCTCATCCATGAGCAAAGATGGGAGGTGACATCAAGCAACATCTCCCAAACTATCTCCCCACTGAAATACCTGAGTTGGGCATGGTATGCAGCTGGGGTTGCTGGAGGAAGCACTCAAACTCCATCTCTTAAGAAGTGACTGTGAAACCAGACCTCCTCTTCTGATGAACCTTTAGGGTCTGACAGTGCTGGAGGCAAAGCAAGTCTTAAGTGTTGACAAAAAGCCCACATACTTTAAACATGGAAGTCGTTTTCTGAACATATGCCACACGCAGCTACGTCTTAACTTCTCTGTTTTAAATGCCCATCTACATCATGTCAATATCCTTCCAGCCTCAGCGTGTGCATGCTCTCATACCAATGAAGATACGAAACATTACCTTTTGTTCTGCCCCAAGTTCACTGTGCAAAGGGTCCGTCTACTGAACACTGTGTGTCACTTACTCGCTCCAGGTGTAAATCCGACTATAATAATTCAGTGCTCTAGTGACATTTTACTAAATATTCTCTTGAAAGGTAGTGAGGACTTGCCAGACACTGATAATGTATTCATCTTTGAGGCTGTTCAGACATTCTTATCAGAATCTAGACGTTTCATCTACTAATTTAGTATATGATCTAATTATAAGTCTCCACTATCTGGCATCAATTGTATTATTCGTGTACAAGCCGTGAATTTAGTCTTCTGTTCTCGTCCAGTGTGTATTATATATATTCCTGTGCATACTTTTATGTACTGGAGAGCCTCCAGATTAGTCTTTGTGTACTATTAGGCAATCCAGAGAAAATAAATATGTTTATACTACTAAACTCCATCTCTTAAGAAGTGACTGTGAAACCAGACCTCCTCTTCTGATGAACCTTTAGGGTCTGACAGTGCTGGAGGCAAAGCAAGTCTTGTAGCATCATAACCAGGCTGAAGGGCAGGCACAGGGGGCTCTGGCTCCACTGGTGCCCCACTTGTGATAAGCTTGATGCTGTGCTTCCCAATCGTTGACATAAGTGTGGGTGATAGCACAAGGTGTCGTACTGCAGTAGTCTGGAGAGATCAGGGCTTGGCCGCATGAGATGCCACAATCCTGGCCAGAGATGGCAATCACACCATAGTAGGGAGTGAGCTGGCTTGCCTGTAAAATGGTGCCACAGATCATGCTTCAGAGGGGCATGATGAGAGGGAGGCCGGGCCACTGGTCCACTCATGGGTGGACCTAGCAAGTGTACCGGTGCAGGGTGTGCCAGCTGAGAAACCTGCCCATGATTCTGACTTGAGGTCTGCCTTTGCCACCTTGTCTAAATATTCCTGAGGCCAATTTTGGCAAAAGCTGGTATTGTCCTGGGAACATCTGACACCACTCGTTTGTTCCCAACATGGGTGGGACAGCTGAGAAAGGTGCCCATGATCCTGGTGCATGAGATGGGGTTCATGAAATGTGGTCCAAGTAGGCTAGACACTGTGCCAGGGAAGGTCTGACATCCTTCCATTTAGGCAGTGCAGAACGGTACTGGATATAGAAACATGGTGTACTAGCCCAGAAACAATGACTTCCTCACTTGTTCCAGTGCCTGTGTTCCTGTCCACAACCCTGTTCTTTGTATTGGGCTCCCTGGATTGCCTAGTCTGTGTAACCACGGGCTTCGACTGGATAGAAGGGCTGGGTTCCAGTGACGGTTGGACTGGTGCCGTTGCTGGAGTTGCGTCCTGCAGGGAGGCCTTAATTTGAGACATTGGGACCTGCCTGCTAACCATGTCCGTAACTAGTGCCCGCAGCGAAGCCTCCAAGGACCCAGGTGCCTCCTGAAAAGGTTTTGAAGGCCAGGGCCAAGGAGACACATCTTTATATCTAAAGTTGGCCAATCCACATCCTTATGATTGACTGGCCTAAATGAGTCCAGTGTGGTGTGGTGTGGTGTGGGCCTTAAACAGTGGCATATGGCACAGTGGAGTCAGCCGCAGTGGTGGAAATGTAGTCTGTCATGCTCCAATCCTAATTGTGATCCTTAATAGCCATACTCAAAGAAGCTATGCCACCTGCCTGTTTACTAGCCCCAGCACCAGAGCCGCAGTCAGCACCTGGAGTGAGGTTTTTTCCATTCCTGCCTATTGCCTCACTCCTGTCTGTGATGCTGGTGCCATTGCCTGCACCATAGACCAGGTAAGCAATTGAAACAATTGCTGAGGCCTGGCCAAAAGCTTGCTTCCTGCTGTTTCTCTGTGCTGACTTGAGGTCTGCCTTTGCAACCTTGTCTCAATTTTCCTGAGGCCAATCTTTGCAAAAGCTGTTCCTGGGAACATCGTACACCCCTCATTTGTTCCCAACATGGGCATGATTATCCCAACTGACCATTGCATGTCCTTTGGGACCCCTCTTTTTGAAACCATCCCTGGATACCATGTTGGAAATAATGTTGAGGCAGGAATCATCCTCCAAGTAAATGGTAGATAAACTTAAAAGGTTCCACAAAATAAAAACCTATGAAGCACCAATCCATAATACTCAGAACCAGGTACATTTGAGGAATAGACTCAAATCAAAATATGAAAACCATCACAAAACTCTATGGAGTATAAAAATGCATGGATGTAGAAGCAGCCAAAGAGAGAAGACTGATTTGATTGGTCAATACTGGAGGTGGCAGTGGAGGCAACTACTACAGGGTGCCACACAACCTCCAGTCCAGAGGAACATATGAGGACAAAGTTTTTCTGATGGGATGAAGTTTTGCGTGACTACAGTCTCAAGAGATTATATCAAATGTAGTGGATAGGTAATGTATTATGACATAAATACCATCAGACTGGTGGAGAGTGGCTGTCACTACTAAACGTGGGTTCCCTGCCACTGATAATAGATAACTGTGCCTCAACTGCCTGGAGACTGATACTTGTAGAGCAACAAATACAAGCCAAGTCTTCACATTGTTCTTCAAAGAGTGAAACCTGGCTTCACTGGCATCAGAAGTTGCAGAAGGTATTATGAAACCTTCAATGACATGCTGCCATAATGCCCTTCAATGACACATTGTGTGAAATGTTCCATGAGAAAGTGAGAGCAAAAAATTCATTAGCTCAAATAGAATGTAATTTCTGGAGCTCCTGACATTCGTCTGCCACTGCATATGCCAGATTGCCCTAATGGTCAAGCTGGAGACTGTTCCTTGATGTAAAGCCCAATTCATTCAGTCTTCTTGATACAGGAGGAAAGCTGTTCCCTGGTGTCTGGAATTGCGCAGTCCTTGCTATATAGTTGTGAATCCAAACAGGGCAATATATTCTGCCCTGTGCAGACTTGTCAATGATGACCTCAATGCCAGAACGCTTTGAATCATCTAAAGCATGGATCTCCCTGAATTCTGCACCTGCAACAAAGGTCAGCAAGGCAAACTTGTCAGACTCCACTTTTAACATGCCTTTTGATTCAAAAAGTGGCTGCAAAAAGCAGTCTCTGTCTTTAATTTGTTTGGTTACTAGACAGAATGGGGATGTTATGCCTTTTGGGGCCAGTAGCCATGGAATTAACTAGCTCAAATGGAATATTGCTGGCCTAAGTCTAGCGAACTACTCCTAAAACAGACTGTAAAAGTGCAATGAATAATCACACTGCAGGAACACATGGACTCTAACCTGCTTGTAGGCATAAATGCTTCTAATGAAGTGTAACAATTTACTGCCACAGCTCACATTGACACCCTGAGAGGAGAAAGTAGAAGAACCATTACGTTCTGTCTCAAATTGATACAAAAGGAAGTTGGCAATGACTCCATGGTTGCTGTCCAAAGCCACAGACTTTCACAATACCGGAGGCAAAGCTTCCCTCTGGTGGCC
The DNA here is from genome assembly GCA_964020975.1 of Hermodice carunculata. Taxonomy (NCBI): domain Eukaryota; kingdom Metazoa; phylum Annelida; class Polychaeta; order Eunicida; family Amphinomidae; genus Hermodice; species Hermodice carunculata. Next base: position 136,852 of record CAXHWN010001720.1, read on the forward strand.
ATCCCTTCCACTTTCTTAAAGAGTCAAAACCCTTGATGCCTCACACAATAACTTTCATGTGTGGAGCCAAGGATCGAAGAACTGCCATATGACATGGTAATCCACTGTATATGAAACATCCTAGGAGGCTCTAGACTTGAGGTAGCCTGTATCAGAACAGTGCTGGGATTTGTAGAAGTCAAACCAGGCCCATTTGGGCTACTGATGATTGAAATAATCCACACATACTTAAATTTTCCGCATAGTTGATAACCTTATCAGTATGAGATATTCTTCACATGATAAGTGCATTTTTTTTTATAATTACAAACATCTCAGACAGCATGTTCAAGGCAATATGGGCCCATAGAACATAGATATTAAACTTGGTATCATTGAAAGGGTAATGATAAATAGAGAATCTCCATTGCATAACTGGATACAGGTTCACAGATGTGATGAGCAAGTTTCGTTTGAGCGATACATTACGATCTTGAAGGCAGAGTAATGTATTGCTCAAACGGAACTTGCGAGTCTCATCTGTGAACCTGTATCCAGTTATGCAATGGTGATTCTATTTATCCCAAGTTTAAATGCAGCATAGCCACGAATTTATGACAGTGTTTGTGCAACAATACTTACAAGTAAAGGTAGATCGGTCTTTTACACTGCTCAAAGGGCAGAGGAATTTTAGTCTAGTGAATGTGATTAGGTATCTCAGTTTGAAAATGGAGCTCCGCTGTTAGCAACGAGGATGAGAGAAAGAAAAAACAAACCAGAGCATTTTAAAGGATAACTTAAATAATGTGCGCCTCCACTGACAAAAGGTGACAGCAGTGAACATGAGGATATGAATGTCCTTGACATTATGTCCTGTTGTACAATGAAATGGGGAAATGTGTCAAAGAAGACTGTGGACAGGCCAAGTGCAAGCTGATTTACCAGTGATTCAGTCACCTTGACATTGATTGTTACTGGTCCATTTAAACATGCTCCTGCAAATATGCCAGACATTAAGTTATTGGCATGGGACATCGATGTCACAGTGTTGACCTCTGGAAATACAGTGGATGTAGCGGTAGGTGGGGTTTTAGACAGGAGTTGATGAGCACTCTGAGCAGGCAAGATGGCCATGTTTTAGGCAGACATCAAAGGAGGAAGCAATTCCCAACCAACATCATTTGAGCTGGTTGGAGGACATCCAGAATTTGTCAAAATGTTGCACATTGTACATTGTTGACTACAAGCGGCAATAGCATAGTTGTTGACATGGACAATATTATGAGGACGCCTCAACTGCATAATGGTGGTTTTCTACACCCACATGTACACCATAAAATTAGCAGCATTCAATAGTTTCGGTTCAGAGTATGGAAAATTACAGTGTGATTTGCCATACAAGGATAGATGACCTGGGTCATGTGCTATTCAAGGAAAAGCAACAATGAAAGGATCGGACAAAGCTCAAAAGAAATGATAGTTAGATATTGGCTCTGTATTGGGGTCATGCCAGTGCAAACTTGGAATCATGTATGGTAAACTGCATTGTCCCTCTCTTAAGTACACTGCTGTTACAGTAGATCCAAACATGGTCTGTCCATAGAGGTAAAATCATGCTGATGAGGTTTCTCAAGCTATGCCATCTCTTATCAACGGAACTATTGTTAGAACTCAAATAAATCAACACAAAACAACTGTCTGTCTATTGTTTATAAAACTTGCAGCTTTTTCACCGTACACTTTCATATTTGTATCCACAATAGTATACAAGTTACGTGCTATGTGATGCTCAATCTGAAACAACCATTCCGTGAACACTGTACACAACAACTATTAAAGAAGTGCCCATCTCTGTTCTGCCATGTGATGTCAGTATCCACTGCAACAAACATGATATATGCAAAACACAAGGAATGTCATCTGTTAACCTGTGCATTGGCACCCATTCAGTAGCAAACTGCAATACACATGTACAGCCATGTGATATACATAATCCACAGTGCAGGGCACCTATACAACAGTGGAACATGCCCCCCAGTCAGTGATGACTGCATTAACCCTTTGCCCCTCAAACTGACCAAAACTGGCTGGTGGTTAAATGTCGTCTGCATCAGTGTTTTACACAAAATTCAACAGTAATGAAAAACAGTTCAGTTTGATTGAGAATTGTTGATGAAACCTATAAAGATCAGATGCCCCAGGTCAACTGCTTTTCTTGGCATGGGTTGGGAACTTATTGTTGATGCCAAAGAAAGCTGTTGACTCAGTTTTGATTCAAGTGGGAAAGGGTTAATGCAGTACAAGCAGGACACGTGTTAACCAGTCCAACCTTCACTCATGAGCCAGTGCCCACCGCAATATATACAGAATACACATTACAAGGCATCATGTGCTATTGCTGACCAAGACTAGATGAAAATCTGTACTATATATCCAGCAAACATGCAGTAAGTGAGATTATATATCCCTTTCTTGAGATACATCATTATATTGACTTGCCTACATACTTGCAATATAGGAATTGAGAGGGATTAAAAAAAAAAACAGCCATTACATAAATATTCCAGTACAGATAGTACAGGCCTATAGCATTTTATTTGTTTGTCCTAATGTTGACAAGGCTTGTACCATATACATGATTGCATTATTGAGGTAGATGTGATTATGTCACTGCATTTCATAAGTTAAGAAAGTGGCAGGAGAACCAAACAGGAAGAGATTACATATTATGAAACACAGAAATATCCCCAAAGATATATTTCTTTTTACTAGTATGCAAAGCGTTGCATAAAGATCTGCACATAGTCACAGGTACAAATAACACTGCATGTGCCCTCATGGGTTATGCCATGATGCATCACTATACTCCCATACTGATATGCAATGCAATCCTTCCCTACACATGCATGTACATACCCATGTCCCAGACAGCATCACCATGCATGATAGCACATTGATATTAACCAGTGACATTTTCACGCAGACAAAAAAAACAACAAACAAATACTACATGAAGGGAGGAGCTATGCAGACTCCAACTGTTACACACAGACAAAATAAATACAAATGTTAATCAGGGAAAGGACCTATCCAGGCCCCAACTGTTTCACACAAGTAAAGAAAAAATGGCACCAGCAGCACAGATAAAACTCCATCAAAGAAAATTCTGGCTGTAAATATGACTCTAATGCTCATCCAGGACTTGCATTAGAAACCACTGAAACAAATGCAATGCTCTACTTTGACTCAAAAATTGCATGACATTTGTTTATCCACTTTACAGTGCTTCAGATCCAACTCTTTCATGTTCAGACAGCTTCTCAAATTTTGACTAAAACTGGTGGTTTGGACTTGACTTTCCATAAAAAAATGTCACTTAAATGTTATTCTGACTGCAGAGCAAACTACTTTTCCCCCCTTGCAATGGTCAAATCCATGCTGCAGTCAGCTATAACGCCAAAATACTCTTCACAAGTTTTGCTCTCTTGATCAGGCAACACAAGCCCACATTTTCTACATGCAGACTGTCACCTATTTGTAGCTACCTGCAATTATTACAACACAGGACCTCTGGAGGCAAACTGCTCACAGGTCACAGGACAGAAAGAATAAAGCCTCCATAAACAATGGATTTAATTCATTCCATACTATGGTGACAGGCATTGGCCAGTGGTTCTGGCACTGCCTGGCAAGTCATGCTGCAGCTGCAGTATGACTTGCCAGGCAGTGCCAGAACCACTGACTTAAGAATATAGGCATGTTGGTACTTGAATGAAAGCTCTTTTCATGAAGAATTCAAATATGCAATTGTCGTCTTAAATCTTGGTATACATACGAAAAAAATCAGGGACTGGTATGGAATGAGTTAATACAGATTTAACTACGAGTTAATACAGATTCAACTACAATGAAACCTGTTTTGAGAGACACTGCAATGAAAGACCTGCTTTTTCAGACCATATTTCCAAAGTCCCTTTTGCTATCTCTCCCATGTTGCTGCACCTCCATTGAGAGACCACCTGCCTTATATGACCACTATTTGGCCTGCTCTAGGGTGGTCTCTCAAAACAGGTTTTACTGTAAATGTGTGTACATAAAAACAACAAAAATGTGATTGAATTCTTGGAGGGAGGAGGTGTCTATGAGAGGTCTGCGCCCTACAGGACTATATTGACAGAAATATGTGCAAAATATTTGACAGATATTTTTACATTATACAGTTCTGCATGCCTTAATTTTGAGCATGGAAGGCAGCCATTGATATTTGAGCATATAAGGCAGTCATGCACCTGGAGAAACAAGGGACTGATGGATCAGTCAGGCTATGTAAAACTATATGACGCTTTGAAAATTTTAAAAACTTGGTTTACCAAGTTCACAATCAGATATGAATACAAATATTCAAGTATTACAGCTGAATGCTTAGTTTCTATGGGCCCATAGGCCCATATTTTCTTCATAAGAAAATGTTTATTGATATCGTGTATTATATATATATATATATATATATATATATATATATATATATATATATATATATATATATATATATATATATATATATATATATATATATATATATATATATATATATATATATATATATATATATATATATATATATATATATATATATATATATATATATATATACACACACATGTATATATACACACACACAAAATCACATCTGAGCTGACTTTTCTACTCAGACCTAACAGGCAGCCAGCAACACACACTGTGTTGCTGTCTACACAGCACATGTGACCATGGTCCTCAGCCTTTCTTGCACATTGGGCTCTCTCCTTCTCCCAGCTGCTTTACTAACATATCACAACCAATTTTTTGATTATTATTAACATTATTATTTACACCAACGACAGTCATCCAGTCAGAAATCAAAATGGAACTTCATTAAATCAGCACAAAAAATATTGTAGGCAGAAATAGGCATCACAATTTTGTTTCCATTTATTCCTGCAGTGTTCACAATTTATATTCCATTTATCCCTGCATGCTGATGTGCAGATTCAACACTAGAACAAACATGGAATTGCTGTCCACGATTTTTGATTTGGATTCCTGTTTCTCTCTACATGCTGATATACAGATATTTTTCTTCCTACTTGCTACATATTACTGCAACAGACATCCTTCCTGAGATAAACTTCCATACATAAAGAAATGTCTCTGTGTTTGTTGGTTGCATGACAACAAATGATGACACCCTTTGCCTCAGCTGCGTCAATACACGAACAGAGGTTATCCCCTGACAATGTCACCCTACTATGCTAGCAAAGTACTCGCAGAAACCCTTTCAGAGAGTGTTGATATATTGGAAATGTACAGCCTAATTAGAGAGTACATGTACTTTGGTTGTTTTTTATATATATATATATATATATATATATATATTATGGAACGACTGGGGCTATATGTGGCCTTTTGTTGAGCGGACAGACTTCAGTTACAAGGGCACATTATGATAGAGGGTCAAAAGTGCACTGTTTCACGAAATTTGACATACAATACTCCCATTGGTAAATTGTGGTCATGGCCATTCTCTTATCTCTAACTTATAAAGCACCCTGCTGCCCACTGGACCCCATGCCAATCAAATCTGTACATGCATGGTGTTAATATCAGAGACTTGCATATTGGTCTCTCAGTACACCCTCTACTTCTACGAGTGCTTGTCCTACTTTAACAGTCATAATTACTAGCTGCCTTGTTTCAAATGGCTGAGCAATCTCCAAACTTAGGTTTGTTCAAATACTCTTCTTCTCTGGAGTATATAAGTGTTTAATACATTGATATATACAATATCACATTCCCAGCTGATGTTTCAGTCTCAATGAAAGACACAGCATGTACTGGAGCAATACAAATGTGGCAGTTCAAGATTTTTTTTGTGCAGCCTCAACAATTTCATGCAAACTGGATTTTTATAAAATTTAAACTTTTTCCGTGAATTTTAACTTTATGCATCAATGATAGCACAAAATTAATATGCACTGAAAGCAAATGGCAACCATCCTACACTTCACTTGCCACTTTGTCCCAGCGTCATGATATCCCATCTAAAATGTAATGAATTTGTACAAGTTGCCATGCAAATGAAATTTCCCATCCCTTTCGGCCTCACAATGCCAGCAATTGGATCAATTGCCTTGAAGTTTTGCATGTTTTTTTGAGAAACGTTCATGCATCTTAATTTAACATACTAAATGGTCACCCAATATTAAATTGAACATGGACATTTCCAGAACAACAGTGATTAAACACAGTCACCCTAAAAGCTGGGCAGTTGGTGTACAGGTCTGCTTTGTCCCTCAAGCTCTGTTAAGGTAAAAGAACATCACAAGCAGTTACACAATATTTGTCATTTGTTTGCACGACGAGCATAAAGGTGAAGAATGCAGCATGATAAAATGTCAGAGTGAAGCATGAAATTGTAAGGAATGAACACATAGTGGTCCAGGTCTATCCAGGCATGGTCTATTAGTGTAGTAGCTTGCCACTAGATGGTGCTGTGCAAGACATGGCAGCACCACAAGCCATCAAGCATCACCATGAAGCTGTGTGGCATCAGCATACACCTGTACTATGCCATATCATGTGCCATTGCTTAAATATGAACTGTCAATGAAGTAATGTTAATGAAGACTACACGATCCAGTCAGACAAGTGAGGTGAACTTTCTAATTGTCTCTGATGGCAAATCTTCCTGTGAGGATGAGGTTTGAACCAAAAGCTGCTCTGTGTTTGTGCTATCAAAATTGTTATTTCCATCTCCAATCCCATTCATGGCAACAGTTTCTTGTGAGCTCCCCTCGCCTGTGTTCTCCACTTGTGCACCATCTCGCATTCTCTGCGCTACTGCTGCCACCAGTGCTGCCCCCTTACCACTGCCATCATGTGAGGTAGTCAGTTTGAACTAAAAAAAAATAGATACATTGGTATGGTGATACACTGACAAATTAAGCCTCTCACACACCTGGATGAATATTATGAGCCAGTCCATCCACCACAATCAAGTTCACACCCCAGTCGCCTGGACATTAATGCCTTGTTGACTTTTTTGTCGCATTTAACTGCAAGCAATTAACTCCTTTTCACAAAGTGCTGTAACCTAGTCTTGTTTACCTACAACATATGCATGCATCTTTTTGAAAGTTGGTAAAACGCTTATCAGTTTAATTAACCTAATTCGCATGACAGCCAGAAACAAAAATAAGATAAATAAAACATGACAATGCTTGTCTAGTCCCTGATGTGGATGTCTTTTTTTTTTCATGTCTGTAATAATATGTTTTTATAACAGTAATTCAGTCACCATCTTTAATTCTTTCAGTGTCAACAGCAACTTAAGTCACACTACTTAACCCTTAAAATGCTAATCACAGCTATAGTCGTTTTCTCATTACTGCTAAACATATAATGGTTTAAAGATTCAATTTCCTCATGAAATACCTTTCATTCAAATACATGTACTAGCAAGCCTAGTCTAAGGCAAAAAGTAGTCTCAGTCAACAGCTTTCCTCGGGACATGCGCAAAGTGTCCCGAGGAAAGCTGTTGACTCAGTCTTAAATCAGCACTTTATGGGTTAAAATGAACTGCTCTGAATTATGATACGGAACTAGATTCCTGTTACTTACAAAAACACCTTTCATCCAAGTATCATGCCTGTGGCTACAGAAAATATATTCACCAAGGTCACCAGCTTTCCTCAACATACTTTGGGCAAACTGCACCCAAAGTGTGCTGAGGAAAGCTGTTGACTCAGTCAAAAATGTGACACTGAAAAAGTTAACAAGACTATTTTGCCCCTTTGAAGGTCACACTCACCTTTTTATTGGGCTTGACAAGCTGTGATATTTTCTTCACCATGAGATCGTGGAAATAGGGATGGAATCTGTACAGGGACCCATCCACTCCAACTGTGACTTCCTCTCTGTCCATACGGTTGATAACTGTGGCAACAGCTAAAATGAACAAAAATTTCAATCTACATTTTTTAATTGGTGTAACACACCTGTACACATCTGAGTGAAAGATCCCTTAATTGTGTGCCTGTCTGTCAGAGAGAGAGAGAGAGGAAAAGAGAGACAGACACAGACAGACAGACAGACAGACAGAATATAACTTTTAAAAAAATTTTGAGTATATTTACACTTGCCATATGCCCAGTTTGTATACATTTTTTTACACCGACTGAGTTCCACTGTTTGGACATAACATGTTACAGTGGTCCCCCTCTTATAAGGCCACCCCAAATGCACCCAAAAAGTAGCCTTATGAGAGGGGTGGCCTCTCTTTAGGAGGGAGAACATAAATGGAAATACCATACTTTCTGCACAAGAATGCTAGCCTTTCAAGGGGGGTGGCCTCTGGTACATGAGAGGGGCCTTAAAAGAGGGGGACCACTGTATATCAAAAGTATATCTTTAATTTACAAAGTGAAAATCTCCCTTAAAAGAACATTCAATCAAACTTTCAACATCACTTTTATCAGGAAATCAACAAGCACACAAAGCCAGTGACATATCTCTTAAGGCCTACAACTATTATAGGACCCACAGAGAGACAGAACGAAAGCAAGATGAAGAAACATGGTGACCCAGTTGCTGGGCACTGATTGGTTTCTGCACCTGTCTGCCCATGTAACACATACTACAAGTGGGATGTTAGTTGTGGGACTGACCTGTGGCAGCCAGGTAGGCTGCTCTCTGTGACACCTGCCAGCAGACGTGCTGTACGTGGCGGCAGTCGTCCATCGTGAAGTGCTCCAACTCCAGCTCCTGCAGCACTAACTTGGTGTTGGAGAAGCCATTGTTGGGATCGTCACTGCAAAACACACACCCATGCACATTTCTGTTAATTACATATAGTGTTTGAAACACAGGGGTCTTTTATGACGGACAGTCATTGATTCACTATCTTTACAAAACCATCATTGCCTTCATTTTGCTTTCACAACTCTGCGGGAAACCTTCGAGTAGGATGTATATACATTCAAGGGAAAGAAACATTTTAGTCTCTGTCATACACACTTAATGAATCCCTATAGAATTGAAGAAGTTAAAACAGTTAAAAACGACTACTGTACAGCTATGGGACATGGACCAGAGTGCACTGGGTCACACTACATGTTAATGGCCTGAGAGAACTAGGTGACCCCAGGCTGCACTCGTGAATGAAGCCGCAGGCTGAGTGCACTAGGGCAGCCTGGGGTCATCTGGTTTATCAGGGTCACAGGGTTTCATCCTTAAATCTTGCCTGAAACGGACTTCAAAACCATCTGCTCTTCGATTTTCAGCTAGTGTATGCGTAAATTGTCAAAAGAAGTACCATTAAAAATGTCAGATATTGAAAATGCATACCTTTCTATTTCTGATATATATTTGGTGAGGAAGGAATTTCGTGTGAACAGATCATCGGAGCCCTCGCCACAGAAGAGAAGGCCTTCTTGTGTCAAGTGGCACAACACCAATCGCACAATCTCCCCCATGTACATCCCTGATATCATCTTCTCAAATCTGCAATGGATACACATGACAACTGGACTTTACTCCTCCAAAATCTTTCCTTTGTACAGGTGCAGTATGGTATCTCCACAACACTGCACTCCTACAAGGAAGGTTCTCTTTCCTCACCATACAACTCTGATAGGCCACTCCTCATACAGGTGAGGTTCACCTGTTTCAACATACATGTACTAACAGGTTACACAGGTGCCACACTCATATATTACTTATGTTGTGGATGTCAATTCTACAATGGACAGGGGTTTACTTTGAAAGTTTTGGCAACACCCTTCGACATATTAATTATGAATGCATCTAACTCACAACTAAATATTTTACTGAGAGCAGTGCTGTTCCACTGGACTACATACATACATAATGTGACACTCTGAATGGTGACGAGACCCTTGTTTATGAACACTTTCCTGTTCAGAGTAAGATTGCGTCAATAGCTTTCCTTGGAACTTATTGGCACAATGCACCCAACTCGTGGCAAGGAAAGTTATTGATATGCCATCAAGACAGGTTTTATCTACAATTCTCAGCAAAAATATCTTCTGTTAACATGAAATTTCAGTAAAAATATAAAAGCAGACTGCGATTTACATCTGACTGCCTCTGGGCGACTTGAGCAGGAAATTTTAAAGGTTATGGTAGCATCTTAGAATTGTACTCCAATGCCTTGTGGCAAAAAACTGTTTACATGTACACAAAACAGAGTGATGTAATTAACAGTATTTATTCCATTTGCGTGTAACAAATTTCAAGCATTTGCTGTCAGCTGGCACTATAAGAAAAAAAAAAAGTTTGTTGACAAATAGCTGGTGCTTACAGTTGGTGGCCTGGGTTGAGCGTGTGTTCATCCACCTCTCTATCAAAGTCATTCCTCATAAAGTCCAAGACCCCATTGTCACCAAAAGCTCCCCATTCTGTGTTGATGATCACCTGTGGAAGAAAAATGTACATCTCCAGCACATGTATGGACACAATACACCTCAACACACTTTAAGCCAGTCCTTTACCCCTCAAAATGGTGCAACTCTGACAGGATTTTCACTGCACTTAAACATTTTTTAAACTGTTTATGTATCAATGTATAAATGCAGAGAGCAACAGCCAAGATAGTGTTCATACACTTTTTTGTCACTCTCATCACATGTGAAATTACTGTACCAAAAAAATTGGGTTGAATTTTTGTAAATATTACAGCTGTTGAAAAGTGACTTCTTACAGCAAATATAAGCTCCAGGGAGATTATCTGTCACATCATAACCCTGACCCCCAAAAACCTTGCAAGTGAAATGGTCCCACTGTGCAGCGATGGTAAAAATAATGCTAGGTACCTTATTTCCAGACAATGAAAAACAACTGGCATGTGGTTCAAATTAAGGAGACATCACATTTTGTAGTTTTGGGGTTTCCAGGTTATCCAAAAACATTATTTTTATTTTATTTTTTATTTATTTATTTTTTTTTTTTTTTTTATTTTTTTTTTTTTTTGGGGGGGGGGGGCTGGACTGGACTGGTAAAACTCAAATCAAATCAGATCAAATTTTGCTTGGCTGTTGATCTTTAAGCTCCGTTTACATGTAAACTGGACATGTTTTTGACTAAATTAATACAAACTACCCTGCAAATTAGTAAAGTAACAATTTAGACAATTGTCACAACAAACTTTTGAATGTCCAATGAACACTACTGCACATTGTAAGAATGTGATGCCTCAGAATAATTTCTCTAAATGGAAACAAAATATTTTTGACAAGTTTCCATGAAATGTCCCAAAGTGACCCACCTGTGCCGGCTCTTCAAAATCTAAGTCCCATCTCTCCACCTTCTTCAGGTCCTCCATGTAACAAGCATTTGTTCCCGTCCCTAAAACAAAATTTGAACTTTTTTTTATTTCTTCATGACATCATTGAAAGAGAACTCAGCTTTCTGGGAGAAGAGTGTAAGTGTGAACATTTTCCTGGACCCCACTGTCAAAATAAACTTGAAGAAGCCAGTTACTTTTAGCACACAATCATACAGCAAAAAAAAAAAAAAAAGTCATGCACACATTTTTGGATGGAAAACGCAAAGTTGAATTTGAATTTTTTTCACTTTTTTCTGCTTTAGAGAATACTGTCGTTGACATGGGATGTTTGCCTGATTAGTGGCAGGTCAAAAGACATCTAAAATCACTGGCAGACAGAGTAAAGCTCTCAAAGAGTTAAGATCACAGCCTGGGTTGTGGTACTTCAGCATGCTGGAATTTATGACAACACCGTCCCTGTCCAAAGAGACTGCTTCAATGAGAGACCATTGGTCTCGAAAAAGTGTCTTTTCAGGATGCTTCACAGGGCACTTTGCACCTTATTTATACCTCTAGTGAAAAAACCACCTGTCTTGAAAGACCACAATGTAGTCATCTCGAGGGGGGGGGGGCAGGGTGTTTCAAGCCAGGTGTGGCTGTTCTCTTACCCAGTATGAGGCCCATGCAGCAGTTGCTGTCCTTGTGAGCTGTGGACACCAGGGCTCCCACTGGGTCATTGATGATGGCCACACACTCAGCATTGACTCCCTGTAAAAGACACAAGACTTACACAAGGACCAGTCAAGTACACAGTTCCAAAACAGTGTCCATAGTGCAACTCCAACTGCAAGTATGAATATGAACACAATGCAACAATGCAGTTTGGGGATCTTACATACACAACACAAAGGCCATTAAAGAAAGAGAAACCATAGCTAGGCGGTGCAGTTTGTAAAAATGCAGCACAATATGTCACTGACCACAGATAGGAAAATTTTTGTTATAAATCAGAGGGTTCAAGTTCTAAGCTGTACTTCCATGGTAAAACCTAAACAAAGTTGTCTTTTCTTGACAAACACAGGTGGTCTGTGCAAGACATGTCACTTCAATTCTGGTCACGAGCTAGTGAAAACAATGTTCCTATTCTCGATATAGGAAATGAAAACTCCACACAGACAAAGTTTGGATTGGGTCAGCAGTTCAAACATTTTTTGGTGTACGTAAACATAAATCAGTTAATGAAAAATCTAAAAAGCTAGGGACTCTGCAATTATCAAACGATAAAATGTGTGCATTCCTTGAAAAGTGTGCTTTTTGCTGAGCGTAAGAAACCCAAATATGCATCTACCATCAATTACCCATAAGATCACTTGACTATTTACAAAACGGTGAGGTCATTTCAATGGGTAACGCAGTAGCTTGGACAGGTGCTAGGTCTTGTGCCGGAATGTATGTCTAAAACAGGACCATTTTGCCCCTCTTAATTATATTATGAATGAAAACTAAGTGCCAAATGATTGCGTCACAATGCACAGGACCTACTCCGTTTACCTGCACGCTGGTCTGCCTGTCACAATGGTGAGGGGAAAAGGACTTTCTGAAGACGCACAGCATGTGTTTGTAAAAAAATTCCCAGTAACCTGGCAAAGAACAAAAGGGACCACCATTCTTTGCCAGGTTGGGAATCCAAAACGTTGGTATTCAAACAGCCTTTTGACCCAAAGCAGGCACAGGTGACTTCCATGTTTTACGGCTCTTGCTTTTGCCTCCCACCTCATCTAGTATTATAAGTAGTTTTTATGAAGGAAAAACATACACATTGTTTCATATCATAATTTGAAATATTGTGTGAGTTGGTAAGGCAAAGAGAAATCATATAGGCCAAGTGGATTTAAATATAAAGATATGGTGTTCTCTAAAATTAAATTCAGGGGTCCCATCAGGTCTTCAGACAGAACGTAGTTGAGGATAAACAAAAACAAGTCTGCAAGCTGATGGTCTTAATATAGAAATGGTCTCTTTGTGGAGGTGGTTTTAATAAGTGAATCTACTGTACTTGACCAAAAGGCTACTGTTTTTGTTTTTGTTTTGTTTTTTTTTTTTTTTGGGGGGGGGGGGGGCAACAACATCTTATAGTAAATTGACTGCAGACAGCTAGTTTCTACTGGTCTTGTGGCAAGGCACCTTATAAGAGTTTGACCATATCAAGCTTATACCTGGCCAAGAGGTTACTCACTGTTGTGTGGCAATAGTAGCTGTAAGTAGTCTGACCACTGAAAGCTTGTACTTCGCAAAGAGGTTACTGGTTTTGTGGCAATAGCATCTTGCAGCAGTTTGATTTTAGAAAGCTCACACTTGATCAAGGGGTTACCTATTGGTCTTGAGGGAGTAGCATTTTGTAGGAGATTACCTGCAGAAAGCTTACATTTGACCAACAGGCTACTCATCGATTGTGTAGCAATGATATCTTGTAGCAGTTTGACTATATAGAAAGCTTGTACTTGACCAAGAGGTTACTTACTGGTTTTGAGGCAATAGCATCTTGTAGCAGTTTGACCACATCCTCTCCCACGACTCCCTCACATTTGAAGCCCTTTGTCCATCTCACCAAACGTGCTGCCGCCAAGCCTTCTTGGTAACATGGGAATGAAAAGGTGAATCCTAATGGTAACGTGACACCCTTTAACCCCTCAGCTTCAACAAACTTGTTGATACACTCTGCTATGTGACGGAAGAGCTGACAAAAAGAAAACAAAGCAAGGTAAGAAAGACATTGTGACAGACTCCGTGAACATATGATACAATGTATACACTTGTATGTTAAACATGTATATTAAGATTAACACAAAAATGCAGGGTATGCAAGCAAGAGGAATTATCACAATTCTTACAGAACACTCACATGGTTCGGCTCTCTACATGAACATCTGGCAACTACGCCTTGGAAATGTTATATTTTCTTCTTCAATGCCAACAAGACACTAATATAAGCATTTCAAACGTTTTCCAAGTCCACCTCTGACAAAGAATACTGCTAAACAGCATATGCTCTGTCCACACTTTGATGGTACATGCATATAATGAGTAGGATTCTCAAGACATAAGTTCCAAATTCCAGCATGTCAAAATCAATTGGTACCATGGACATGAAGTGAAATGAAAACAAAACTACATGTAGAGTATACTGATCATACCAGATTTCCTGATCCCAGCATAATGTTCTTCGGGATGAGGAAGGTTTTGCTGACTGTCTTGGGTTCATTGGTTCCCTGTAAGTCCACCAACAACACGCGAAAGTTGGTGCCCCCTAGGTCCAGCGCAAGGAAACGTCCAGTCTCTGCAGGAATAAACACAAGAAGGCTCCATGGATATGCTTTTAGTTTCGGGGGCATCAGGCCTCATTTAATCAAAAAACTAAAATTATCTCTGGTATTGTTGATCCAAGTTCAATTTGACAGTCCAACTATCAGCCAGTACGTCAGAAATTGTACCTCTGTACACATAACTCCAAGTACATGTTCAAATGTATGACCCAATAAACTGTTGCTTAAAATTCTTCACACATTGTGGCCACTCAGACTGATCATAAATACTCCCCAATCCCAAGTTAATATAACACTCTGTTCCATAAACTTGTCGTTATAATCTGAACTAGCACAGCCATAATAAAATGGTCACAGACACATTTTTGCCCTCATAGCAAAGCACTTGAACTTCTGGCTTTGTGAAGCAGGCGGGGTGTATTGATCAATGTGTATTTATCGTAAAAACTAACCTGTGCCATCAGGGATGGACCGTACATAAGTGGGGTACATTCGCACGGTGGAGGCGTCGTGAGTGTCTCTGCCCAAGCCATAGCTCATCTCCTTGTCCAGCAGCACCATGATTTTCTGGTATGCCTCGTCTGGCAAGCGGAAATCTTCCATCAGGTCATCAATCTAGTGTGCACAAGTTAAAACATCTTATCGCGAGTCACAATAATTAGAGGCATACTTTAGGCCCATAATGCCTATATGTGTGCGTGTACTTGTGGGTGTCCTGTATTGGTTTTCTCATTTAGCATTTCAGCCCTCTACTCCATGCAAATGTATATGAGTTCACAATGTAACAGAATGGGAAAACCCTGTATTAACATATCCTTTCACTGCAGTTTATTTATCATGGCTTTCAACATGATTGGAATAATTAATTTAAATCTTTCCGTGCAATTCACGACTTAAGTCGATCTACTTAAGTCAAACTAGTCTGAACTATCATTAGGATCCCAGACTCATATTCCTCATAAAAATACCTTCCATTCCAGTATCAGTATGTCTATAGTTCTAGAGAGAATATCCCAGGTCAACAGCTTTTCTCAGCACGCATTGGGCACAATGCACTCAAAGCCTGCCCAGAAAAGCTGTTGACTCAGTCCAAAATTTAGCACTGAAAGAGTTAACATTGTAAAAAAAAAAAAATTGATAGGAAATGACACACAGCACATGTTCACCTGTATGATAATAGACCTGTAGCTTGGCACCTGAGCCAGGGGGAAGGCATCATTGGGGTGCCTGAAGTAAGGCACAGTGTCCTGGCCACGACCTCGCTCCTCGTCACTGCCCTCACTGTCATCGTTACTGCTGCTGGTGCTGCTACCACTGCCTAACCGCCAAGTGATGCCTGGCGTGTCTGGAACACACAAATTACCACAATGTATTTGTTGCTGCTGCCCGGTACCCAGCTGAATGCACTTTAACTACATTAATTGTTACCTGACTGAATGCAGAAATCATTGCAGATTACTTTCAACAGATTTTATTCCAATAGAAAGGCAATATGATGCCCATATGCTGATATCCTTTCACAAGAATATAGGACATCAAGTGCTGACAGAAGAACTGAGGATAAATGTAGATGACATATATAAGTTGAGCATTGAACTTGGGGCAGCATACCAGGCCTGAGCTTTCTGTTGCTGGCTGTACCTTTCTGAGATGTTGTTCTGGTATTGTAGACAACGAGGCTCATTTTCTGGTCCAGGGTGTCCTGTCTGTCACAGTGGCATATAGATTAATTTTGGTTGTTTGTATTCATGTGCTGGCATTTGCAGCACTTGACTCCCTCAGTAACTTTATCGCCCTAAGGTAAACTTAAAGTCAGCGACAATTTGTACATAAATGTTGGTTAAAGTAAATCATTGTGTTAAACAAAGGGTCTGTGACCCTTTAAAACTTGTACCAAGATAATCACATGCATATTTTTTTTTTCTCAATGGTGCTATTCAATATTAGGCATCATCAAATAATTTAAAATCTTACACTTTGGTGCTACATGTATAACATTACAGTGCTCATTGCAATGCTGGTAGAGTTGACCACGTTATAGAAAAACCACCTAATAACCATACTATATCAGAATCTGCCTCACTCTGAAGGGCTTCATGCAGAGGGAGCACTGTTCTATCTTTGTGTTGACCCTCATAAGTGAGGACTTTCTGTAGGCTGGGGTTTAGGTGCAGTCATGTGCTGTACTGGTATGAATTTTACTGAAACCAATCAAGACAGCACTCAATTTCCAAAGTCTAGCAATAGTTTTGCTAGCTTTGTATAGTTGGTAATGGAGGTGGGTAGTTTTTAGTCTGTCAGGTTTTTAACAGGTTATACAACTTATACATTTCATTCTACTGAAGGTAAAAGGTACTGCCAAGATACAGCTTAGCTTGAAAGCATATAATTCTTTAATATCTACTGAAGGTATGTATATACCGCATTATACTTCTTGTCTGTGTGGTATAAAATTGCTTGAGTGTATGACTGGTGAGCTAAGTATATCACTTTGTTCTGTCATTTCAACTTCTCACTTATACTTATGAATACATACATGAATATAAACCTGTCAGTTTTTTGGGGTTTATGCAAACTCAACATATATACATTAAATATAGAACTGTCATATGTTCAATGGGCCAAAAATATACATTTAGACTGCCATTTTACAGCCATTCAATCAGGATAACCCTTTTCATGCTAGTATCAAACAAACAAACAAAATCAATTAGCTGTTTCAGTTTTCCATCATCTTTTGCTTATATAATATATACTTAGGGAAGGGTATTTTCACGATATGTGACAGCTGATTTTTAATGGTACAGGTATGTGAACCTGATAGAGTATCTAATAAATTGTGAAACTATTGACCTGTTGCCCATGAAATGTGAAGCTAAGGGGTTTCAGAATGACATTTCAATAAATTGTGCACATAAAAAAAAAGAAAAGAAAAAAACCGTCTGCTTTTCCTCACATGAAATGTGATCAAATGTGTTAATATACGTCCCTTGTGAAAGTTCTGTGAAAAAATTGAATTTCAACATGTGACTTATGAACAAAGCTCCTTTCCTCTCTCATACATTATCCAATATTACAGGGTGTTGGGCATTCACTGCAATACAAAGTAAAGCACTGTAACTGTTTACTTATGCATATCAACCAAGGGATATGCTGGACTTTTTTTTTTGCCTCTATCACATTATCTGCAAGTACATGAAGACTCAGAGTCAGAACAAACACTTGACAGCAGTCTGGCGACCCACTGCACCATAACCTCTGACTCCTCCTCACGCCACAATTTTTTAATAAATTCATCTGCAGGCAACCTACCACACACATGAACTTATAGCTGAAAAAGTAACTCAGTCACACTTCCATCTGAGGCCAATTCTCAGCAATTTCATGCCACCCAGCAGTAAATTTTCCTTGCTGTGTCCACAGCAACCCAAATATCTGACAAGATTGTATTGCTTAATGTTACATGGACTGTCAAATCTCAGTTACTTAACTCATTCAGTGCCAACTGGGACTAAAGTCCAGCTACTGAAAGATAACTGCTCTGAATTATAGGCAAATATGACAAGGCAAGTAGCCAAGGTAGTAACAGCAAATGTGCTCTGAATTATAATCAGGGTGCTACATTTATGTTCCTTGTAAAAAGACCTTTTATTCAAGTACCAGCATGCCTAACATAGAATATAACCGTGTGGTCAAAGCATGCAGAGGAAAGCTGTTGCCTCGGTCCGAAATGTGCCACTGAAAGAGTTAATGGTTACATGGACTGTCAAATCTGCATGAGGCCAGCAATTACCCCCCCCCCCCCCCCCAGTCCATCCATGCCATTTTGGGTTGGTGTCTTGATCACTTTCACGTTGACACTGTATACATATAGGTTACATGTGTTTTCAAGTGGCCAGTGATGATGATGCGGGGCCTGGTGACAAGAGGCAAGTTCTGATGTGTTGTACCAGTGCATCCAGTCACCTGATACTGGTTACCCAAGAACCTGCAGGGCACCAGTCTGTGCAAGGTCACTGTCAGTCTGGTCGCCTGGTGATCAGCGCAACTGACTGACCTTACCAGGTCACCTGGACTAGATATATTTGTGTTGGGGCAATCAGCTAGGGCCCTGTCAAAATTCATCAGGGAGTTCAGAAGAAAAAAAATGATGAAGGTTATAGATTTTAGTTTTCACTTGGGATGAGACAGCCTTGTGAATATTTGTAATTCTTCAAAACATAAAAATATGAACTAGAAAAAAGATTTGCTTCACAGCAAATCTGTGACTGCAAAGCCAAAGTGCTCCGAAGATATGCCAAAAAAAAAAAAAATGTCTGTGTCGACAGATCCAATAAGCAGTCAGAAGACAGCAGCAACTTATGGAATCAACAAAGAAGAAGAATATTTTGATTTCCATTAGCACAAAGCCACCTAAAGTTTAAACATATGTTATTGACCCTAATTTGATTTGTATAAATTTGAACTTTATGACAATAATTTCTGAGGATCAACTTCAATGGTAGGGCTATATCCTTACCCAGTATGAATATGTATTCTTGCTCTGTGGTTGGCGAGAAAAATTTTAGAAACCTTGAGTGACAGAAAGGAAGGAAAGAAATAATGAATAATTGACTGAAGGGTCCACCAGGAAAAAATGCTGCCATTTGCTCAAATTAGGTCATGGTAACACCAAAATCTAATCAGTTCATCTTGGAATGCTAGATGAGCATCCTGCAAAATTTGAGCAAAATACATGGAGGCATTCTGGAGATATTGCGGTAACGAGCCCGAATGGGCATGTAATTAGGATGCCATTTGCTGAAATTAAGTCATGGTGACACCAAATCTAATCAGTTCATCCTGCCAGGTAATATAATCATATTGCCAAATCTGAGCAAAATACATAGAGGCATTCTCTAGATATTGCAGTAATGAGAATGTGCACATCCAGACACAGAAATCTGGACGGAAAACCCATAACCATAGGGTCCCGCCCATGGGGTGGACTCTTAATTAAAAAGAAACAAAGATAAAATATTGCAAAAAAATGTCGTGCTTGCACTGTCACATAAAAAAAAAGAATGTCTGTGTTTGAAGACAGATATAATGAGTCAGCATTGATTGTTTAAAGGTTAATAAAATTTTACAGCATTACTGCTACACAGAAATTTTACTGGATGATGTATCATTAAGGCTGAAAAAAAGGTTTTATTTTTAATTCTAACATTTTCTGTACAGAGGGAATCATCTTATTCTTGTAGAAAAATGACACGTACAATTTTTTTTTTGTACTTTTCCACGCATAAGTGATAACCTTGTGAAACATGAGGTCACAACAATAACACAAGGAGGTGACAGAAGCCTGGATACCATAGACGCCACGTCAGTTTGAAAACTGGCGATCAGACCATGGTTTACAAGTGACAGACACCAGCTCCCAACAGGAAAAAAAAAACAAAAAAACAAAGGAGCAGACATATCTCACTGCAAGGAGTATTTGTGTTACAAGGTCATGGGTATTTTTACTCTGTATAACCTGATTTCTCTTACCCTTCTGTCTCTTTGGTGGGCCGTAACATCCTTTATGTTTAAAGGCTGTAGATCGTTTCCTCTTGGGCCCATGAGCTCTGTAATATTCTGTAAGCAGACACATTGACTTGTGTTTAGGAAAAAACATGGCTTGTCATGTTCATAACAGCTTTTTAAAAATATTTTTTTACTCTGAAAAAAAAAATCATAAACTGGATGCAAGTTGCTTACATTTAGTTTCAATCATCAACTCAAACTTACCTTCTTCTTTTTTTTTTTTTTTTTCAATATACATGTATTAATGAAAGTACAACCACAAAATGAATTTTATTCAAATTTGTTACAAGCAATACAATAAAGCACAGCCAGTGAGTCTGTCATCACCTCATATATCCCTAGACAATAAAACCATTATATACAATATATGTCCTGATGTTCTGGTCTTTTTGTATCATGTGAACAGCTGTACAGTGGACCACATCTAAAGGTGAACCTGGTCTGACCCATACATCACTTCAATGAAAGGTAAACTGTTTGCAGGCCTTATGGCGAACAGACCTCCATGATGTGGAATGAATGGCCATTTATCCCTGTGTCCTCTCAAGAAGGCTAGAAGAGACCCTTCTAGCCTCCTTGGTCCTATACACTTTCAGTGTGATCTGCATACATTTTGCAGTACACACACGGTTTCCTCTTGACTGTTCAGCAAGTCAACTTATCTTCTATGCTCTTCGATTATTTATGGGGATTTTTTTTTCCACAATGAACTCCCATAACACAATAGTTTCCTTGAAGTTTCAGCCCAAATCACCTGGATTTAAATAGTCATCTGCTAAATGTTAATTTCATGTTAATAGAGAATATTTGTAACCGAGACTTGGAGACAATATCTATCATGACGGGATATCCGAGGCCCTTTACTTTCCTTGGCATGAGTTTTGGCCACCTTAATTACACCCAACCAAAGCTTGGTATTTCTCTAACTATCAGTCTTGTTCCAAGAAAGGGTTCACACTGAACTTTACAATATATATACATGCTGTACAGTATATGGACTTTTGTTGAACAATGAGAGAGAGAGAGAGAGAGAGAGAGAGAGAGAGAGAGAGAGAGAGAGAGAGAGAGAGAGAGAGAGAGAGAGAGAGAGAGAGAGAGAGAGAGAGAGAGAGAGAGAGAGAGAGAGAGAGAGAGAGAGAGAGAGAGAGAGAGAGAGAGAGAGAGAGAGAGAGAGAGAATCATTACATTACATACAGGAGGTTGTTACTGACCTCTAGCTTCAGGGATGACATCCAGGTAGCTGGTGCCCGGACCAGTCGGGGGTCCAGTCTCCCTGTCTGTTGAGGCGCCATGCTTTGTTATGAAGAGCTTCCCCCTCTTTTTAATTTTTCGTGCTGGAAACATCTCTGGGCTCAAAGGAGAGGTGTCAACAAGTGTTGGTCTGAAATGAAAGTTGCCATGTTCTTAACTGTACAATAGCAGTGAAACAAAACAAATCTGAAGCCTTTTAGGACAGGATACTCCAATTCCTGATTAATGGAACAGGTAAACCTCCAAATTTTGTTGCAAACCAGAATAAAAGTGTCTAAAATATAACTGGCTCAAGATATTAGAATTTATTTGCCAGCTTGATCCATTCCTATTAGCAACCAGGAAAATTTGAACATTCAATGACAAATGAAGGTCACAGACCAATTTACCTTTGTGAAAATACTCAAAAAAGCCACACATTTTCAGATTCTGCAAGCTTCAGGATTTCAAAAAAATATGAAAATGGAGCCTACACAATACAGGTACTCACACATATAGAAATACATGGGATGAGAGCTGTCAAAGTCACGAATTCGTTTTGAATCTGTCACCTGACAGTGGTCCCTGCCTCAAAAGACAACTCCATTGAGCGACCTTGACACACTCCCTCATCAAGTTTTAAACAACCTTTCAAGCTGTTTATAAATACCTACCTTGAGAGACCATCTCTCTTGACAACCACAAAACACTGCTGTTACAACACTGAAAACAAGTGAAATTTTACAGTAAAAACTATATGTTTCTTGACACTGTCTGCAGGTTTCTTTTCAAGTGTTGCATTTATGGATCAAATAATTCCGAGATTTTTTTTTTTGTAACACGAAGCAAAGATTTGGATCCCTCTATCATGCCCTGTGTAGTCCGACCAAATGCAAAAAAAAAAAAAAAAAAAAAAAAAAAGATTTTTTTTTTCACTGACACTTACAAGAGACTGTGAGTACTACTTATACAAACTTCAGTGTAGTCAATCAATGTGGCAGGCAGTACTTACCCCATGGCACACTATAGGATATGTAATACACTATATATGAAGATGTGCATAAATAATATAAACCTTATACTGTAGCTTCACTGGCTACCACAGATTTATATCCACAAAGCAAATCCCCGTTTCTCAGAAGGGGACAGGATATGTTGACTGTCCTTACAAGAATCACCCACATGTGTAAGACTCTTTCAAGTGAAATGTTTGTGGGACTGTTTGTCACTCAACATTCGTATCCACTTGTGACTCAAGTAGCCTGCTACTTGTAGTATTCTACGTCACTAAGAGTCGTGATGACAGTCCACATAAGACCTTGTACCATTGGCCCAGAGAATGATGACTCTGATAGAACATATCCACATTACAACATTTGTCGGTGTTTGTCATGTCTGTTACAATATATTCTGATAACTACTTGCTGCATGCACAGGACAGTGAGATGAAAAAGGACCGAAACTCAGGGGGGGGGGGGGGGGGGTGAGGAAATGGAAAAAAGGCTGTCTGGTTAGAGTGCACCTGAATGGCCTGTAGACATGAGCCAGACAGGAATTTTAATAAACAATTCTTATCTAAAATCATACCACCACAGAAAAACAACAACAAGTCTAGGGAAATGTAATCAATAGTGCATTCAACCTGACCTGATAAACCCACATCACTGAAACTGAAGACTCAGTAACATGGTTATGGCATGTGCATGATAACAGATTGTAATCCCCCCCGCCCCCCCCCCCCCCCCCCCGTCAAGTTTTAATGGACTTGCTCTAGTGAGTTTTCCAAAAAGCACAATTCACCCCACCCCCACCTGCAAACCCCTATATTTAATCAATACACTGCATGATACAAGCATAGATGGAGAACATGGATAAATATTCCCAAAACCCAGGGAATAATGCAATAATTTTCAGCAGGGGATGGGGTGGGAGGTTTGGATTCCCTTGCCTGGCTTGGCTTTGCACCTATAAGGCTCCTTTACAGATTTTTTTCCTACAAATAAACCCCCTTTTTTTTTTCAAAAACAGCACTAGAATTAGTAAAGATTTGCTTCACAGCAAACCTGTCTGGGTGCCTTCAAAAGGAGAACAGTTTGAAATGCTACAACTTTGGGTTCTTGGATCATTGGATGTGGCCATATCACAAACTTATTAACTGAAGTTTGAATGACACCACTATCTATACTAGTTTTAAAGCTATTCAAGATTGAAATTTTGTATACTTGCCCAATTTGCATAAATTAAAAGCCTATAACTTTGGTCCATGTTTCAGTGCATGTGGTTATGTCAAAAACCTGCAAACTGAAGTTGGAATGGTACCTCTATAAATAATAGTTTTGAAGTTATTCAAGATTTAGATTTTGTGTATTTGACTTATTTGCATAAATTAAAATCCTACAACTTTGGTTCAACGTTGATTGAATGCAACTATGTCACAAACCTATAAAGTAAACTTGAAATGGCACCTCTATCTATAATAGTTTGAAGCTATTCAAGATTAAATTTTGTGTATTCACCTGATTAGCATATATTAAAATTTTACAATTTTGCTTCATTGAATGCGGCTATGTCACAAACCTACAAATTGAAGTTTCGAATGACACCTGTATTAATAAAAGTTTTGAAGTTATTCAGGTCTAGTTATTCTAGATTTAAATTTTGCATATTCACCTAGAATTTGCATAAATAAAAATTCCATAACTTGGGTTCATGTATATTGGATGGGGCTATGTCACAAACCCATAAATTGAAGTTGGAATGGCACCTCTATCTATAATAGTTTTGAAGCTATTCTACATTTAAATTTTGCATATTCATGTAATTTACATAAATCAAAATCTTACTACTTTGGTTCATGGTTCATTGGATGCAGCAACCTATAAACTGCAGTTGAAATGGCATCTCTATGTATAATTAAGGAAGGTAGAGCTCTACCCTCCTTGGTATAATAGTTTTGGAGATATTCAACTTTTAAATTTTTTGGTGCCCCTAATTAGCATGATTTAGAATTATACAACTTTCTTTTGCTGTCCATTATATTGGCAAGTGTCGCAAACTTCTACATACAAACTGAAATTTTGTGTCTATCTGCAACAGTTGGAAGACATGGAGCTTTTAAAATTTTAATCGCCCATAATTTACATAATTTTAAACATCACGACTATGCACAATTTCACTGGTAGGTCCATCACCATGGCAAGTTTGGTGGTCTTCGGAATAATACTGTCTGAGAAAAACTTCAGACAAATTTGGTCCGAAAGAAAGAAGGAAAGAAAGAAAGAAAGAAAGAAAGAAAGAAAGAAAGAAAGAAAGAAAGAAAGAAAGAAAGAAAGAAAGAAAGAAAGAAAGAAAGAAAGAAAGAAAGAGAGAGAGAGAAAAAAAGAATGAGAGAGAAAGAAAAAGAAAGAGAGAGAAAGAAAGAAAGAAAGAAAGAAAGAAAGAAAGAAAGAAAGAAAGAAAGAAAGAAAGAAAGAAAGAAAGAAAGAAAGAAAGAAAGAAAGAAAGAAAGAAAGAAAGAAAGAAAGAAAGAAAGAAAGAAAGAAAGAAAGAAAAAAAGAAATGTCTGGCTTAATTCACACCCAGACATCAATAGCTAGTGACCCACTGGCCAAATTTTTTGGTGGCTGCATGGACCACCTTATTTTATAAGAAACAGATGACCACTGGCCCAAATGTTATCAAACTGAACAACAGATAACAATAGAAAGATGGCTTGAAATAAATTTTTGTGCCACCTACTCCCCCCTGGAGCGAGTTTCTAGCGCTGAAATAGCTGGCATGCTACATACCTGGATTTGGGGGGCATTACATCAGTGATTGTCACAGAGCCCAGCTATGATGGTTTTGCAGGTATACACATGATAAGCAAGTTTCTTATCAGGTTTTTTTTTAAACAACAGGGTGACTCAGCTCTAGTTTTACATTTATCTGGTTTTTTTCCAGAAAGGGAATTGAAAGGCCATGTTTCAACATATCTTTTTTTTCCCTGAAAACAAAAGGAATGGGTATATGTCACCACTAAAAATCACTGAAGATCCTCACATGATATAATGAACTTACCATTCAGTCAGTGATTTGTGATATTAAGGTGCAC
This sequence comes from Hermodice carunculata, assembly GCA_964020975.1. NCBI lineage: Eukaryota > Metazoa > Annelida > Polychaeta > Eunicida > Amphinomidae > Hermodice > Hermodice carunculata. The sequence continues at coordinate 162,368 of CAXHWN010001720.1, forward strand.
AATTATTTCCATGGTTTTGCAAGGAAAAATAAGTTTTAATTCCAAATTGAGGGACAGAAGTTATGTAGATCAACTATGTTAAAATTTTAAAGCACTGAGTGTTATTGATGCCCATTGCATGGAAAACTCTGTCCATGGAAATGTAGGCCTATTAAATCAGTGCTGTCCACAGCTTAAAATAGAAGGGAGGTTTGCCCTGCCCTTTTATTTTGCTTCCTGCTCTTTTTCTTCGCTCCCTGCCCTTTTCTCCTATGTTTTTGATATTCTGGGCAATTACATTTATTTTCTCATTAAATTTAAATATAATTTAAACTAAATGGGAAAACAACTTATTAATTTATCTATTGACCATGAGTATAAGATGCTAATTCAGAACTATTTCCATAAAAACAACAAAAGAGCATGCTTTTTGGATGGCTACTTTTGGGTGCCCTTTTTGATTGTCACTGAGTGCTCTAAAAGTGCCCTTTCAGATGAATGGTGCCATGCCCTCCTGAAAAGTTGCGGACAACACTGTATTTTATAAATCCGAGCATTGGGAAGGCCTTCAGGATGTGCTTCAAGGCTCGGACCAAGCACATATTCACATATGAAATACGACAGAATTTGTGGTTTTACCTTGAGCTTTTCCACCCTCCTCCCCCAATACCATCAAGCAAAATAACAAAATGAAAAACAGGACGCCCATGGGCATCATGCTCTGCCAACATACAATCAGGTACACCCTCCCCCCCCCCCAAAAAAATCCTGAAATGCATTCCCTCTGTGACTTTGAGAAAGCATGTCAATGTCATCTACACTGTGCTATATACATGCACAACTTCCACATAATACACTTTGCGGTATACTTAGTCTCATCAGTCAAATACACGTATCTTTTCTCGACATATTGAACTCACTGTTTTTTACTTAAGTGCTTTAATACTGGCCTTGAAAATAGGTCAATGTTTCACTTTTTTTTTTTTTTTTTTTTAACCAATAGAAAGAGACTAAGATACAAGTTTTCTTAAATGCAGAAGTTGTCAAGCAAGGGTGTGCTACAGCCAAACAAGCCTCCAATAGCAAGTAAACTGTAGGGTTACACTCACATGAACAAATTCAGCCTCTGTGTACATACACTTACACAGACAAAACTCAAAGTACAGGGTTTTAAGGTATAAAAAACAAAATGAAATTTTTTAATAAGCTCTGCATCATAATTCAGTTTTTTATTAGATGTGCTTCTGGAGAAGTGACAGTACAAATTGTTTTTTATCTTTATGTTGGAAATACTATTTTTAAATCTTTTCAAATTAAGACGTGTAATTACATATCTCTTTGTCATTTTCAAGAACAATGACACAAAAGTTTCAATTCAAACCCAAACGCTTTCCTTGATGTGAAGTTTTCTTTCGAAAATTATAGACTTCTTGTGGTCTTGGGTGAAAAACATGGGCAGAATTATTGCACTTAGTCATCGGAGTCACAATTAAAGTGTGTTAAAAGGTGATAAGTTAAGGGTCATAAGCAGAAACTTTGGGCGAAGAACCGAGATGATGAATGTGCTTGCTATATACTGTTTTAAGTTTAACCGTAGATAGACTTACAACAAGAAATAGCCTAGTCTATTGTTCTACATACATATACTTCCATAATGAAATCAGTATTGGGAGATTTTGAGTAGGTTCAAACGCACATAATAGCTCAGCCCACTTTTACTGAGGGACTTCAGCAGTTTAACAGAATTTTGAGGCAAAATTTAGCACTATGTATGTACCTCCAGGAGTCAAGACACCTTTTTGTCACATATAGAGAGGTCATATGCCCAGATTTTACCTTCGAAACAGAGAAAATACATGTAGGTCATGAAAGCTACTATAGTAACAGAGGAGGTTGATTTTTGTCTATGTATATTATAGAAATTTTTATGTATGATACACATTTGTGGTACATTTGGTACTGTTATCCTTCCAATTTACCCACGCGTCAAATTCAGTGTCCTTTACTACATCCTTGATGACCTCACAAAATGGGTCAAGGTTACCCAAATTTGATCATTGGCTAATGCATAGTGAGTGCATATTTAGAAGTTCCATTTCAATTTATAACCAAAAAAGTGTATTTAATGTACTTTTAATACCACCAGTGCCACCATGCCTCCATGTGTCATAAACTTCTGTCTGTATAATATTCTTTATGTAATGACCATATCAAAAATATCCTTTCCTGGCATGTATTCCCTCTGTGACCTTGAGAAAGTCGGCCAAAACTATCCATATTTTGCAATCTAAAACTTGTCTGTGGTATATTTGGTATCATAAGTCCATCATATCACATTTAATTTTAATGTTTTTAACATATTTTGGTCCATATCTCTCTACTTCTGCAGGTGGCCCTTCCAAATTTCAATGCGTTTTTGTCTTTTAGCCTGATTGATATCCCCAACAACAAATTAGAAAAGATTTCAAGCATGACTCCCTGGTCATACAATAGAATACCTTATGCTTTAATTATGATATATTTTTGCAGGGGTCGAAATAAGGCATAAATAAACAGACAGGGACAGATATAGGCCCTAACAATCTTTAGCCAAAATTAGAAATAGAAGCAAAATTTATGGAACATTGTACCCTGGTCTTTTATTCATTCTTGCTAAAACAATTTGGCCTTTTTGCAAATTTCTTTCAAACTGAAGAAACAGTAGCATTTGGCTAATTGTACCAGTGTTCCCCGACAGGTAACACTGTGTCCATACAATGATACCTGAAATGCCAAGAATATGATCATATAGCCGCCTTCCCTGCCACCTCCTAGTCTTCATGTGGTGCTATGCAGTTGATCAAATAGAAAGGCAGCCCAGCCTTTCTTTCTGGATTAAATTCAACTCACACAGGACAATGTTCTGACAGTTGTAGTTGAAGCCCTGTGTTTCGATCTATAATCTAGTTTATTGCAGTCACTAACAGGTGTAAATGATACTGAGCTGATGTTTGAGTAATCTTGACCCTTTCCCCCTTGAATTAAGACTGAGTCGACAGCTTTCCTTGGCATGGGTTGGCACCATGTGCACAACCCATGCCAAGGAAAGCTGTTGACCTGGGGCATATGATCTTGATAGGTCTCATGAATGGAAAGCCCAGCATTATTAATATTAATTTTGGGGAAGCTCATAATTTCTGCCTCACCAGAGAGCACTGCATGTGCTTTACAACAAAGACAGTTTTGGAGATGAGGTCGAAAATGTGAATTACCATTGCAATTCCCATCGACTTACATAGACAACAATACGAATGTATGCATTGACCAACAAGTACCTGAATTGAAAAATTCGTTAAAAATTAGGGATCCACAGCAACACCACCTGGTGAACAACCTTGTGTGACCCTTCCACAAGAAACATATCCACCAATTTCAGCACAATCTGAGAGATGGTTTTGAAGAAGTCGAAAATAGAAAAAACGCACAAAAATTCATAAAAAATAGCAGCGCCACCTGTTGAACAACTTAAGGTCTGGGGGTCGCCAGAAGTGTCTCAATATACAATTTCAAAGTAATTGGCCGAGCAGTTTCGGAGAAGAAGATTTTTTTAAGATTTCCCCCCAAAATTAACAAAATAATTCATTAAAAATCCAAAAATCACTGGATCATGACCATTTGAACAGACTTGGTAGAGACCCACCCAAGGCACATTCCCATCAAGTTTGAAGTGGATCTGGCCAGCAGTTTTGGAGAAGAAGTAAAAAAATGTGAATTAAGGACGGACGACTGACATCTCTGGTACAAAAACATGACCCATATATACATAAATATCAAACCCAACAATGACAGCAAAGGGATTCCAGAGTTACCAAAGCATCAACATTCATCTTCTAATGACAAACAGACGGACGCTTCACCCTCCTAAAAGCTCAGCTGAATTATTCGCTGAACTAAAAAAAATAATAAATTGGGGCAAGTGCCAAACTCCATAATTGCTGGATCATGGTGTCCCAAAAAGTAGGTCACCAAGAACAGTTTTATGTACAATGTAATTAAGTGGAATTTGATGTGAAGGCTCAGGTCTCTTTGCCATTGATGTCCCAAACTACACCCAAAATCATCTTTTTCAACTTTACAGGCATGGTGACCTCACAAAAATAGGTCAAGGTCACTGATATTACAAAACATTATAACATGAGACACTGTCTATATATCCTATAAATTTGGCAAGTTTAATCTCATTACTTTTCAAAACATGGAATTTTATATCTTAAAACACATTTTGGCTCATAATTTCTGTCAAATTATAGGTGGTGCCACTAGCATCATCAGCAACTTAAGACTTGTACCTCCTCCACAAACCCATCAAATTTAGTGAAGATCTGCCCAAAATTATCTATGCTACAGTGTTCACAAGATTTTCATATTTTGACCCCTATATAACATAATATTGTAGGTGGCACCACCAATATTTTCATACACACTATAAATCCTGAAAGTTATATTGGGCTAACTTGAAAACTGTGGACGCTCACAACCTAAAAGGTTATGGACAGAAGGATGGACAACATAACTTACGGACAGACATCAGCGATCCTTATAAGCTCTGTGACCTCAGGTCTGCAAAGCTAAAAACCTCCCATGAACTGTCTTGGGAGACCATAATTTGGTCATCTCTAGGGGTGTCTGGTCTTTTAGCACAGGTGTGACTGTATAGTATTACGCTAAAACTTTCTTCAACCAGTCAGACAGAAGCTTCTGGCAACAGACACATTGATCAGTTCACAGCTGCAGCATACACGTGGCTATCTTGTAAACACTATGTGCAAGTGTGGGAATGTATCAGGGGCCTACATGTTAGAAACAATGACTGGCTAAAACACCTGGAAAAAATATGCCCACATTCTCATTTCCGAACACAACCAATAATCAATACAGTCCAAATACCCCCAATTTTGAGATGCTGCAGATGTCACACTGTATTCAAGCTGAGTTACTTGTCTGTTGGCTTGATACAATAAAAAAAAATTCCACATGGAGCCATTTATTGATACATGGCGAGGGAACCCAGTAGATCATGTAACATCTGTGTATGCACATGTGTCCTACCAATGCTTTAACACTGGGGCAACTGCTGCATCAATGCTGTCGACTACATGCATTATAGCCTGGCTTTCAATAATATGTCAGACCACTGTCTCCAGTTTAACCCCCCCCCCCCCCATCAATTAAGTTTCTTGTTCTGAACAGCAAGTGCAACTATTGAAAATTTGTATTGCTATTAGATTGCTTGTTCATGCAATATGCCACTCTTAGGCCCAAAAAATATAGGTGTGTTTCCCCCTAATGGACCAAAAGTATTTTGGGGGGTAGGTAGGTACGCATAATTAATTTTGGGTAGGTGGGTGTTTTTATTTTTGGTCGGAAATAAATTAACAGGAGGTCGGTAGGGGGGGGGGGTGTTTACAGATAGGTCGGTCCGGTTAGGGGAAACAAACAATTATATTTTTTAGCTTAATTTGTCTTCTCTATCCTTCATGAATATGCACAGTCATATTTTTTTTCTTTTTTCATGTGCATAATTTACGAAATTCTTTTCAGTTTCCCTGAATACATTTGATACAATTAAAAAATTTTAAATCATACATTAAATGTTTCTGTAATATTTAATTTTCAAAGGAAGACTATTACCGTACAAAAAGAAGCCATCCTTTCTCCACTCAAAATTCCTTTGAAACAATTAATTTCTTTGAACACTCGGGTGATGCCAAATGTGACAGGTCTTAACCCTTTCCCCTTGAGTTAAGATGGAGGCAAAAACTGTCCAACAAGTGCGCTGGTCACTATCACAGCTAATTGCAAACAGCCAGATTTACAAATAAGCCTCCATTGCTCCTTGTTGTTACATCTTTCAATCTATTGTCACTGCAGTAAAAATTTTGCACATCAGCACTTAAAAAGTACTGATGTGCAAAATTATAGAAAAGTCCCATCTTTCACCAAGCATTCATGCAAACTTGATCCATACTCAACACTAAATAGATCACAATGACCCAGAAATTTAAGTTCACCTTAGGCTCTTCAGATACATGTGTATTTGTGTACTGGGTTTGTGCAAAATCTTTTTTTTTTGGGGGGGGGGGAGTTTTTTTAATTTGAATTTGATTTACATCCTCACGTGCAAGGTGGGTCAGACGAGCCGTACCCTCATAGATAGAATGTGCGAGCACTTCTACTACATAATGAGAAAGGATCACACTCAACCCCCAGGAAGACACTTTCTGTTTCCTAATCATGAATCTCCAGATTTGACCATTCAAATCTTGGAACATATACCCATAACTCCAACCCTAGAAAAGACACTCAGGTTGAGGTTTGCCAAAGAGACCTATTGGATACACCAGCTACGTACCACAGAACCGTTTGGTCTCAATGTCATGGGAAGATGAACTCCTTGTTCAGTATTATGCTAAGTTTTGGGTTCTGAGTTCATCTACCCCATGACAATATCTCTGTTCATGGAACATTGTTTTTCATGATCCAAAGGCTCTCAAATTCTTCAGAATTGAGAGTTATAGATATACACCTTCTCTTTCCTTAGTGACCTCATATTCTCCAGGCCCTAAAAACCTGGCACACTCTTGTCAGGTGTACTCATGCACTGGTCCTTGCTTAGCAACAAGCGAGACACTTTGCATTAGGCCATCACAGCATATCACATCGCTTCCTTAACGTCAAAATTTCTGGATGCTACAAACGTTCACTTTCCCGTTAGTGACATGAATGTGTATACACCGGTATATAAGAATGTACAGGGGGCCGTTGACTTCAGTCTCTGATAACATGCATTAGTATCAAAACCGGTCGGACTTGGAATCGCTGTTCAGATTGAATTTCATTGCAATTCGGTCTTGCTCAGTCATATTTGCTTTGTGCAAAATCTGTCAAGACGTTTTTGGTATACCCTGGTAACAAAAAATTGGCTGGATGGACAGACCAAAACAAGCTAAGTTTCATTTAACTGTACCACAGACTTGCCAGTTTGAAAGTTGGATGAGGTAAATTTGCTGGTGATTGGAAGGTTGTAGGTTTGAATCTCTGATAGTTGGCAGTGTATATTGTAACACTGAGCATGACACTTCAGTTCATGATAGCTTGTGGATAAGCATTAAACAAATACTACATGGCAGCCAGGCTCTGTCCTGTTGATAACTCTGCAGACAGTTTACACAAGTTGAAGGGGACTACTATCTGAAGGTCACAGTGCACTTGTATAATAGGAATTGAGTTTAACTGTGATGGTCATCTGATTACATGTCGGCAGAGTGTTAGACCCATGGGCCTCTCGTTTTTTTCCAGCAGGTAGGCTTATATGATAATCTCTGCAGCTCAAAGTAGAGGGAAGATTTACCTTGTCTTAAGTCTTTTTTCCCACCCCCTGCCTTTTCTCTCTCGCTCAAAAAATGCATAAAGCTGCTAATTCACTATAATTCAGTTAAGGACAGGTAAGACACCAAAAATAAATCCCACTTTAGTACATCCTAGCTCAAACTGTATTTGGGTTAGGATAACATATCATATATGTGTCTAATCGTCATACTCCAAAGAATTTATATGGCCCGTATTTGGGTGTCTGTGATGTTAATTGTTGAATAAACACTTGAAAGTTGACCGCAAAGCATCCACCCCATAAATGTCGATATAAGTCACTAATTATTTGTGATAAATTCATAATTACACTTGCATCTTAATCCTGACATATTGGCAACAAAAAAACGATCCTACGATTTTTCATGTTTGGTTTGGTTTTTCTGTTATCCATCCTCAAAGTTTGACGTTTCAATTTTCCCTTTGATTTTCAGGATGTTCATTTTCTTCATTTCATTGAAAAAGAATGAAGCAAAATTTTGAAAATCGCTGACACGTTTTTGCAGTTCAGACATTACAGAAGCAAAAGCCGTTAACCGGATTAAATTTCGCCCAGCCATTTTCTTGGAATAACCATTCTTAGGTGGGGTTCTTGTCCTATTATCCTTTCTGAGAAAACAAGCTTCAAAGGCCTTTGGTGTTGATCATTTGCCTCTGAAACAATACCATTTGCTTAAGTTGAGCTGATATTTGTACAAAACGTAGAAAACATCGTCCCTTAACATTTGGGGAGGTTGTCAATCAATTTTTGGCCAATCACATGAATAAAAGAGCTTTTGAAGTACAGAAAGCATTATTAAGCGATCTGTCAAACGGTGACATCAACAGTCTGGTTTCAAAGCGTGACGTCATGGAGTCGGCCCTTCGGGCCCCATGACCTCAAGCCTGTCAACGAAAGTTGTGTTTCTTTGCTTCGGTGGGCAGCCTACGGCCACTCGTGGTCTGTGCACGGATGGCGGTTTTGGTCTCCCGCCCCCTACCTCTTCATCCCGTTTTTAGGGATAGCATTTTATTGTATTTACTCCTATCTGGATACTTTATGTGGTAAGCTTGTTAAGACTTGTCTGTACAAAAGACACTTAGTTAGCTTGTCCTTATTTTGTGGTAATTTTGTCAATGAGTTTCAGTTCTCTTTCCAACCTGAATTTTGTAACTTTATTTTGTGTGTTTTCTCTGCAGTTCACGTTTATGGTTATTTCGATGTGTTTATTTGCACTTTTATTTCCTCATCCCTGGGTTTCGATAAAATATTATCATGTACGTGGGTATTGTTGATTAAAGTGTCAGTTTTTTCCCCGCCCGTCTTTGGTGTGCAGGACCACTGGGGTAATCCATCGCGGCACGGCCTTTGAAGGGACATCGTCAGACGATTGCCGCTCCTCTTGAACATTTAAAGTCTCCCTTCGTTAGAACACAAAACAAGCACGATAACTATAAAGTAAACCACTAAGGCTATGATATGTTAGCATGTTTGCATCTTTTCCCTGCCCACAAACATACTTTCAGCATGTCGCCTTTTTTCGCATTGGTGCCCTGATACCACTCTCCTTTTGCCATGGACCGTTGTGACCTGCAGCCACGTGACAGGCTGTTAAGTATGACTGACGGGTGGCATTGTTCCGTTTGGCGGTTGAAAACCAAAATAATGACACATGGACGTTCGGATGTCCACATGCTTGTCTGGTTTTGGGCGTTTTTCTCATATTGCTACAGTAGTTAAAAGCTTGAAATTTTGACAACTAATAGAAAGGACATTCATCTTGTAAAAACCGTTAAAATCTCAAAATCGGCCATGCGAAGGTTTTTGGTGTCTTACCAGTCCTAAATCTGTTAAAAATTTTCCTTTTATTATGACCCAGAAATGCTCCACTCCTTCATCTCCATTTCCTCAGGTGCCCTTTTTGCTCCCTGTTCAATGTTTACATACTGTGTCAATTTAGATGCATGTTGCTGCTCTTTTGAAAGCTTGCTGAGACAACTGCAACATCAAAGTAAAGAATCACAGACACAAATATGCCTCCAACTTGTACCCCAAATACCATGGAGCAGACAACTAAACCACAGAGAAATCAATCAGTTGATTTCATCATAACTGAAGTTTAGAAGTAAACAGTGCAGAGGTGTCACGCCCCAAAGACGCGTGACCAGGAGGTTCTTGTGAAAAGTGTGTGAAATCAACGAAAATTGTCAATTTTACCTCAAAATCCCTGTCATTTTAAGAACTTTGCAAGTCTCCAAAACGGGAGACTCCCGGTGAGTTGACAGCTATGACAGTGTGCTGACTTGACTGTAACAGACTTCTGCCTGGTTTGTGAACAGTCAGGTTGTAACTTTCAGGCTTCAGTGCTCTTCTTATGCATGTACTTATGTAAGCATGTGCAATCATTATTCATGTATACATGAATTATATAAACATGACCACCAGAGGTCAAGGTCAAATTGGTCAATTAAGTTACAATCCTTTCTACGTTTTCAGCATCGTGCACCATGTACTTCCTAATTGGACATGTATGAAATTGGGGCTTTTGGGACATGTAATTATTATGATTTATGTGAAATTAAAAACATGTCTTTGCAGCAAATTTAGATATATATATACATTCTTTCAGGTCCCAATTATCTTTTGATGAACATTCAAAATAAGACCTTTTTTCTGGTAAGACCATTCCAGCAGTTATCTGGTCAGGGTCAGTGGTTCTTCCCAGACAAGTAATAAAATTTTCCACTTCCCCGACACTGGATAAATTCATTACTTCATCATCACTTATGGCACATGAAAAGTGTCAGCTTACATGTAATCAATTCAAAATAAGGACTACAATGCTACTTTTTACTTGCAAATTCAAGGACATTACTTTTTTCATTCAATCCAAAAAAAAATATTCAGCAAACTTACATATATATTGGCTCAGTTGCTCTTTTACATCTAATATGTGCCGTGATTCTGTATTGAGAGACCACTCCAACTGGAGACTATCATAAGATAGTATGGTACAGGAATGGAACTAGGGTAAAACAGCGTTGGGGGTTGCAGTGGGGAATTTAACTGGGTAGTAGCAGACTTGCTTGGCTTGGCAATATGCATGTTGTCTAGAGGTTAAATCAGCACACACTGAAGACACCAGCTTGAACACACTTCTCTCCAGACTTTAATATTAAATAACTGACTATGAATAATGATGCAGCTTGGCAGGAAAATGTAACTGCTCTGCCTTACCAGTAACTGGTTTCCAATTACAATCCAAGCTACAGTAAACAAGGGACACTCAAAGCCAATCAAAGGAGTTTTTACCATTCAGAACCAGCTCTCTACTGTTAATTTACACAGTGGTATCTGTTGTGGATAACATCACAATGTTGAATAAAAAGATAAGAAAGAACAAAATACTAGTGGGTACACATTATAATACTGTAAATTGCTTTATTTTCGCCTGTGCATGTATAAATTTTCACAGTTATTACATTTTTGACATTCACTGTTTTGGACATAACTTCTATTCAAACAATGTTAAAAAACTATTTCACTGTGTTTTTATTTTCCCGGTTTAGTGCCATCAACAAAATAAGCGAATATAAGAGTACAGCACAATAAAAGCAATTTACAGTCGACAGCTGACAGTGATAGGTATTTAGCTGTCTGGCCTTATTGTCACAGGCAGACATAGGCACAGTTATACAGTTTGAAGAGGAAAAAATTTAAAGCTATAAAAGAATCTTCATTAAGGCTAACGATATAACTTTCATTGAAAATGCAGCAAAAGAAAAGAAGATTTGGTTGTTAAACATTTTATGTTTCATGACCACTGCTGACCAGCCTATATATACAGAATAGTTTTTTTAGCTTTTCAGAAACAATGAGTAATTAGTCAGTGTACTTTATACAATACATTCTCAAAGGCTATGATTGGTGAACTCTTATCCTTGTGTTTTTCTCACTTTGTCCTGGTAGCAGCTGTTTGGTATTAAAGACAGGGCCATGTGAAAGGAAAATCTATGTGAGGCAAACTTGTATACAGTAGACTTATTTCAAATGAGCCAGAATTGTTGCATTTACACATCAAATTAATGTACTGTCGCCTTTGATACACTTTGTGAAATTAAATATGTACTATCTGCATGCCTGGACCTTGATGTGTAGGGAATTTACAAGATAAATAATCATTTGACTTCCACATGTGAGCTTAAGTACATTATCAATGTTACTTTGCATAATTCTGAAGAAATTAGCTTATTTTGTTATCCTTGTGTTTTGGAAATAAGGTTTTTCTGTGATCAATGTAATACCCTGTCTGTATGATATGCAGCTCTCCCTTATTTAGTGGATGTTCCACATTGAGTTTTTAATCTTGATAATGTAAATACATTTATTTTCACGGGCATTAATTTTCACAGTTTTTGCATTTTGGAGCTTTCACTGAAACTTTAAATTCACTGGCTACTTATTTTCACGGTTTTGAAGCATTAGCGAAATAAACAAATATTCACAGTATAATTAAAGAAAGTGAGGAGAAATAATGATACAAGGATTATGTACAGAATTTGCAGATCATGTACAACATCATACAATAATAAACATTGACTATGAATACAGAACACAGAAATTAGAAATGGTTTCCCCAAAGAGTTGTTATCTTAGTGTTCAGGAAATAAGATTTTTCTGTGATGCTATACCTTGTCATACGGTATGACCATCTGTCTTGCATGATCACCTTTCCAGCATACTTTGCTTTGTGCCTTTCATACACGTACCTTCAATGAACAACCACCTACATATCCTGGGGCCCGAAATTTATTAATCCAGGGGCTGGTTTTTCAACACATACAGGTTTCACCGTATTTTTTGTTAAAAACAAAATGTGGTCAGCATTTGGCAAGGAAAAACGCATTTTCTTCCATGCAGGCCATTACATTTGGTTTCAAGTTTCTTTTTTAGCTTCTACTTAGCAGAGTGGTTTCATTGTATAAGCAAACCTTAGAATTGTGTGTGTCTGTGTGTGTGTGTATCTGACTGTGAGTCTTAATGATATTCAAGTTTCAAAATGTGAAATGCCTCTAATTTACATGATTTTAAATATTACCTACATATGCATGGCCTGTTCCATATCAGTACGAGCGATAGCAAGTAAAGGTACTGATATGGAACAGGCCATGCATTATCATGTTTATAATATTCATATATATATATTTATATACATACTTGGTGGACCTATTGATTATAAATAAACACACAGCATATTCTTAAAAATATTTGTCATATATTAATTGAAGGGTTTGGTGCAAAGACCTGATAACTCGAGTTACAGATCTTTACCTGAAATTAGGCGCATTGCCTTGTGCATGGCAGGATCTTCCTGCTGTGTAAATCTTGGAGGTTTCTGAGTAAAATTGTAGATAATTTTCAGTGCAAGCTCATGTTAACTCAGTATACCCATCAAGACAAAAGTGTGCAATACCATGTCCTTTATACCTAACATATTTTACCACAACATACTATTTCCCTCAAAATAATTGAGTTAGTACAAACTTATGTTACATGTATCTTGACATACAAAATCAGTCCGTTGTACTTAAGACATGCATATACACTTGCCCAATTCTTGCACAACTAAAGTTCTATGAGGATTTGTTTGTTTGCTGCATCATACATGGGCAGAGTGCAAAAAAGAGGTAACTGTGCATATAATGTTTGTGGGTGCAGCAATGTTCTAGAAATGGTGTCTAGTTATGGTCCAATAATATGATAATTACTACTTTTTAAAATTTATCTGTCATTTGGGATGTTTTCATGGTCAATCTTCGTGGAAAACTTAAGACTTACCTATAAACTTTGGATTAAGAGTGAAGAAAAAGGGAATTTGATGCCAAAAATACCAAAAAACACAGTCATCATTTTCAGCACTTTAAAACCCCATTTTCTCGATATCACAAAAGTGGGTCTTAACAGGTCTTTGCACCAAGCCCTTCACTTGATGCTTCTGTTCTATGTAAGCGTATCACAGGCATCAATGTCATGTGGATCTCTGTCACAGAAATGAAGGACATTTTTTTTTCTCGCTAGATGGTGCCACAAACTGCACTAATATGACATGCCGAAATTTATATTGTACAGCAAAACTGTATAATATGGCAGCACATGAGATATGACGCTCATTGAACGTCACACATTGCTTGAAGTGAATTTACCATCTCTTTACTTATCTGACATCTTAGGAGCATGATAAAGGTTTATATCCTTCATCAGATGCACCAGCATCATTTTTCAAAGGACTGAACTCTAAATGATTGGTTGAATCCCAATCATGTAGCTGTATGAAGGGAATGTGACAGACGGTAATAGCTTTTGTGTTCAAATTCAGGGATGATGGAAATACTTTTTGTCTAAATTAACATGGTCAGACAAATTAAACATGCAGGAACAATACAGTGAAATGCTGCCCGAGTTCTCATAACTCAAGTGCCAAATACTGTATTCCTCACTTAAAAAATATGCCGCATGCATATTAATTTCCCGCAAGTTGTGACGGTACACAGGCAGATTTTCTTGGAAGAAAATCTTGTTTTCTAGTAACTATTACGTTACATACCAGCAAACTGCTCCACTTTGGTTACGCACCTTTACTATTTACTACCAATCAAAATCAAAACGTCTAGTAATAGTAAAGACCAAACCGCTGGATTTGCTATATCTAGGAAGCATCTATTGTTAATTTACAAGAGAGGGCTTTTTTTTCATAACTGCACGGAAGATGTGGCCCGCCCGTTGCACAATGGAGCAATAAATTAATTGTATATTTTTTAGACCTAGTGGTTTCCTGCAGACTATTGAATTACATGGCGTACTTTTGAGTTAAAGTTAAACCTTAAGGCTTAAGTTAAAGCATGGAGGAGTTTATTTCTCCATGCCATGGCATGGTTATTTAGTTAAATACCAGGACTACCGTCTAGGCCTACCGGTTCAGAACTTCAGGATACTTCAGCGCAGCAGAATCCCGGGTCAGAATAGATCTACATTATTTTATTATTTCACACTGCATTGAGACACTGTTTTTCATTAATTACATAACGTATTTTAAAAACTGAATAAAATTAATCAATCAACAGAAGAATTTCGTGACCGACATTTGCAACACACGCCAACGACGTTGAAAGTTGACGCCACGCCTTGCTGAACTGGCTTGCGGAGGTCACGCCGGTTTCTGATTTCTCCTGCAAATTTCGCAACTGCTTCTAACTTCACATTATGCAGATACAGACTTTGGGCATTATTCTACCTCTGTCAACTAAATACAAGAAATAAGTCTTACACTTATATCTGTGTACAGACAATGCTCACAACATTATTCATTAATGATTTCATCAGTCACTTTCGGACACTTTCCCTGCTGTGTTGTTGCTCCACGGTCAGTGACCTGACGATGGCCCGTGTCAGGACGAAATTCTCAGACGCGAGTGACGTTTTCCTGCAACATTACATGTCACACCGGCGTCCGTCATACAATTATTTCCCCAATCAAACACACTGATATAATTAAAAGAAAGCTGAAAATATTTACCATCGTTATTTCGAGGAAGTTGTACAAGGAAGAAGTGACACGAACAGTCCAATCAAAACTCACAGCAAGGCCAAACAACACTCAACTCTACTTGACCGGTGCGGTGTCGAGTGATCGATTAAGATCCTGATTAGACCACTTTTGTCACCAGGTGACGCTTGCAGCTGGACCTCACTTTCCCACCTGCCGTCCTCCGAGGCTACTTTGAACAGTGATGTAACTTTGAATACTCCACTTTTTTTTTTACCTCTACTGACTTGTCAATAAGCTGAGATTTTGATCCATCGTCCAGTCGCACTGGCAATGCCAACTTCTCCAAAACCGTCGTCAAGATGCTCTTCAAACTTGCAGGGGAACTCGCTGGGGATCTACGCTTGGGTGATAATGATATGCTGGTCTATGCTACCAAAGTTTGTACTTTGTTCAAACTTCAATTGGTCA
Organism: Hermodice carunculata; assembly: GCA_964020975.1. Lineage (NCBI taxonomy): Eukaryota > Metazoa > Annelida > Polychaeta > Eunicida > Amphinomidae > Hermodice > Hermodice carunculata. The sequence continues at coordinate 177,748 of CAXHWN010001720.1, forward strand.
TGCTCTAATTATTTTTTTTACTTTTTCAGATGCTTTTTTGGGGGGGAGGGGGGTAGTTTTCCGGCAAAATTCTAAACAAGAGGCCCATGGGTCTAATGCTCTGCTGGCGCCGTGGCTATATTGCACCTGTTTATTTCAAAGTTGCGAGTCCTCAAGAAGTCAAGTGGGTTCTGAACATATAAAGCTTATATAAATTTAGTGTTTAAAATGTCCACCAGATGGCACCTTGCCCAACATATAACCATAGCTTATTTGTGCAATTCCTGTGATGGATATTGTTGCATGTGCCAATACAACAATGAGTGAGTCCTTAACTTTGTCCTCAGTGACCTTGGAACAGAAGATCAAGGTCACCCAGATTATGGAATACAAAGAGGCCCATAGGCCTGGTGCTGTGCTGACATTGCCAATGATGTCCAAGCTACACCCAGCCATTACAGAATCACCTCTTTCATCAAGGTTACTGTTATTATATCAAATTCTAGCTTTGAATATGGTCTATATATTCTATGAATTTGGCAAGTCTAATCCAATTACATTACAAGATATGGAGAATAATTTTATATCTTAAAACACATTTTGGCTCATAAATTTCCATCATATAGGTGGCGCCACTAGTATCATTAGCAACATAGATTTTGACCTCCCCCACAATCCCTCCAAATTTGGTGAAGATCTGCCAAAAATTATAGATGCTAGAGTGTTTACAAAATTTTCATATTTAGACCCTATATTGCATATCATAGGTGGCGCCACCAAAATTGAAATTAACCTAGATTTTTATACACGCTGTAAGTCCTGAAAGTTAGATTGAGCTAACTTGAAAACTGTAAACAGTATTGCAATCACAAGATTATCACATTTTGACCTATATATTACATAATACTATACGTGGTGCCACCAACATTGCTGTCAACAAAGATTTGTATTCATTTTATAACTCCTAAATGTTGTATGGGCCCAACTCAAAAATTGTGGGGTGCATAGCATTCGGGAGATGACCCCTATAGTCCAACTGGCCGTTTGACCTTGACCTTCAACTCAGATTAAAAAATTGTTACTGTTCAAAGTTGTGTGCCCCACATCCAGCTTTCCATACGTTGCCTGTCAGTTCAAATCAAGTTATATCTTTTCGAGTTATTGACGAAAAACAATCAACTTGGACAAGCACCAAACTCCACAATTACAGGGTCATAGTGACCCAAAAAGCATGTCACCAAGTACAGTTTTATGTATTATGTAATCTGGTGCAATTTCGATCTGAAGGCTCAATATCTCTTGCCATTGATGTCCAAGCTTCAGCCTGCCATTACAAAATCACCCTTTCACCCTTATGGGCATGGTAACCTCACAAAAATAAGTCAAGGTCACTGATACTACATAACATTCTACCTTTGGCCATGGTCTATATATCCTGTAAATTTGGCAAGTCTAATCTACTTTTCCAAATATGGAAATCTACATCTTAAAACATGTTTTGGCTCATAATTTCCATCAAATTATAACTGACACCACTAGTATCATTAGCAACTTAGACTTTGACTTCCCCCATAAACCCACCAAATTTGGTGAAGATTCACCAAAAATTAAAGATGCTGGAGTGTTCACAAGATTTTCACATTTTGACCCCTATATTACATAATAATGTAGGTGGCGCTACCAATATCGAAAGTGACCTAGATTTTCATACACCCTATAAGTCATGAAAGTTATATTGGGCTAACTAGAAAACTGTGGACAGTGTCAAGCTTAACGAGCAAAAGTTCACAGACAGGTGGATGGACGGACAGACATGAGCGGTTGCATAAGCTCTGCGACCTTTGGTCAGCAGAGCTAAAAACTGCTCACCCGATTACTTCCAAATTGCATAGAGACCCCTCCCCAAGAGCTTAATTTATTCAACAGATGGCACTGCAATTTTTCTATATTTTGGTGAATTTCTGTGCCCTCAAGCTATTTTCGCCTTTTCCTCAATGAAACTGTTGCTCAGACTTTACCAAGACATGAAAGAAGTGTAGCTTGTGAAAGGGCCAAAGGAAGTTGTTCACCAGGTGTAGATGCTCCTGATGCCAGATTTAATTTTTTTTTATTAGTTCGGGTACTTACTGGTCAATACATACATTCTTGTTGATTACTAGGCAAGTCTGTGGGGTTGCAATGCTACTTCACATTTTTTACTTCTCCAAAACCATTGGCCATATCCTTCTCAAACTTGGTGGAGGTCTATCTCAGGTGGGTTTCTATGTATATGCAGTTGTTCAATTGGTCATGCCCCAATGATTTTGTGAATTTTTTTGTGTTCATTTTCTGGCAAAAACTTCAACAAAATTCTCCAAAAGTGCTAGACCTTAATTTGTTCAACAAGTGGTGCTACAATTTTGTTTTCTACTTTTTGGCAATTTTTCATGTGTTCGGACAGACATGAGCAGTTGCATAAGCTCTGCAACTTAGGATTTCTCCAATTCTGTCACTCAGATTGGACTAAACATATTTGTAATGTGTCAAATTTGTTCACAAGGGGGTACCGCTCTGCATCCCTAATTTTCAACTTAAAGTGATGCCAATATCAAAATGTCGTTTCAGGGGCATTCAAGTGAAAACATCGGGGACAAAGCAGATTTAACAAAGAATATACAAGAAAATACTCAGCTTCAATTCAGGACAAACATAGTAAATTGGTCAAAATTTCAGGGACTGTGCTTGATGATGATGAACAGTTGACATCTCACCTTAAAGGTGTCAAGATAATTCTCTGTCTCCAGTTGAGATCTGGACTTTTGATTTTTGAGTTTTTTCATAAAATCAGTGAAGATACATAAACAAGTTAACAACATGACATGCCTGCACGATGATCTAGACTTATTGCCCATCGGAAACTCAAATTAAACTCATTTGTACTTGAACACCGATGCCAGACTCAATTACATTTTGAGGATCTTGAATTCATTTTCAAGGTCATAGGACCCAAACGTGCACAGATGAACCCATCAGATCAATGCTCTGCATTAAATTGAAGTTCCTATTGCTACCTTTTACACACACATAATCTGGAATTGAAAGTCATGATTTTCCTACATCACTTTCTTTATACACGTTGGGCTAATAATTTTCATATATAGACTCATTAAAACTAAAATAAGCCTCTACTTAGGAAATTTAAATTCATACTACCAACCAAAAATGAAATAAAATGAAATAAAATAATCTAGGTGGTCATTTTCTCCCTTATAAATGTATTTGCATCATGTTTATTTGAATTGGTATTGAAACAGCTTATGTTTGTTTAGTGGCTGAAAAAACAACAAACACCCATTTGAATTGGATTATATTTGCATGACTGGTCTAGATGAATTTATTCAATATTCTACAAGACTAGAAATGAGAGAGCAAATACTGCTTCAGGTGCTTGCACACCTTTATATATTGTACTTCACTGATTACCATGGCAACAGTAACACATGGTATCCATATATTCTTCAATTAATATTTTACACATGTATACATGGTAACCATGAATACACCCTTGCTTGACAAAGCTACCAATTTAATAGCATGGGCAGACATACTTTCTCATGAGCAATACCAAACTGCCAAGAAAACCATTTATCAGATTTTCATTTATAAATAGCTACATCTAAATATGTTTTTTTAAAAAAAGTTTTACAATACCAACTTTTAAGATTTTTTTTTTTTTTTTTTAGAAAAAGGGATTTATATATACATGAAAGCATACGTTTACATACAAGTATACCAAATCCATTTCATTGACTATGTTTATGACTTTTCGGTATTTGACATGGAAACACCGTTTCCATGGCAACACTTTAAACAAAGAATGCATGTGACCCAGATAAGCAGCCACTCGACATTATTCTCGTCCAAATGGACACATTTAAGTATTTCTTGCACAACTTGTGATAACTAGTCTCATCACTGGTGCTCGCAAGTTCTCATGCACACCAGACTCTCATGTCACACACTCAAACAAATGCAATATGTGCTCTGCTCAGCTCTCTCTTCTCATGCATTCATCTGTCACTCACTTCCTCAATCTCTCATCATGGTCAAATCATAAATCCCAGTCAAGCATTGGTCTTTCCTGCATATACACAACACTACAGACCAAGTTCACTGCATTCTCCACTCCACTTTACACACAGATCCTGGGTCTGCTTTGCAGGCAACTATTCCAGTCAGTGAGTTAAAAAAAAATGTCAACGTGATGCAAAGCAGCAACTGTTTTCAGCTCCTGGATATATTTCCCTATTTTGTGCACTCTGAACTGAGACACTGTTAACTATATATTTTAATTTTTTTCCCGGCATTTTTGTGATTACACTCAATAGACATATACATGTACAATGTCTATACAACTCAAAATATTCATCTTAAGTTCCCAAGCTTAATATTGAGTCTGTAATTAAAAGAAATACATTGTATGGTAAAGATCAGTTCTTGTGCTGAGTATGTTTATTACACAGGTGAAGATTCAGGTTGGAGGAGGAAGATGCCACGTGAAATATGTTTGTGAAGTGGGACCAACTTCTCAACAAAGGTTTTTTTCTTTTCATTTTTTCTTTTTTTTTCTTTTTTGAGAAAAATTAACGGCACAACTGACATAGTTGCCATAGAATGATGCCACATACAAACAAACCCCTCACACTGAGTTGGGAGTACATCGGTTGAACCAAAACCTCACCTCTTCGATTGAAGAATCGTTGCAGTCTCCCATCATTCATGCCAACCCTTACACACATGAACAAACAAGCCAGACCACTGAACAGGCAGCCTCCTCTACATAAAGCTATCAGCAAAAACACTGCAGTTTACTTTACTTATACACACACCACCATGCACGTTTACCAACACATATCCGTACACGTCAGGATCCTCAACAGCCACTTAACAAACACTTCTTGTTTCTACAATATCAAGGTCATTTCAACATCCAGAGTCCCTATTGGATACTTGTGATCAACAGTTGCATATGTACCACTTGCAGATGAAGTGAGATTATTTATGGCAGGATATTTTGTTTTCATAATTACCACAGATAATGTCTGCCCAGTTGTGGAATTTTAGATTGAAAGCTCTGGATAAATGTCCATGTTACATACTAACTTTGTGAAGACCCAGTGGTTTTTGCATTGGCTGCCAATGCAGAAGCACCAGAGTCATGCCAGGTCTGGAAGACCATGCTCCAATGGCATAAGCAAAGAGGCAAAAGGTAGAGGGCAGCACTGGTGTAAAATGAGGTCACAAGGTCACCTGGCCTAGTCTGACCAATACCATGGTTAAGCTAGGTCATAGGATACCTCTTGACCTGTGCCATCATCTGCTACTTCCCGTCCTTGGGCATTGCTGCCAGGGCAACTGACTTGCCCCTGGCCTTTACTGAATTAGAAAAGATTTTACTTAATTTTCATACATTTTTGGTCAGTTTGCCACAAATATGAATTAACGCGAGTGAAGATTGAAATCTGCAATTATAGCTCAGCACTTGTTGCTGAAGTCAGTGTGTGTCATGATCTGAAAGGCCTTGACTTCTCCTTCTAGCTGCCACTTAAGATTCTGGTATTTAGACAAGATCTGTGCAATTAGGCTCTTTATCAGGCAGTATTTATATGTATATCTTAACACCAAGACAAGGTCATTCTGTCCCCCTAATCGCACGTCTTCATCGCAAAATTAGTCGAGTTTCATTCCAGCAGCTCTTGCCCACCAGAAGGGTAGAGTGTAAATAAGAATGACTCATCATATGCACTCTGTTGGTGTGCTGCTTGTTAAACTGAGTGCAGACCAGGATATCCTTCAGAAAAGCTGTTTGCAGGGTCCATATTCACATACTTTATCAGAATACCGGCCAGGTTAAACCACTTCTGGTGACCCATACAAATATATATAAATTACTTTTACTCGACCAGTGTGCCTGTTATGCATCATATTTCTTGTGACCTGGGTGAAAATCTTATTGTTATTTATAATGTTAAGTTTCAATTTTGCCGAACTCTTGTGACATTATTACAAAATTCCTGAACATACTTCGACATTTATACCTGGTTCCCCTCGAGTTGCTGTCTCCATGGAACAAGCCAAGTTTCATCTCGCCAATTGCATTCTGCAATGAGCACTGCATTTGTAAGTCATTTTAAGTACATACTGTCAAGCATCACCTTATGGAAATATACTGACATACATTATAACATACAGAGCTTTCAATTATATCCACTTCAAAATTAAGTAATCATTTCACAACTAAATGCACACTGGCAGTGTCTTCAACATGTACTCTTCACATTATACAGATCCTCGGCACACTTCAAAATTAATGTTAATGTGCTTCTCCTCGACGCTCATTTAATATAAATATTTCCCTTGCATTGATTTGCTGTCAATAACCATGGCAATTTGAGTCATTTCTATGAACATGTTTACCCCACATGAGGCATTACATCAAGATTGTGTTCTTCCACATTTTATTTTGGATGGAAAGAGAAAATAATGGGAATGGCTACAGAAGTACAAACAGTGATGTAACATACAGAATCCATTCAACACAAAAGAACTGACAAATGATAAAGTATAGATCTTGATACAAGTTGCACACAGCTACATACATGTAAAGTCGTGCATTCATGAAGTTGATTTGATTTTTGTCTTAGCACCTGTAGACCAAAAAGATACATTAATGTGCTTTTTTGGTTTCATATTGAAAGAAAAAAAAAAATAAGGCATTCGGTGCTGCTTCTGTTATAGTTTCTGACCAAGCTGAAAGATCAGTGTTGCTTCATTGAGTTTAGCTGATGGATGGTTATATCTGTACATCAACCTTTTGTTACCATACAAATCCACAGAATTCATGACATGTAACAATAATTTACTAAAATATTCAAGAAACTTTTAAGTATGAATAAGTACAATATTACAGTACTGCGTTAATTACTAAATACCATCCATGTTGGCAGCCAAAGTGGTCTTGTATGACAGGTGGGCTTTAATTACAGGTAAATTAAGGTACAAGTTCAAGTGTTTTGATGAGGGGCTTAACAAGCCAAGTGGTTTTTCCACAAGAGGTGGTCTTCATGGCAGGTACCATTGTAATTTTGTTAGTGTATATGTATATATCTTTTTTTTCTGATACACTGAACTGCTCCATTTTGTTTTAGAATTCCACCTTTCCCAGCAAACTAATTTCCAGAATTAAGCAGTACCACATTCAAACTCTAAACTATCTCTCCACTTTTTCATGGAATACAGTGGTACCTGCTCTAAAGACCACCTCTCGCACAGACCACAATAGTTTTCAAGACCATCCTTTCAAGACATTGGCCTTTTATTGCTGTAATTTACCTGCAATGAAAGACCACCAGTTATATGTGACCCATTTTGTCTGGCATTAGGGGTGGTCTTAAATTGCAAGTACCACTGTATGCTCTTTACTCCCCTAATAAAAATAATAATAAAATAAAATAAAATAAATACCCTGTATAGCATACATGATGGTTATAATTTTGTATGTACACATTTCATTTTTACTGACTTGTAGCAATTATAAAATTTCCTGTTAGTTGAACCAAGGAGGCTACATGTGTAACCTCCTCAGTTGAACTTCCTGTTACAGGTATTGATGAATTTTAATCAAACCGCAAAGAACTTAAACTTAATTGAGACCAATAATCATTCTATAGAAGTGAACAGACATATATATTTAGTCATGTCACGTAATAGTCACCCACAAAGAAGTAATTCATGTACAATTTTAATTACAAGTAAATAAAACTTCAACCATGCACATGTCTGTATGTATTTTTGTTAATCTGTGTTGTACGAAGCATCACATGGGGCCCTACTCACAAAAATCCCTTCAATGCCAGGTTGTTATGGAAAATCTTTATCAACTTCTTGATAGGGGATACCAATTTTGTTGACATTACAGAGCTCACCGTAACACTCTGTGACAAAGTATCAATACAGAGTTCATCATAACACTCTGACAAGGTATCAATACAGAGTTGATCATGACACTCTGGGATAAAGTATCAATACAGAGTTCATCATAATACTCTGTGACAAATTATCTGTTTCCCTTTTCCCATCCGTGCTAAAGTCAACAGTAACTTTGAAGTCCACTCTGGAAGTCTATAATGCCACTTTGAAATAAAAGTATTTATATCCTTGAACAAACACAGGCAGGATGAACTGACAGTTAACAACAGTAGAAGTACAGAGAAAACAGCAACAAGAATTTTGTGATTAACATTGTGACAACAATGTATATATACATAAATGTATCACCCTATGTTTGAATTTTATACAATTAATGAAAGTTGTATACATAGTATTTGATTGTCCATTGGACCTTATTTACACTGTACATGGGTGACGTACACAACCGGTGGTTGAAGAGGGTGGACTGGACTGATGAAAGGTTTGTCCATCTTCTCTTCATCATTGTCTCCATTTTTAATTATCATAATGAAGCTAATTAAGCCTGCAAATTTATTTTTGATCCTGAGAAAAGACTTAATGAACAACTTTTAATTAGGGATGATCCAATTCTTAAATTAGAAAATTATGCATATTTAGGCAGAATGGGGAATCTTGTGGAAAATCACTTTTGATTTCAGTAATGTTTGCAGAGGCTTGTTGACACACTGAAAGTAGCTCACTGTAAGCACAATAAGGAAATACACAATTGATGATCAAATGTCATAAAACATCAAAATTGTACATTAAAACAAAAGATGAAAATAAATGATGACTGGGTCACTAGAGGCTTGGCCAAATTGAATCATCTCTATTTTGAACTTCTGCAAAACTATTTCCTGAAATAAAAGTTTGAGAATGAGGTAGGGCTTGTAAGGAGCAAGCAGATCTGCATGTAACTGAACAAATGTGTACAGGTAACAAACAAGACTTAATTTTCCATAAATAAACAAGTTTACCAGCCCTCCCTCCCTCCCACTTTCAAAAAAAAAAAAAAAGCCTTTGTCATGTCCTGCCTCCAGGATATGCAAGCCTTCATAATGTAAAGTCTTGCTTCTTTTTTCACTGTTATGTGGCACTACACCACACTGCATACCACTGTGCAGTGCTCAAGTCAGCCACATCAGTATATCTCTGTCTCCTCACTCTTGCGAACTGATGTTGGCATCACTTTTTTGTTCTGAGCTGCTTGAAATACAACAGTTTTGGAGGGTTTTGCATGCACAGGTGGCGGAAGTGATTTTTTCACATCGCCATTACTGACAGGTTTGAGGTTCGTGGACTCAGACTTTCCTGGTTGGGGTATGCGGCTACCAACTGCCCCTTTCCCCTCCTCCACGGGGGAAGTGAGATCAGTCAGTGCACTAGTTTTTCTTACCGGAGGGGGTGGGGGCACCTTTTTGGATGCCTGGTCCTTGCCCTTGTCAGTGGAGAACTGGGGGATGCGGGAACCATTTTGAGCTGCTTTCGGGTTGCGCTTGGCAGTGCCTGTGTTCGACTCCAGACTGCTGGAACTGTCACCGTCGCTTGACATCTGGTCACGTAGACTATTGTCCTGAGTCCTCACTACATCTGCAGGGTTCACATTTTGCCCCTGTAGGTCTGGTCTGTTCATATTTGCACATATTCCAGCCAATACGTCCGCGTTAAACTTTGAAACATGTTTACTACTTTTATGATGCACCTTTTCTTTCTTACTTTTTGTGGGCGAGCCTCCACTTTTGACAACTGCATCGGCACCAGAAGTAACCGGCTCGGAGTTACTGCGAGTGTGGTTGCCATTACTATGGCTACCATTACTGCGACTTCCGTTCCGGTGGCTTTTTTCAGAGTCCTCCTGGTTCACAGCATAATTTTCTATATTTTCGTAAGTATGTGAGGAAGATATACCTTCCTTCACAGGGGTAGACTGCGGGGAATTTCGGGTCATCCTGCTGCTTTTGCGAGGGGGTGGTGGGGGTGGGGTTTTCTTGGCCTTTGCCCCACCATCCGCATCACACTTCAACATTGAGTCTGTGATTTCTGTGACTGCTGGGCTAAAGGTCACATGCATCTGCCCCTGCTTGCTGCCTGAGGACCCATTCCTTGAATTTATTGGAGTGGACGTCGAACTCGGAGACACCAGACTAGACTTGAGAGGTGAGGTAGAAAGTGGTGCAAGAGAATTTGGTACCTGGCTCGGGCTGGCTGCTGGGGAAATTTTACCCGAGGGCATGCTAAATGTTGACAGTAAAAGTCCACTTGTTGGGGGCGTGACAGGCTCCTTGCTACAAGCTGTAGCCGTCACTGTTGGTGACTTGACCGTTACAACCTCTGATGTGTATGTGACAGGTGCTGCCGCCACAGGTGGTTCATCGTACTTCATGGACCGAGGAGGTTTAGGTGGGCCCACCTGTACGACATCACCAATAGGTCCCTCCTCTTCCCCATCCATTGCTGTCACACCACTATGTGGATGTGACAAGGAACTCAGTCTTTTAGTGGTCTCGGTCAGTGGTAAACTGACCCTCGAGTCCATTGTATCAGTCTTCCCTGCACCATCCACAACATCCTGCAATTTTGAAACTTTTTCTGTTCTTGCTTGGTTTTCTGTTCCACCTTTACTGTCTCGACCCGAGTTGGTTTTACCTGATGCTTCTGTTGGTTTGGTCTCCCGCAGTGCCTTCTGAGCCATCTCCAGGGATTTTTCAAATTTATGAGCCTCTTGTCCAGTCATTATTTTCTTCTTACGTTCCCGGGCTAATTCTGCCGCCTGAAAAGAGACAACCACTGGCATCACGCGCAAAACTTATGTACGTATAAAATGACTGGTGAGTTTTAAGTTCATTCTGTTTTTCATTAAAAAATACCAGGGTGGAATTTCATGGTTAAAACATGAAATTCCACCCAGATACAGATAATCCAAACTGTAGTTTGGAAGAAGACATCATAAAAGTAAAAATGATCAAAAATCATCGAAAAAAGGAAAAAGAAGCACAGTGCCACCTGTTTAACATATTATGGTCTGGGGTACTCCGAAGTGTCCCTATGCAATTTCAAAGCAATTGGACAGACATTTTCAGAGATTTAGCGAAAAAAATCACTGGAGCACAACTATGTAAACAAACTTGGTAAAGACTTGCCCAAAGGACATCACTTGGATATTATAGTGAATATGCCTGATGGTTTTGCAGAAATACAAAATGTGAATTCCGATTGCAATCCTGATACTCATGTTGCATGATAATCCATAGGAATGCATGCATCAACTGACAAGTTCCCAAATTGATAACATTTCTTTAAAAATCAGGGATTCAAAGTATCACTAACTAATGAACAAGTTACATTTCCTTCAAGTTTCAGAGCAATCAGAGCAATCTGATTGACACTTTGGGAGCAGTAAAAAAGTGTGGAAATACACAAAAATTCATTAAAAATAGAGAAAAAAAATATCACAGCAGTATCTGTCAAACAAATTAAGGTCCAGGAGTACATGTACCTAGAAGTGTCCCCATGTAATTTCAAAGTAATTGGCTAGGTGGTTTTGGAGCAGAAGATTTTTAAAATATTTTGCCAAAAAATCTGCCCCCCCCCCCAAAAAAAAAAAAAGTCATAAAAATCTAAATATCATTGCAGCACGACCACTTAATTATGATTAGTTGAGACCCCTCCAAGGTATAATCGGAGCAAGTTTGAAGTGAATCTGGTCAACAGTTTTGGACAAGAAGTCAAAAAGGTGAATTACCATTGCAATCTCTATTGACTTGCATTGTTATCAATGGGCATGTATGCGTTAACTGAAAAATAAGCAAATTGATTTTTTTTTTTTAAATTCAGAAATCTGGAATATCATCACCCAGTCAACATTTAGTTTCACCCTTCCACAAGCTGAATTTCCAGAAAGTTTCAGAACAATTTAAGTGACAGTTTTGGAGAAGTCAAAAATAGCTTTAACACACACAAATTCATATATATATATATATATATATATATATATATATATATATATGAACAAATTAAGGTCAAGGAATCCCTAGAAATGTCACTACAAAATTTTGAAGCAATTGGCCAAGTGGTTTCAGGGAAGAAGATATTTTTAAGATTTTGCAAAAAAATTTAACAAAAATTCACAAGCAAATCCCCAAATCTTTGGAACTGGAACTATTTGAACAAATTTGGTAGAAACCCACCCAAAGTACTATTGCTTCCAAGTTTGAAGTGGATCTGGCTGATGGTTTCAGAGAAGTAAAAAATGTAAATTGTGGATCGAGCGATTACAGACAAGGGACACTGGATGACCAATGACTAACCAAGTCAGCTGAGCTAAAAACAAAAGAAAAAAGCTAAATTTATGCTAAAATTACACAGCTGTAAAACTTCATTGTGATACTTTGTACCTTAGCTGAGCTCACAGGGTGGTATAGCAACAAATACCAAGTATTATATATACAAGCCTTATATATACAATAACCCTGACTTCATGTGATCAGACGCTTAACATAAGACTTCCTATACCATGTACCTCAATACTCTGTAGCCGGGCCTCGTGGTTGGGCACCATGCACTGTATGTTGTGAAGGACGGCCTTCTTGTCTGCTTCCTCAGACTGACCACTGGTCTGAATGTTGACCACTGCCACCGGTCGCTGCTCCTGTACTGACGCTAACCTGTTCGCACACACACAAAAAAATGTTTTTTGTTTTTTTTTCTTTCAAATCAAACACTTACTGACATTGACATCTGTATCTGTATGACCTGAATTGTCGCGTTCAAGGAACAGGACATGCTTTCTTTCTTTTTTATTTATTAGTTTATTTATTTATTTACTATTTTTGCATATATTTTTTTTGTAAGAAAAAAAAAAAAGTCGTTTTTTTACTTTCCCCCTGGTGTTTGAAAATTCAGAGCTCATTATTTCAGTTCTTCAGTGGGTCACCATCTACACACATGAATAAAAATGCAAAATCCAAATGTTACAACTAAATAACTCTTGAACAGTTGTAAAAACATGTCCCATGAAAAAAGGTGTACACATATATATATATATATATATATATATATATATATATATATATATATATATATAGTACATCTGTTTATTTGATATAATCTTAATATTATTTCGGCCAATTCCACTAAAATACTACATTTTACATTTGCTCAGACCTGTGATTCAAACATGAATGCTTATATTCCATGGCATGACTCTACTTTAAGTCAACAAAACTGACCATGGAGTATCTTGGCCTAGGTGTAAACAGAGGCATGCCAACAAGTCACAAAACTGCTCTGGAAGTTTGATTAAGCAACCAGGAAATTTATGCTAACCCCACAAACACAGCATCCAATCAAAGTAACCAATCAGAGCCCATTACTTCTTTGATCAGCTTGTAAATATCTTGTTTAGCCTCTGACAGAGCAATCATGTGATCCTAAAGTATGGTGTGGGCAAAGGTTCAGGTGATCCTACAATGTGCTGGTAGCATGCATCAACATAACATTAAGAAACATGCTGTGCACAACAAAACACACTGAAAACTTAGCATGACATCTTACCAACTGCATGCAAAGATTTGACAAGAGGCCCATGGGCCTAATGCTCTGCTGACCACCATCACCAAAAATCATTTCCTGAAATGTATTCTATCCACGACCTTGAAAACTTAATGAAGCTTAGCCTTACTATGCAACATCAAACTTCCACATGATACACATTTGTGGTACATTTGACATCACTCCCCTTATTCTTTATCAAGATATTAATTAAGTGTGCTTTTCTTAAGTACTTAATGACCTTGAAAAATGGATCAAGGTCACAAAATCATTGGGTCATGGTGACCCAAAAAGCAGGTCACCCAGTAGAGCTATATATACAATGTACTCAAGTGCAATTTTGATCCAAAAAGTAGGTCACTGAATAGAGTGCAATTTTGATCTGGAGGCTCAATTCTCTTTGCCATTGATGTCCAAACTGCATCCTATCATTACAAATTCACCTCTTCCAACTTAACAGGTCTGGTGACCTTACAAAAACATGTCAAGGTCACTAATCTATATAACATATTAGCATTGGACATGATGTATATATCCTATAAATTTTGCATGTCTAATTCAATTATTTTTCAAGATATCAAATTTTGTACCTTTCAAGACATATTAATTCATACTTTTCATCAAATTATAGGTGGCACCACTAGTATCATAAGCAACGGAGATTTTAACCATCAATTTTTACAATCCCACTAAATTTCATGAAGATCCATCAAAAAATAAGGATGCTGGACTGATCACAAAATGTTCACATTTTGACCCATATATTACATAATACTACATGTGGTGCCGCCAACATTGACACTGACACAGATTTTCATACACTTGATAAGTACTAAAACTTTCATGGGCCTGAGTCATAAACTGTTGGGTGCAGAGCATTCATAAGATGACCCCTACATTCCAACTGGCCATTTGACCTTGACCTTCAACTTGGATTAAAAAGTTGATATTGTTCAAAATGTGCGCACTGCATCCAGCTTTTCACACATGGTCTGTTTCTTTAGATCAGGTAAGAACTTTTCCATCTATTAAACAAACACACTAAATTAACTTGGACAAGTGCAAAATTAACTTGTACAAGTGCCAAACTCCATATATTATTGGGTCAGGGTGACCAAAACAGTAGGTCAGTTTTGTGAACGATGCAGTCAAGTGCATTTTTGATCTGGAGGCTCAATTCTCTTTGCCATTGATGTCCAAGCTATACCCTGCCATTACAAAATTGACTCTTTCAACTTTACAGGCCTGGTGACCTAACAAAAATATGTCAAGGTCACTGATATCATGTCAATTCTAGCATTGGACATGGTCTATATATCCTATAAATTTGGCAAGTCTAATCCAATTGCTTTTTGAGATATGTCATTTTATATCTTGAAACACATTTTGGCTCGATAATTTCTGTTAACTTATAAGTGGTGCCACTAGTATCAAAAGCAACTTTGACTTTGACCTCCTCCACAATCCCACTACATTTCAAGATGATCTATCACACATTAATAATGCTATAGTGCTCACAAGATTTTTCACATTTTGACCCTTATATTACACAATACTGCAGGTGGCAGCATCAATATCAAACTTGACCTAGATTTTCATACACTTGATAAGTCCTGAAAGCTATATGGGACTATCTTAAAAACTGTGGACTGCGCTCACAAGCAAAATATTTATGGACGGACAAAGAGACATGAGCAATAGCATAAGCTCTGCAACCTTTGGTGAGCAGAGCTAAGAAACAAAAATCATATACATATATCTTCATTATTATTGGGACCTTTACTTTTCATGAAGATTGAGTTCTGCTCCCTGTGTCATTGGTTACTGAATTTCCGCTACCTGGTCCCTGTACGTTGAAAGACCGGACCCTCTCTCAACATTTGACAGACACGTGACATACCATCAGCATTTGACAGACAGGTGACATACTGTCCCCATTTGACACACAGGTGACATACTGTCAACATTCGACACACAGGTGACATACTGTCGACATTCGACACACAGGTGATATACTGTCGACATTTGACAGACAGGTGACATGCCGTCAACATTTGACAGACAGGTGACATACTGTCGACATCTAACAGGCAGGCGACATGCTGTCAACAGTTGATATAGAGGTCACGGTACAAAGACAACACTGGAGACATGGGACGCACAGCAGACATTCGACAGACGTGATACACCACCAGCTTTGAAAGACTTGACATGGCCAACATTTGACAGGTAATATTTGACAAGTACATCACACACTGCCAACATCTGACAGACGGGCAACACGTCAACTTGAGATGACAAAAAAGGTCTACATGTACACTACATATGTATATAAAGTTCCACCCAACCTACTTTCTGGAGTAAATGAAGGGCACAGAAACATTGATGTGTTAAGTTTAGGAGAAATCTATCGTTAGTTTAATGCAATTGCCTACTTGTGGCTGGTATTATGTGTTGTGCAAGAAAATACTGGTAACAATGTCAGCAGTGTTTGTAAAAATAATGAACCAGTTAGTGAAAAAAAAAAGACCAATATGTACTCAAATACAGATGCCTGCTAGATAACAGAATAAATATAAAAGAAATTGTGTTAACTCAGTAAAAGTTGTAGAATGGTACAGTGTTTCAACTCTTTGGGGACATGGAAAACATATTTCAATTTGATATTTGTATTTGACGTCATTTCTAATAATCCATCTGAAATGTTCTATAACCTTATAAAAATACAAGGTAAACAAAAACACCACTTCTTCATAAACATTTTGTTCATGTCATGCAGTTATGTCATTAAATGATACCATCTTTCCTTTAATAGAAAGACAAAGCAAGTGTTGGTGAAAGTAGTTTTTGAGCAAAAATTATTTCTATTAACAAGAAAATTTTAGTACACATCAGAGTCCCATGACAATCAACATCCAGGTGAGTTTGATGGATTTGATCAGGAAAGGGTTGAAAGCTTTGTTGGCCTGAACAGGTACTTTCCAAAATAATGTACAATGGTAAACATACAAAGGGGCATCGATGACATTGACTCACTCTTCAGTTTCCACTTTGTAAATTTATGCAGTATGCTCAACTCACTCTGCAATAGTAACTGATCTTCTGGTACACTCCCATGCATTTTTCTGAGAATTGTACCGATACCATCAAATTCCTCACGAAGCTTTTTGTTGGTCCATCAGGCCAGGCATTATTAGTCGAGGCTTTTCCATTGCCTGGGCAGGGCGATGCTCCAGCCAATGCAATGCCAGCTGTAGCAGCACTTACCAGGCAGTGCAGAAACCACTGACCAATACAGTTTCTGATTATACAGAATCGGCATAAAACCCCAAATAGTTGATAGTTTCACTGTACCATCTAAAATAGTTGTTAATGTAACTGACGGTAACTTAGGATGACCACTTGTGCTTCTGCAACGCAGTGTCATAAGCAGATACGTTTTAAGCGCACCGATATTCCAACTGTTAGTTGTAAGCTTGGGGTCAGTCGTCTAAGACTAGATTCCTCTATTGCATCAATGTCAACCAGTCATGGGTACCACCATAGATAGCTGACTATCTATGGTCAAACACACAGTCTAGGAAAGGTGAATGATATCCAGTGATTAATATTAATAGTATACCACACTCCAAGCCAAAGATGTTTTGTTTAATGTTATTGTTTTCCCCGTATGATACTACCTCTGGTACAGTTAAAATTTAAGCTGCTTATTAGTGGCTCCCCCACCCCTGAATGACTGGAACCCTTCTGCTGGCATCCCAAGAACACAGTGTGTACTCAGATACTGAACACCAAATCCTGTCCTCTTTTATACTGACACCAAGAAGACGGATTTGAAAAACGCACATTTAACCCTTTCTCCCTTAAACCGACCACAAGCAACACGTGGTCAAATGTCTTCTGCTTCAGAGTTTTTGATCTGTAACTAATTTCAAGAGTAACAAAAAGCAATTTGACTGAGAATTGCAGGTCAAAACCTGTCAAAATAACATACCCCAGGTATACAGCTATCCCAGGCATGGATTGGACACTTAGTGCCCAACCCAAAAGAAAGCTGCTGAATCGCTCTTGAACTCAACCGTACTTCAAGGGGAAAGGAGTTTTAGCGGACAGCTAAGCAAGAAGCTAGAAGACTGAACTTGCAGCACTGTCAGGGAACACATCCGGGGGAACAGTGAGGGACCTTCTTCCCCCTACGTTACCAAGGTACATCAAAGTGCTCTAGCTATGCACATGGACAATCAGTCAGTTATTGCAATTTTTGCCTCATAAAATAAAAGAATATTGAAGTTAAAAAGGAATCATAGATTCCTATATGCATCTCCCCCCTCACTGTGATGTGCCGGTAACCATAGCCTCTGACCTAGACCTAGTGGCAAGTTACTTCAGTACAAGTGTGTACATATCACAATTAACTTGCTGATCAAAGAACTACTTGTTCACTATACACTGATTACAATCAATGCTTTTACCATTTCAAATACAGTCACAATCTATGGACGTCTTTCCATAAAGGTATATATTGCTTCTATTTTCACTACCATTTATTTCACAAGGCAAAATTTCAACTGGTTGACCAATTCTCCACAGGCACAGTTACAGCACATGTGCAGTGCTTTAACCCATTCCTTTAAGTCCCAGTACAACTGAGTCGAAAGCTTTCCTTGGTGTGTGTTGGGTGCATTGGATCCAACCCATGCCAAGGAAAGCTATTGACCTAGGGTGTGCCATCATAAATGGTCTTAGATACAAATCTTGGCAAAAACATTTTCTAGTAGCAAGAAATTTATATGAAGACATTAAGGCATACGACAATTTACATCTGGGCTCCTGTGGGCAATTTGAGCAGGAAAGGAGTAAATATAGGACTCCTACACAGACGGTTGCCTAGGGACTCATAGACTGGGGCCATGTATCTATCCAGTTAGCAAGCTGGCCTTCTGGTCTGTTTTTACCTCTGAAATAATCATGCCATGTTTCACACTGTACCAGAAGAGAAAGAAAGAGAAGGCTTCTTAAAAATTGTAACATTGATTTTTTTTTCTGCAGACAATTTAAAAAAAGAGTGAGGAGTGGCCATTATAAAAATATTGGCTGGAAGCAGCTCGTCCCCTTTCCTGTCCCGTGTTCCCCATGACGGGTACCTCACCTCTTCAAGGTAAACAGTGTTCCTGTCAACTTCTTGCATCTCTGTAGACACTTATCTAGCCTGTCAGGCTCCTCCTTGATGAATCTAAACTCACAATAATTCAACCTCCATTGTACTTTTTGCATTGCATATCGAATGCACGGCAATTCAGACTGATCCAGTTTCACCATTAATATATGTCCAAATATAATTTTAACTTTTACTCGTGGTGTCTGTAGCTAAAAGGAAGTTCCAGTTTTATTACCGATTATAAAGTTTGAGAAATGTTTTTACCAACTAGTCTACACAAGCAGACACATACACAGTAAAGACAGTGGCCCACTATAGCATACAAATAAACCTGCATCCCAGATAGTGCCATTCACCATACACTTTCATATACATTTCAGAAACTTATTTTATTGGATGCAAACTTACATACATATAGAAGATCACATGCACATTTTACAGACAGCAGTTTCTGTTTGAGTGGTGCAAAGCATTTTCAACTCACCTTTCTTCTCTCACAACTATTTCCATCTCTCTGGACATCACACTTTTCATCCCATCTTGCAGGACAGGGAATTTGGCTGAAAAGTTTATCAAGGGGAGATTTATCTTTTGCTCCCACATGTTAAAGTAAAACACACATGTATTATCTTGACCATTGAATGAATGGAATGGGAATAAACATATACTAATATAGCTAGGCCAGGTCTCCATTGCCATGGTACTCCATCACACATCCTGGGTCAAACTGACACACAAGTCTTGTCACTTCCCTTGACCTCATTATCTACAATGTACCTTTATGGGACATTAACTAAATTTTTTTGTGCTGCTTTTTTTTTACATGTCATGGTAAACGAGGTGACTGGACAGACTTACAGACAACCTCAAAATTTAATCTTTGTCATTCAAAATTTGGTGGTGAAACAAATTAATATTTGTCCTACCAGACATAGTCAGAAAAATCTTTAATGTGAATCTCTGCCACTAGGTGGCAACACTAGCCAGTGCAACAAAAAGCAGCACACTCTTGCTCGGGCAGAATTATGTCAGAATTGTCTTTCAGTTCTTGTGGTTAAGTGCAGTAGTGTCAAAACAGTCAGTGTAGTGTGTGTAAAGTGGTTTGTGATTGGCTTTGGGCATCGACAGAAAAAATTAACGTGCACCAATTTATTGACCAATGGCAATAGACAGGACAGCCCCATTTTCCCGAACTTGCCCATACCCATATATTTATCAGTGGTAGGAAGCAGTGACCAGTCACGCTTCCACAATAGTCTAAGTAAGTGGAGCCATATTAATCTGGTTAACCAGAGGACTATATATTTTTCTACGACATATACACCCACCCTCCATTCCTTGCTGGCTGTTTTCATTCTGTTTGCCATATTGTTAAATATATCACTGTTTTCATTGCCATTGTTTTCTTGGGTAGTTTTGTCTTTATCTGTCTTTATCTGTCAGTTTGAATACTGTTGGGAGGGGGGGTTGGGGGGGGTTGTTTTTTGTTTGTTTGTTTTTTTTTTATTACTCCACTGTATTTTTTGCTAGTTTGATTATTTTATTGCAATTTTTGTCAGTTATATTTCCTATTGTACGTGTATGATCTCATAAAGGGAGAAGTTGCTGGCTCTCTTTCTCTCCATTTTACAGTGAGGTGTCCTACTTTGTATACACTGTGTTACCTATTACAGAGGCAGTAAGAGCCTGTCTTAAACTGGTAATTCTATCATCTTTTCTCCTTCAGCATTTTTTTTTTTTTTTAAAGTGGAAATCAATTATATAATTATTGTGGTTGTTAAGCAATTAAACTGGTTCAGCTTGATCTGAAACCCTTCACTTCATCAAAAATGATTTCTGTTAAATTCTGTATTGGAATGGCAGCACTGTACCAATAGTAAGAAGTGGTTATTTCCATCTCGGAAGTACATATACTGATACATGTATCACAGTAGGTACCCACACTACCACCATACACAGTGAACTCTCAGAATGCTGTTTATACTGTTTTATATCATATTCAGCAAACTGCTCAATAAATTAGCCTGCTGGCATCCTGTCTTGAAAGACTGTCCTTAGGCCAGGTCAAAATGTGGTCTCTCAAAACAGGTGGTCTCTCATTAGAGGTATAACATGCAAAAGATAGCATAGAGTTCTGAGAGAGCGGTCTTAAAAAGATATACGGTCCTTCATTGTCATCAAGACAGGTACCACTGTACTGTGTTACTATTTGTTTTATACTTTTTTTTTAAATAGCTTTATCCAAATCAACAGAGCAACAATGTAAATTAAAACTAGGTATTCCCTGGTTGCAAGCCATATCAGAGGGATGAACTCCTCAATACAGTGTACTATACACACACACATTTGTGCATGAAAAATCTCATCACCTTTGAGATCAGCCAGAGCTCTGCTGATGTTGCTGAGAGCCAACGCCATGGACTCCACCTCCGTCATGTTAACGCGGCATTTCTTATTGAGCACGTCTGCCCTCAAGTCTTCCACCGCTGACTCAAGATCCCTGACAAAGACAGAGAGAGCAGCATGTAATGTCTGTCACCACAAATTGCAACTGTAAATCAATTCACAAAAATTACCCCACAAAGACTTAACTTGGCTTCACATACCACGTCTAACTATATTGAGGTGTATCAATGGTTAAAGGAGGACTATGCAGAAAAAGGAAACTTAAGTGCATAGATGATGTTTGTAAAAAAATTTTTTTTTCAGAGTCTCAGCCCTTCTTCTTCTGACGGATCTTACCATTTTGCTTACTGCATCATTTATGACTGTGTTGGACGCTTCCTTTCCAAGAACAAATTGTGGCTGCATTTACGGCTCTAAAACATATTTACTGGGAACAGAGTACATTTTCCTTATGAGACGACTCTCCTGAACGATGGATCATAAAAACACAACTTTTTCAGTAACAACATTTCCTGGCCTGCTCTTCCTGGTGTTTCATCTAAAGCCAGTAGGCCCCCGTCTCTCTCAAAATGAGACCATGAGTAAATCAGCTAGCTCAAGAGTGCTTTGCTCCATAAAGCAATTTATGAGAAGCTTCATTTTTCCCAAAGTATCCCCGTTTTTAGGTTGAAAAAAAAACCAGACACATAAATATGGATTTGAGAGTACAAATTGTAAAACAAAACAGAAAAAAAACTCATATGAATCAAGTGTTCAAGTTCCCCTTAATTTTGGTATACATGTATTTGGAATAGGATTGTCATAGCGTCATAACCTTATGCATCCTACCAGTCAATAGGCACATACTGCCCAGATGTCCAAGCTCACCAGCTTTAACTTACTTCATCCCCATGTACAGGCAAGGCTCCAAAACATGTCCTGACAGCTCTCCACTGGCAACTCATGTTTTGTGTCATACACTGCATAGCCTGCCTCAAATTTTTTCTTGTCAAACTTGAATAGGGCAAAATTAAAATTAAAATTGTTCCGATTTCCGGTGTTGTTTTCTGTACTTTGCACATTTCTCGACATTATTACTTCTGTTCAGTTGATAATTGCTAATTGATACAACATATATGGGACGTAATGTAAATAGGAGTACCATGTACACCCACGCATATATTTAGACCATGTTTCAGTAATGATGCACAGTAACCAATTAGGAAACACAATGCACCAGGAAAAACCGCCAATCAAGTCTTACTCTACGACGCTTTAAAAATAGCCACCCAACATCCTTACTTAAGATTCGTCTCCACACGACTGGTGTCCTCATGGTAATGTTGGTACTGCGTGTTGAGCTGGAAACGCTCCGCCCGCACTGGCAGATCACTGGCCCCTGGCACTGTTGTTAGCACATCCTACAACGGTGGCAAAATGCTTGCTTACATGTTTGTGTGTATGCATGTGAAATATACACATTTATATATATTTACCAGTACATACATAATACACACATACTTTGATTCCAAACTGTGTTTCCAGGTTACCCATACCAAAAACAGGTTACGCTGTGTAAATGTCTGAGCACAAGCCTTCCTGTGGCATTTTACCCCAGATCTAGTGCTTCACACTTTCCTGCTGTTCTCCCTTTGGCATTTTCCCGAGATTTCCTCATTGTCGCTCTGTGCATTATCATGATTTAATAATAGCGTGTACATTCCTGCTTGATATTATCACTATTACGTTGCTCAACCTCTCATTCAACAAGTGGCGTTCTCTTCGGCTACAAAAGGAAAGCTGCACTTTCAATTCAAGGAAGATTACCGTGCAGCATTCTGTTGCAACCTACCTTACAGATAATATCTATTGCTGGGTTTATCCACGTACCCATCCACTATTTTTTGTTCAGTTTTGACTGTCCAGTTAAAAAAAAAAATTTTTACATTGTCTGGAAGCTGTAGCCTTGCCACAATGCCATATGAAAAAAAAATACAATGTTTGGTCTTGCATTGAGTTTCCCCTGATGAGCTGTATACAGAAGGAAATATGTCATTGGAAATATCATCCGCAATTCATGTCCCAACCTCAGCAACAATTGTTCTCTTTCCTATTGCTGCACATATATTTGTGCAGATTAACGGCAAAACAAATAAAAAGGGGATATGAAAGACAGGTACCCCCAAAGTGTCTTACCTGAATTTTTCTTAACGTGTCCTGAATTGTGTCCTTCATCGTTTCAGTATTGGTCACTTGGAGGCGCCTCAACAATCTGACCTCTGACCGCAGTTCCTTGGCACGATGACTAAGAGCTCTGACTGTATTCTGCATGTCCACACTTATTAGTGGCTGTGGAGTTGATGAGGAAATGTCTGACATCCCTGCAGTGCAGTGAGAACAGAACTTATGTTAACTGGCAAAACATCATGTTGATATACCATTTTCATTACAGAAGTGTCTGACATTCCGGCAGTGCAGTGAGAACAAAACTTGTAAAAATTAGTAAAACAAGTTTTTACACACCCCTCTGAATGAAATGTCTGGTGTTCTTGAAGTGCAGTGAGAACAAAACTTGTATTAATTGCTAGAGCAAGTTTTACACAACAATGTAAATAAAATTTCCCGCATTCTTAAAGTGCAGTGAGAACAGAACTTATAAATCAGCAACACAAGTTGGATCTTAGACCAGCCATGTTGATATGTGAACTTTAATGTATGCTGCTTTTACGATACATTTGTGCCTGTAAAAAATCTTCTCGACTCTTTCAGTGCCAAGTTTTGGACTGAGTCAACAGCTTTCCTCTGCTTGCTTTGGGCTTGATGCCCCCAAAGTGTGCCAAGGAAAAATACTGACCTGGACCCGTACATTCTGTGGGACTATAGACATGCTGGTACTTGAATGAAAGGTCTCTTTACAAAGAATATCAATAAGGCACTCATTTGATAATTCACTAAGGTTCATCTTTAGTCAGTTGACTTTGATTGCAGCTGGCAGTGAAAGAGTTATACAGGTAAACACTTATGACATTCGCAGACTGGTCTGAAACGAGTCATGAGAAGAGGACTTTTAAAGGTTGAAATCCCAACACTCGATTGCTCCCAGCATCCACACTGTGTAGCTCAGCGTGGACCTGATAGATTATATATCTAAGAAAATCTGTACATAAACCAAAGAATGTTGCACATACATGTATGTATCGTTACAGCGTTTTTACGCCAAACCTCTACCCCTCCGACTACCTGCATGGATGTTACAAAAGGCATTATTTGGACAGCAGCAACCTCATTTGTTTTAATGGTTTTAGTTGCTGTGTCAAGAATAGAGCCAGTCATTATGACGGAAATGACTGGGCTGACTGGGAAAAACAAGGGTATACACTGTAGCTTGCTTTCGTTAACAACTGTTATTAAATTTTAGCCTTAACACTAGAACGGCCGTCACTGACTCAATGGGCGCCCACTGCCTTGCACACACGAGTCCTGTGTTCTTAAACATGAGGTCAAGGTCACCAAAATGTAACCAGGTTAAGAAATCATGTCAAGGTATAATTGATATAAATTTGAGTTTGATATAGCTTGTGAACCACAAGGATTGTTGCTCGGGATGCACAATCAGATAAGTGAAACACTGCATATCCCCAAATTTGATTTCTGCATGGTGTAACAAATTAACAATACATTATGTCATTGTCAAAAGAAAAAAAATTCTCCATTCTGGTTGGCATGAGATTGTGTATACTGTGTTAGGCTCATGCAGTCCTGCTCTCTGTTAAGCAAAAGTGGGATTTAATCACAACCAAGCTAGTCTACAACCACAGTTTTATGATATCCAGCCTCCTGCAATTCTTATCTGGCCCTAACTGATAAAGATAATTGGCCTTTTGATTATCCCAGGTTTGCTAATTGACCACCACTGGTTTGGATGATGTGATGTATATACATATACATATATATATATATATATATACATATATATACATATATATATATACATATATACATATATTATATATATAAGGGATTCTTCACATTCCCTGCTACCTGCATAGTACATTACGAATTATGACTGCTATTGTGTTTTGTGGCTGAAAATGATTTATGTTTTTACTGCTGTTTTTTTCCCCACTGCAGACAGGCATCAGAGTGAATGTTTGATCATAAAATCTAACATTTAAAAACTTCAACCAAGTCAGGGCATGGCCAGTCACAACACATCTATCTAGTTTACATTTTTCAAAACAAGGAATCAAACATGACTGGATCCAGACATTGGCATATGCACTCACAATGAGCCTGGTCTCTTAGCAATGCTGACCTCTGTTGACGTAACTACTAATCAAACCCAGCACCTGCCTCTGTGCAGTCTGTGTTTACTTCCCACAGATCTGTCAATCCACCGATACAGTCAACCTCATTGTCTCAACAAATTAACCATTAATTTTTTTTTTCTTCTTTTTTTTTTCACGGACATACTACCGGTATATTATTCCATGTTGTAATCGACAAGCTTTGCAGGAAACATTATGTGGCCACTCAGAATCACAGCACAGTAATTGCGCAGCAGTCAGACATATAAAACAATGGTTTAACTAATGGCTTTGGTCCAACACAACCCACATAAACTGACACCCTTAACCTTTCTCTGGGTTTTATAGATGCATATAGGGCCACGGTGACAATTTTTTTGCAATTACCATATTATCCTCTTTAAGTGCTCAAAACATGCTAGAAATTTCCTGAAGCAAGCTTCAACTGTAAACGGATATTTTGAATATTTGTCCACAGTGATTATAAAAAATACAGTAAAATAAAGCAAATGGGGCAATATTTCATGTTCTTTGGATAAAATTAGGGGGGACACTTAAGGAGGTTTTGGGTCCAATACAGGGAAAAATACATCATGTATGGTACATTAATTATATCCCGAAAGCATTTGCTTTTCTTCACAATCATGTCTTACTTTTTACATACCAAGATTTGCACAATTTCAGTGATTTTCCCATGACAGTATCTTCTGTCCACACACTGTACCAGCATCCATGGACACATGCAACATTTTGAGAACACAACCAAGCACAGTGGGGTAAACTTACGTCGTGACGATTTTGACTTTTGTGAGGACTTGGATTTTTGTGAGGGCAAGCGAAGGTTAGGAGCAGAGTTTCTTTGCGGACGAGCTGAAACATAAGGTGCCATGCATCTAAGGTTAGCAGCTACACAGAACAGAACAGGCAGAGCAGTTGGTTCAGGGCAAACAACCAGGTACCCATTCATAAATCATAAATAATGATAATAATAATAATAATAAATACAGCAATTCAAATCATCAGAAATCACTCTTCCCATGCAGAAAAGTTCCCGTGCTGAAAAATATTTTCTAAAATCCAAACACCGTTGTAACCATAACAGATACAAAATGATTTATATGAGCAGGGACCAGTTTGATCACATGGCCTTCTTTACTGCTGCCATGAGTGGGGACCAGTTTGATCACATGGCCTTCTTTACTGCTGCCATGAGTGGGGACCAGTTTAATTACATGGCCTTCTTTGGTATTTACTGTCTTGTCTTTAATCTTGGATATAAAAAAAAAAAGATTTATGGAAGTGCTGATTAGTTTGATCACATGACTTTCATTACTTTATTACCATGTCAACCTTGTCTTTAATGCTAGATAATAATGATCTATGGGAGTGCAGACTTGTTTGATCACATGACCTCCTTCAGACCACTCGTCTTTAATTTCTGATACTCAAACACCACCTTATGTACAGTGTTATTTATGCTTACAAGTTGGCTTACTTAGTTCTGCATGGGAACAGTGGAAATATCAAAATGAGAACTCTATTTTGTAATGCAAAAAGGGAAAACATATTAGTCACTCGAAGTAATAACTGCAGGCAAAATAAAGTGTTATGAGAGCAGGAAGCTTTTAAACAGAATTCAAACGAACAGAAAATAATATTGTGAGTAATATTATTTTCTCTATCTATATTTTGTCATCATGTTTCACTCCTTTACATTTTTTGTGTAATGAATTAAACACCAAAAAAAAAAAAAAATAAATAAAAAAAAAAGAGTTAAACAACACCAAAAAAAATAAATAAATAAAAAAAATGAGTTAAACAACACCAAAAAAAAAAAAAAAAAAAAAAAAAAGACAAGACAGAGAACAAAGGAAAATGTCACATGTTGCCAAGACCAGCATAATGCTGGTAAGTAATGTTTTATGACACACACACACACACACACACACACACACACACACACACACACACACACACACACACACACACACACACACACACACACACACACACACACACACACACACACACACACACACACACACACACACACACACACACACACACACACACACACACACACACACACACACACACACACACACACACACACACACACACACACACACACTTGAATACTTGAATTATACACCTGAAATCAGGCTTCTTCTGACATTCTGCTCCATGGTATAGGTGCAACCGTCAAAATGACAGTGCACAACATAAAGAGGTATCTTCTGTGTGCTTTTTTCAAAGTAACAATGATCCCATGTTGCCAGTTGTTGACTTTGACACACTGTTATTTTAACATCTCCATATTCTTTTATTTTCAGATCATTCACATTCACTTTGGCACTTTGCTAATGAAGTTTTTCTGATGAATCAAATCAATGGAATATGCTGCAAATGTTGTCAGTATGATGTGAGCACATTATCAATAGCATAGCATGTTTCCTGTCTCTCCTCTAATTTGCTTGGATACATGTGCAGACATCATGACTACAAGCCCAGCAGCAACTTTATACGATGATCTACATCCCTACGCTAACCATAGGCACAGAAATTGTTCAGTTTCTTTCATGTATCACATGCACATGTGTTACACAGAGAATTAGATCTTCACCTTGCAGTTGGTGAGGTTAAATCCTCCCCCTTTGAAGAAAGGCTGGGTATAAAACTTCCCCAGTTAACAGCTCTCCTTGGCATGGGTTGGGTGCTAAGGGCCAACCCCACCCAAGGAAAGCTTCTGACCAGACTGGCAGCATGTTAGCTCGATGAGGTCTCATCGACAATTCTCAAACTGCTTTTCGTAAAAACAATGAAGCCAATGACCTATGACCACCAGCCATTTTTGGCTGGTCTGAGCGGGGAGAGGGTCAATGAATATGACATTTTGTGGCTTCAGCCACACAACCCAAGGTTTCTTATTTATAACACTGACTGCTGGTGAATGTGCACAGTCTATTTCATCCCCTTATCTGCCTACACAGCTGTCACTCATTGCTGCCATCTTGTGCAGATATGGCAAATTAACCCTGGCCATCTCAGCCAATCACACAATCACCCTTGGCCAGGCAAGGGAAGCTGTCTGAGTGAGTGATGTCACATTCCCACATGTAGGGAATTCTGAATGACAGTATATCCTGTGGGGGTGGGGGGTAACAAGGTAATGTACTCAATTCTAAATACAGTCTATTCAACTTCTACATCACTTCTAGCATTTGTGTATCATTATGTTATGACAGAAAGCCTCGACTTTAGTACAAGCTTCAGGATCAGCATTTGCTGAAACATGCAGCAGTAGTTTGGCACAACATGTTGACAAGCTATATGTACATGTATATCTATTGGTCGACGACATCAAGGAGGAGGATGGGACCTCTGGGGAGAAAAAAAAAATGTAAGATACATGTAGTGCACTAAATCTTATATCTATTAAACCATGGCACATTCAGTTAGTTGATAAAAGTAAAATTCCAACCTGGTTGTGCAGAGGAACACGGGGACTGAACTGGAGTGGCGCTATCACTTTCTGAAATGGTCACAAATCAAAAATATCTAAAGTCACGATTCAGTCTTGATTTTCTGCACTTCAGGAGCTTCAACAGTGCACTTTCACCCCACAGCATCCCTACACGCTTGGGCACAGATTATTAACATCTGAAATAAAAGGGAATATTTTTTTTCTTTTTCCAGATTTAGAACTGTGCGGATTCAATACTTCTGTGTGCAATTATTACATTTTTATGTTTCTGTGCTTGTATACATGTAAACTGCACGTCGACTGCAGAGATGTAATACAACATTCACAATAACAAGCATTTTCGTTATATCAAGTAACATCTGCATAAGCTTTACCTGCAGAAGTGTGCACGTTCATTACAAAACTATATTACCACCTGCTGCATAATGTATTAAACATCATGTTCATGTAAGAGCTTAATTTGTCACCTAATCTTATTATTGTTTTACATCATATTGATGTTACGAGTAATGATTAGATAAGGTTTTAATTTAAATAAGGAAATTGTCCTGTCGGAATTTTTTCAAGTTGCACTAAAATACCCTACTATACAGCTTAATTATCATCAACATTGTATAATTAAAAACGATGCTAGTTTCATGTACAATTCTTGTGTGCAAGTCATGAGTGTAAAATTTGACATGATTTGATTTGCAGCCTTCTTGTTGAGAATACATAAATGTCTTTCATTCATTTATAATCCACATTTAGAGACTGACTGACCAAGTTTGTGTTTTGCCGCGTTAACAAAAGAAAACAACAAAAGAGTACAAGCAGCAGAGCACGGAGGCCTCCTGCCTTTGACCGTCACTGGGACAGAGGCACATGATACAGTGGTACCTGTTGCTTAACACCATCTCTATAGCCACCAACAAAATATGTTATACTCCCTGCAATCCTACAATTAAACCGTTCCTACTCAAATCACCCAAAAGTGGCCAGATGTAAATTGTTGTCTGCCTTAAGGTTTTTAATTATTTTAATCCTTTTTTCACCAGAAAACATTTTTGCCGAGATTCGTATGCAAGACCATTCATGATGGCACGGCCTAGATCACTCGCTTTCCTTTTGCGTCCAACCCGCGCCAACGAAAACTGTTGACGCAGTTATACTCCTGCCAGGAATGGGTTAAAGTAAGCTGCTGAAGAAATAGTAAAGCAAAGTGTCTCCAAAGAGTGGTCTTAAAATAATGTGGTCTCTAAAGGGAGGTAGTCTTCACAGCAGGCACCACTGTACCATTAAACCCACAGGTAGGGTCATCACCTGGTGTGGTAGATAGGGGATCACATTATTGTTCCTCCCAACTGTCAGCTGGCTAATTCCATGCATATATAATATGTATAAAATCAAGGCAGGATGAGAACCAAGACTAATACAATATATATACTTGAACTCAGCAACACCGATACATGAGAAGCAACAAGGCCCAGAGCACGCAAGCCAGTATGGGAAATGTTTACAATGTGAAATATACAAATTATGTGGCAGATTTCATGTGATGATACTTTCAATATAGCTGGGCTGTCTGGGTCCCTTCACCTTTGAAGGTAGCATTTTTTATACATGTATTGACCACTGTGATAGATGAATCTTAAAAAAAAAATGCCACTTTCATCAAAAACAATTTTGAAACCTTAAGAATATTTTCATTGTCCAAAAACTTCAGATCACCGCCTGTACCATAACATCTCCAATAATATGCAAGATACACATCCTATATATACCTTAAGTGATTGAAAACAGCCATCTCCCTTTATATAAAAGTCAGTTTGTGGGAAAAATACACCATACAACACCAAGATTGTTTGAGTTAAGTCAGCTTACCCATCAGAGACTTACTGCTCTTGGTAGAAAAGGACCCATCAGAGGCGATACTGGAATTGCTTTGTGCACTGCCAGGCCGACTGGTGATGACCGCCGTTTGGACCCAAGCTGTCAGGTTGGCTAGCTGGGCTTCCATCTTTGCCATCCGCGTTCTTCAAAAGGCAATACATGAAATATGATCACACCTTTTCTTTCAAGTTTGTTTTTTGTTTTTTGTTTTTTGTTTTTTTTTAAAGTAAGAATGCAAAATCATGGTACTCTGGGATTTCTACTTGTGACTTTGCAATATATCAAATAAACTATCAATAGGAGTAATATTACAAGATTTAAAAATTAACCCTCTCACATTCAAAGTACCCAAAAGCCCCTGGATGTAAATTTTTCTTTGCTTTAATGTTTTTACTTGAATTTCCTGTAAATACATTTTTTTTTTATCTGAGAACTGTAGATAAAAGAAAGCGGTCCAAAATACGAGATGCTGGAGCAAAATCTAAAATGCCTGGAGCAAATTGTATTTTTAGCCAGGGGGTGTGGGGACCCTCTATGCCCCCAGAGGGGTCCAGCACCTGGGTGGGGGCCAAGGGCCTGAAGCTCCCGAGACCTCTTGAAATCTGAGGAAAATTAGGGCATCAGATGAGCTATTCTGGCAACAATTTTAGCACACTAAAAGGGCCAATAGCTTTTTAGCTGAAAAAGTGGTATAATTCAATAAAATCAAGTAAAAAATACCAACCTATACGCTTATCAAATTAGTGTGGAAAATTACTCATCTCGTAAAATTTTTTGTTGCAGTTTATGAAGTCTCTGTTGCATTTTTTTTTTGGCAACAATGTGACAGTTGGACCACCCTCTAAGACCTGTTATGATGGCATGCCCCAGGTCAATAGCTTTCCTTGGGATGCGCAACTCATGCCAAGGAAAGCTATTGTCTCAAGTCTTATTATGACCAGAAAATAATTCAGTACCCATGAAAATTACATGCTATGCAGCTATGATGTTAAACATAACCCTTTCAGCCATCAAGTTAGAAACTGAGACGACAGCCTTCTTTCCCGGAAAATGCAACATGCAGGTACTTGAATGTAAGTTCTTTTTTTTTTTTTTTGTTGAGAAATTTGAATCTGGAAATTACTATAAAAAAAAAAAGTGAACACAGCTTTTGTTGTGATTAGCAGAGAGAGAGAGAGAGTTCAGTATTTGGGTGTGAGGAGAGCATTCATAATGTATGCCCTGCACATCTATGCAGATGATGAAAGACATTGCTATTAGGGCCAAGAAACCTGCCTGGAAAGACTAAAGTAATCAATCACAGGAACATGGAAGTCTGTTGGTGATCTGTTTTACTGATGTAGTAAAGTCCTGCATTATTCCTGTGAAAGGTTCCCATGACCTCAACAAGCATCAAAATTACCCTAATCTTTTCATAAAGCAACAAATACTGATATTTCAGTGTGTTTAACCAAAGATAAATGTGGACAAAGATACACCATTAGAAAATAGAAAGAGCAGCTTCTGCTAAGGTTCACAGATAGAAGATAAAATGTACCAACTACTGTATTGTGAGAAATATACCATTTCAAGAATAATTCTACTGGAGCACTATAACCTAACAATATTAACTGATGAAAAGTTCAAATTACTAAAATCAGGACTTGATGGGAACTGTTTTATCATAACACAAGTCATGAATTATGTCAATTCATGTTTTGAAATATGCAAATAAAACGGAGAGCTAGCTGATGTCAAGTGTTCTAGTAAATGGACAATATTATATCCTACATGTATTTATGTACTGTAAATTGCTTTATCTTTGCATATATAAATTTTCACAGTTTTTGAATTTTTGACATTTCACTGTTTTGGACATAATTCCTATTCAAACAATACTATTTCACTGCATTTTCATTTTCACGGTTTTGTGCCATCAGTGAAATAAGTGAAAATAAGAGTCCAGTGTAATTAAAGCAATTTACAGTATATATTTATTTTTTTACACCCACTTATTTATTTATTTACTTTTTTTTGTATCATACAGACTGTATTAGTGAAAGTACAATAAAGACTGAATTTGTATCTGTAACCATTCTGGTTTCTGTCCAGCTGGCTTGCCACTTCATTGGACAATGGAATGAAGCTCAAGTCTGCTTAAGCAGACAGTCTACTATCCTGCACTGCTGACCCTCCTGGTTTAACCTTCTCTGATGGCCAGACAGAATAGCCTGCTTGATTCCGGTACATATCACCCTGGTATGTGACGGAACACCCATCAAAAACAATCACCGACACTAAAGGTTTTAAAATCAACAATATTATAACTTACTTTCTGCCCTCCGTATAATCTGTAATTCTTTCCAAGCGAAAAAATCTTGTACAAATGGCTTGATACTTGCATCAATAAATAAGTCCAGGGAATAAAAGTGAAATCACACACCTGGTCTCATAGTCCTCGGGGTTTGGGGTATTGTTGCCCGATGCTGACCCACTGCCATTGTGGGGTGGCTCGTTGTAGTCACCATGGTAACTGCGACTCTGAGGTAGACGTGCCTCCGCAGGAGGCACTGAGTTGGTCGGCAGATAGGCAACTGAATGACGCTGGTTGTTGGTTCCTCCTGCAGAAACAGGCATTGGAGAAAGGATGAGAACAAAAAATAAAATAAACATAGGACACAAAAGTTTTCTACCAGAAACTTGTCACAGGCAGAATATGCAAAGAATGGGTCTGTATTAAGTGCTTTACCTCCTGATGGAGAACAGCATAACGAAAGTTGAAACATTGTCGAAAGCACCTTTATCAAACTTTGTATATGTTGCAAGGGTATTAGTTTCCTGTAGTAATTATTATTTGGTTCATTGAACAAGAAATCAAAACTTCCAAGAATTGCCTGGCTAGTTGAACAGTAGTTTTTGGTCAAAATACTGGATAGAGACAGCTGATACATTACAAGTGAGAAATGCAACAACAACAACAAAAGTACAGAGAATTGACTGTTTTAACTCATTCAATACTATGGTCACAGGCCTTGGTCAGTGCCAGATCCACTGACTTAAGACTATAGGCATGTTGGTACTTGAACGAAAGAATTCAAATATGCAATTGTTGTCTTAAATCTAGGTAAATATACGGAAAAATCAGGGAATGGTATGGAATGAGTTAACTGGACATGTCGACAGGTAAAAACCTGGAATAAGATTGATGTCCCCATATGGCAGGTCTTACCTGAGTTTGGTGGCAACCTCTGGGGGGACTGTGTTGCAGATCTCATACCCTGGGAACTGGGGTAGGGTTGAGTCTGGTGGGGGTTATGGGTGGGTGACTTAGGCTGTCCCATTTGCTGTGTGTACACATAGTTGGGGTGCAAAGGCAGAGACTTGCTATTTAGGTGGATCTGCAACATACAAGTTCATCTATCTGTGTTCAGTTCTTCCTTTTTGTCTTGTCTGTAAGCTGATATTGCATTCACTCTTCTTCACAATGTTTTCTGAGCATCACCTGAATGTGCCATTTCAACCATTCACCCTATCCTCCACATTTAAATCAAATTTGAATCATTTTACTTGACAGAAAACTCTCCTGGTGAAGGTGGCTGTTTTTCAAACTACTTTGTAGTGCCTCCATTTTGATATTTATCCATGTTCGAATGGCACAATTGGATATTTTACCAAGATAGCATACATCACAAATATACATGCATTTTGGGCCCAGAACAGGAATTTAAAGTGCACACAGACAATTTGAATTGAACTTACTTTTGTTTGCTTGAAACTTTACAGTCTGAATTGAAAATTTAAACATTTCCAGTGTTACTTATTACACTAGACAGCACTAAAACCACTGACTTCATGCATGTTAGGACTTAACTGAAAACTCTCTTAAGAAAGTAAGTTTGCAGCTATGCAATGCTCTTAATTTCAGCTAATATATCTCCGATATCAGTCAGCTGTAAGGCCCTGATGCCAATGTATCAGCAGGTAACTTTGTTCCCACTAAAAAGTACCCAGAAGTGACTGGTGTGTCTGTAGCAACTTTGTTCTCATTAATAAGTACCCAGAAGTGCCTGGTGTGTCTGCAGGCAACTTTGTTCCCATTAAAAAGTACCCAGAAGTGCCTGATGTGTCTGCAGGCAACTTTGTTCTCATTAAAAAGTACCCAGAAGTGCCTGGTGTGTCTGCAGGCAACTTTGTTCCCATTAAAAAGTACCCAGAAGTGTCTGGTGTATCTGCTGCTTCTTTGTCATCATGAGTGGGTCACCAGTCAACAGCTTTCCCTGGTGAAATCTCTGGGTACATAGCTCCTACAGCCTGCACAGGAGAGCGGTTGATCCCCTTCGTTTCCAAAAGGTTAACCCATTCCTGGTCAGAGAACAACTGAGTCAATACCTTCCCTTGGTATGAACTGGGTGCATCTTGCATACAAATCCCAGCAAATAGGCTTTCCAGTGATGAGAAATTTGAGTAAAAACCTTAAGGCAGACAGTAATTTACATCAGGACATTTTGGGGCAGAAACGGGTTACCCTAGCCTCACCTGGTCCTGTGTGTAACTCCTCTGTGAGTTGGCCACCCCTTGGTGGGAGGGTGACATGGGGGTGGCCCCAACTGGTGCTGACCGCACACTGGAATCTGAGTCATGACCGGAGGGGTAATACTGGAGGCGTGGACTGCGCAACTTGGGACTTCGCGCTGGACTGTTGTTCTCTATGATTTTTAGGACAGTTTTATCCTTGATATCTCTGCAACAGTCAAAGAAACAAAAGGTTAATAACTGTAGTCAGCTTGGCACCACAAACTCTTCACCCACAACTGGCAGCAGGGACGCTCACCAGATTCACCAGGTTTGTCTTTGAATATTGTCACCTGGCTAAAAATAACGACATCAATACGCTGTTTACAAGACAACATTCTATTCATGTAGCCCTGGTTAATAGTTCTAGGAGTAAACATCAATACTTATCAGCAGCCACATACACTGCCTTGTATTGATAGAGACAAGGTGTTCGTGCTAACATTATTGTAGTCCGCACTCTGTCTTGCACAAACCAACTTATTTCACCCACCAAAATGGTTGACTCCATGATTAACAACAGGCTACTATATGTATATGCTTCACGCTGGCTTTGCTTGTAACTATCATGGAAAAGACATTTGAGGATTCAATTAAAGTAAACACCTGGGCAATATAATGATTGAGTGTAATGATGTTTATTGGAAAAACAAAAACCTGTCTGCATTTTTTCTTCTTCTTAGTGCAAAAGCCAGGCCTTTCTCCTTGGTCTCCATGGTTACCAACCCTCATCTTGGTTACGTATATATCACTCCTCACATGTCTAAATACTCCCAGTCCTGGGGTATAGTATTTAACAAGTCTGCAGAGATTCTGAAGTGTCTCAGCCCCCTCACAGTGCCAAGGGAACACATAAAAGATGTATCCAAACAGCCACTTGAAACTTATATGAAACAAAACCATTTTGTTAAAAACAACACTATACTTTGAAAGAGCAGAAAAAATATGAACTTACACACACCAGGATAAGAAACAAGGTAAGTTTGCCACTTGTCTACAAGATAAGTAAGCAGAAATATCCTGAAGCCATGCATCCGCACAACTTGTATGTAAGGAAATTAACCCTTTCCCCCCTTGCACTGGCCAAAACTGGCCTTTCGTCAAATGTCGTCTGCTTCAGAGTTTTCAACAAATTTCAACAGTAATCAGAAGACAGTTTCACTTGATTATTGTGGATGAGACCTATCAAGATCACTTGCCCCATACTAAGGCAAGTTGTTGACTCAAGTCTTAAATCGAGGGAGAAAGGGTTCAAATCACTTGTATTGGAAAAACAGGTAAGCCTTATTTTTAAAGCTGCACGTCTTTCTCGCCTATACATACTGTTTACTAAGTGCAGCTATATTCCCCATCAACAGGGGTGCACCAAGAAATGTTTCCCTGACATTTCTACAAGCAGCAACACAACTGTCTTTCTCATGGAAGTTCTCCCAAACATCAGCTGGCTTTGACGGACGTCTGCCATCATGGTGCTGCTTGCCTGTTGTATCATTGCCATGGCAGTCGATCATGCTTTGACAGGCCTACAAGTTCATCATTTTTTTTTTTGTTTTTTTTATTCTCTCTCGTCCGGAGTCTGGCCACTACTAGCACTTAGTGGCAATCATCTTGCCATCAGGCACATAACATACAAGGTTGAAATCCATGAATATTAAAAAATAAAGCTACCCATTTCATCACCTGAGTCACCGCACTACCCAGGTTATGACTGCATGTATATCCCAAGCTGGGTGCACAGGTTATACATGTCAGATAAAGGAATTCTGGGAACCACGACTGACAATACATGTACAGGGTTTTGTTTTTATTCTGTGCTTGACTTCACAAGAAAAACCATTTTCTTCCAGCAGCGTTCACATCAAAATCAACTTTAATTTATGCAGAAAAAGTTTTGCTGTGGAGCAAAATGCCAACCTACATTTGGTGTAGGAATTTTATTTACAAAGTGATGAGGTCATACAAACAAGACAAGAACCAAATGGCATCAATGTTTGATTGTGGGAACAACAGCATACAAACTACCATAAGATCTAAGTTCATCCTTGCAAAGCCATTTATATGATAGGTAATCATTGTATCCTACTGATTAAATGACATTTTTCTACTGATTACATGACATTATCCTACTTATTGAATGAAATGTATCCTACTGATTGAATGACATGTATCATACTGAACTGAATACCATGTTTGGGATGGTTTTGGTGATACAGTGATTGGATATTGCACCAAAATAAAAAAGATTCTGGAACTGAGGGAGTTTGTAATTGCTGTTGAAGAGGTATGTGAGCTACTTGGATTTGGAAAGTAGTACAAAAATGGATTTAACATCTAATCAGAAATTACTATTCCAGCATACTATTCTTACCTGATAACATATAAAATGGGCACAAGTACAAAATAAACTAGAACAGGCTGATTTTCCGACAGGAAATCAAATGTCTCCCCATGCGCCCTTACTACTGTCACCCTTATTTTTATAGATAGGCATAACGATTCCAATGATCTACAGATATGGTGAAGGTACACTCTTTATTGACATTTCAAAATGTTGATTTTTGACGAAATGCCAACATGACCTTGAAAACTAAGTCAAGGTCATACATCTGCAGTTACAAGCAAGGTCTTACAAAAGTCTTACATAGAAACATAATCACACAAAATGTCAACCTCTTTGAGACAAATCTTTCTCGAGTGCATCTGCAATGATTTATAAAGGGGCCATGTGACCTTGAAAACAGGTGAAGGTCACCCATCTACAATCCCAACCTAGTTCAAATTATGGTACATAATCATGCAAAATTTCAACCTCTTAAGTCAAATCCTTGCAGAGTTGTTGCATCCATGTCAATTTTAGATGATATGCCCATGTGACCTTGAAAAATATGTCAAGGTCACCCATATGCAATCCCAAGCAAGATCATATATAGGAACATCTTCATATAAAATTTCAACTTCCCAAGTTAAATCTTCCTTGAGTTATCACGTCCACATTGATTTTAGATGAAATGCCCACATGACCTTGAAAAATAGGTCAAGGTCATACATCTGCAGTCACAAGCAAAGTCTTACAAAAGTCTTACATAGAAACAATCACACAAAATGTCAACCTCACACAAAATGTCAACCTCTGTAAGTCAAATCTTTCTCGAGTGCATCTGCAATGATTTTTAAAAGTAGCCATGTGACCTTGAAAATAGGTGAAGGTCACCCATCTACAATCCCAACCTAGTTCATATTATGGTACATAATCATGCAAAATTTCAACCTCCTAAGTCAAATCCTTGCAGAGTTGTTGCGTCTGTGTCAATTTTACATGACATGCCCATGTGACCTTTAAAAATAGGTCAAGGTCACCCATCTGCAATTCTAAGCAAGGTTTTATATAGGAACATCTTCACAAAAAAAATCAACTTCCCAAGTCAAATCTTTTAAGTTATCGCGTCCGCAACGCACACAACAATGTATTGAAGAAGAACAAGAACAAGAAGAAGTGGAAGAAATGGATGCAAAAACAATATGTTCCCCTGTTGCATGGGGACACATAATACTGACATAAGTTGCACAGCAGCACAACAAATAGAGACGTTTGTAATTTTTTGCGAAGCTTTTTTTCTCCCTCTGAAGGGTCCTACTGTAAGTGTTAGCACTCAAGTGGACAATATTCTTAGGCTTTTTGTTGGAGTTTGTGGCTGTGGAATGGTCTGTACTTCTGTGTTTAGTAGCTAAAATTAGCCCAATGTGTGGTTATTTCCGTGATACAGGTAAACAGTCTTTCAGACAGACTTTTAGCAAAGCTGGAAGGGGAGAAGTTCTATTGGAGCCAAGAACCAACTGTCTTATATCAGAGCCCTTCTTGTAGCAGGGTTTACTACCTTAAGGTCTATTGAGCCACTCTCAGCTGGCCCTGTGTGGAAAGGGACATCCAGCTAGTCACCTAACCAAAAGCCTCCTTTTCTCTCATAAATCTTGTACTCATCCATCTTTTTCATCCTGACAGCCTGCATCCCCAGGTATCAAACGGCGAGGAGTTCAAGTCATTTCTTCACTCTGTCTAAAATCCCCAAAGACACTGGGACATGGTACCTTTATTGCTTGCTATTTTCTTATCACTCGTGGAGACAAAATCAATCTGACGGCTCGGAAAAACAATACTTGGATAATATTCTCTAGCATGATCTCATTATTATCAGATATTCCACAAAATTGATCTCCTGTTCAAAGTCCTTGGCTGTGGTCTCACTTCAGTACCAAGCAACAAGAATCCTAGCCTTTATTGACACTGCATCTGGTAAATAAATCTTCAGTTTTCCGAGGCAAAAATTGGGAGGGAGCATTAACCTTATGACGCCTGACTCAAGGAGCATCTTTCACAGCCTGAATCAACCAAGAAAGAGCAGAAGCAAGAACTGGCCTTCTGGAGCCTGAATCAACAACTTGCATAGGTAAAAAATACTTCAGACTAATGGAATATCATTAAATCCAATAAAAAAAAAAAAAAAGAAAAAAAAAGAAGCAGAAATTTGCAACAGTGGACCTTGCAGTAAATTTTGACGCGAAAAAAATGCATGTCAATGCATCAGCATTAAATCCCAGTGGGTGGTTACAGGACTAAGGCACATTAATAGGGAACACTAATATATGAACTGGCACTTTATTGCAATAATCATCACACATTTGTACCATAAGCCATGAGGCAGTGGGACGAAGTCTGCAGGGATCTGACCACAGCCACACAGAAACCATGGAAACTATGCATACTGTGCAACCAGATTCTGATTAGTCTCCAGAGATTTTTAAGTAGCACCAAGTGAAAATTGCAAGCAGTTTTCTACAGCACTTAGACAAGGTCTGCAGACAGAAGACCTATAATATGTATTATAGATGTTCATACAAGCTTTTCTTTTTTCTTATTTTTCTTATCAATGTAAAATGCATATTTATTTATCCATACTGGGGCACAAAAGAAGTTGGTCACCCCAGAACGATATCTCACTGTGTAACTCCTTTTCTCTTGCAGAATAAATTCTCTAAGAGTTCAAAATCTTTCCGCTATTTTAATTAGTACCCTTCTGCTTTAATTTTGCTTTGGTCCAGTTGCATTTGGCAGAAAAAAAAAATTGATTGGGCCAGCACAGCGGCACTTCTTATATACGTTTAACCTGTCCATGACAGTGGCAGATCAAAGCATGTACCTCTGCCACCACAGTATACGGCAGTGGGTGCTGACCCTACTCCTAACTTGAGTGCATGTCACACGCACCCACACACACACTCTTTACCGCAGAACCCACTTTCCAGTCCATAGTGCATATCCCTGCAATACCAGTCACACAAACAGGCATTGTTTACTACACTGGCCACAAATTCAGACAATTCCTATCTCATAGTATGCCCAATGACAGAACCCATCCTTTATAGCATTCATAAGACTACACCTATCATGACCATGTGGGCCATGGATTACAAACTGTACCAGGAAGCTCCCCCCTTGAGAGTATCCAATAGATCACAATGATCCATTGAACTCCTACATCCACCACATGTGCCCTGCCTCTGCAGTCTATCTGCTGTCTTAACATGGTAAGGCTATATACACACCTCCACTTGTAGGATTTCTGGAGTCTCCTATTGTTTTGCTGGGTTACTGTTCAGTTCTCTTTATTCAATACCAGCTGTGCTAGAGTCAGTGATTTTCTGGATCACAGCTCACAAATCTTGTATTGGGATGAGGATTTTTTCTTAATTATTTTGTTGTAAATACTATATTGGTTTATTTTGGGCCTGGCAGTAGATAAGAGAATCTTGTATGGTGAAAGTGTTTGAGACCTGTGTTGGGACACAAGTTGGGGGTTTTTGTTTTTGTTTTTTGTTTTTGTTTTTGTTTTTTTTGTTGAGGTTAGACTGAGTAAAAATTTTAAAAATGACCCAACGAGTGTTCCAACATGGTCCCATATGAGAGGTACTGTAAATTGTTTTATTTTTGCATTTATAAATTTTCACCATTTTTGTATTTTTGACATTTCACTGTTGTTTTGACTTCACTGTTTTGGACATAATTCCTATTCAAACAATGTTCAAATGCTATTTCACTGTGTTTTTATTTTCACGCTTTTGTGCCATCAGCGAAATAAGCAAAAATAAGTGTATTGCAAAATTAAAGCAATTTACAGTATACAAGATTTTTTTATTCTTACATACCTAATTTTGCATACTTAATCACCAAAATATGTAGTGACGGGACAGAAGATATTCTAATGACACCATT
The DNA here is from genome assembly GCA_964020975.1 of Hermodice carunculata. Taxonomy (NCBI): domain Eukaryota; kingdom Metazoa; phylum Annelida; class Polychaeta; order Eunicida; family Amphinomidae; genus Hermodice; species Hermodice carunculata. Next base: position 219,291 of record CAXHWN010001720.1, read on the forward strand.
TTGGGAGGCCAACTTTCATAAATATGAACTTTTTATTCACACACTAAACCTGCAAACTGGCTTCTTACTCTGTGCTCTTATCAATGGCATTCCATAGGAGTCAAGTTAGGCCTACAAAAAGTAGTCCCTAGCAAACATGATTGGCCACCTCCATTACACAAGGCACACCTTCTCATATGGGCAAGGAGCAATTTTATTGGCTGTACAACGATAAAAGGGGGTGTGAACCAGGATCTTGAAGAAGCAGGTACAATGTTCTGATAAGGCCACAGACCACAGTTATAAATCCTTTTATTTTTCACATTAGCATTTTTCTGTCTAAAAAATCAGCATTTTGGTATTTTAAAATTCAGTGAACTGCATTTAACAGATAAAAATGTCAGAAAAACATGGATGGATTTTTGTTATATAATTCCCAGCTCGTTAATTTGTGATAATTGAAATATGAAACAACACCTTTATGTCAGCTTTATACAGGTGTATGAACTGTGCTCTTGCCAGGGTCACATCATTGTCCTTCCCCACCATAAAGTTCCCTCCTGGCCTGCAAGGCAGTGCACCTATATGGCCACCAATGAAGCAACTCTGTGATGCAACAAACCTGACTTAGCTAACTTTATTTAAACAGAGGCTACAGCATCCTGAAAACACAGTATTTTCACAATTACGGACTATCTCCATTGGGATGTGCAACCAGCCAATCCCAACTGTGGTCTATAACCATAACAATCTCAAATTTGGGCCTTTGAAGCCCCAATCATAATTTGTGTGGGAAGTTTTAAAACAAGAGGCCCAAAGGCCTAATGATCTTCCGACATATAAATTGATACAATGATATACAATAAGGACCATTATCATATTTTAATGTTACCTGCCTTAATGGACCATCTGTCATAATGAACCATTTTCACAGGTCCTGTGAGTGACCTTCAGCACAGGTTCAACTGTAATACTATAGGTGGTCCCACTAATAGTAACCTAATTATTCATATACTGGGTAAGTCCTGGAAATCATATAGGGCTATCTTGAAAACTGTGAACTGTATGTTTCCACAAGCAAAAGTTTATGGATGGACAGACACATCGAATGATCACCCAAGCTCTGCAACCTATGGTCAGCAAATCTAAACAGATCCCAGCAAATGTAATTTTTGTGGTGGTATTTTTCACATTATTAATCGTTATATTGAAAATAAAGCCAATCAAAGGTCGGTGAGACACACAATATTGCTGTCAGTAAGGAGCGACGGATGGGACAGGTAAAGAACACTCCTGTCACCAGAGGACAGCAACATGCAGTCAAGAGGGTTCAACTGACAGAGGACTTCTCAGAAATGGAAGAAACAGTTCAGGTATAGCCTCTCTTGACCCACAGTGCAGCTCCTAGAGGCGTCTGGGTTTTATTTCACCAAACCATGTACAGGTATCAGCAGCCATGCCCTATGGGGAACGTACAGTGGTCCCCCTCTTGCGAGGCCACCCCAAATGCACAAAAAATCTGGCCTTATAAGAGGGGTGGCCTCTCATGAGGGGGAAAATATGATACAAAGGCCACTCTTGCTGTACTGAGAAGTGGCCTCTCAAGAGGAGGTGGCCTCTTGTCAGCGGGGCCTCTCAAGAGGGGGACCACTGTACTGGCGCCCTTAAAAACCTAACATATATACAGTCAATTTTTTACTACATCTTTCTCCAATACAGTTGTGTACAAATAAGCTGCACAGAGCTGCATCATGTCAAGTCAGTCGGCTCCCAGTACGGACGAGTCAGTACGAAGACACTAGAACCAGGCTGTATTGACTGCAAGTGTTGTGTATCTTCACCTACTCACACTTGAGTTGGAGGAAATTGGAAGAAACAAAATTGGTAGGAGACTGGCCCTGTGTGTATCTTTGTTGTGTAGGTTTAATCCTCGGATGCAATAAACCCCCTGGAGTGCCCACTCAAAGTTTATATTGCAGAGTATGCCAGGCTCTACTTACTGGGTATTTTATGTGAAAAAATTCCTGGGACTATAAGAATCTCAATCTGGATGCTGAAAATTCATTCATTCCTAAATTATGGAAAGCCAAGTGTCTCATTATTCATAACACAATTTGTATAGTCAAAATTCTCAATGATATCTTAAACGCATGCTAGTCATTTGAAACTGAGTTGTTTTTCCTCCAAACCTCTGCAGTGCTGTGCGCCTGAAAATCTCTGTAGCAAAATTTTCTTTACTTGTAGCATTTTTACACCTCTCAACATAAGAAACACTTATTTCTGAGTACATCTGTAGCAATTTTGAGGAGCTTTGCAGCAAAAATTTGCTACATTGCTCCAGTTGGACAGCCCTGCTCCGCCAGCACATTCTGTGATTAAACCATTAAAATCCGGTGGAGTTGCAAATACAATGTATGTAACCTTTTATCCAAGTTGCACAAACAACAGGTATTATGTACGGTCTATCTCATTCCTCCAATGCTTCTATACATTGATAGAAATATAACTGACGTTGCTCAATAACATACAGCTAATCAGCAGTCATTCTGTTTTGATTGACAGGTACAATGTGCCACTGGCCATGGCTCCACCAGCTGATACACACAGCCTCAACCTGATCCTGTCACAGGGTAAGCTGGAGAAGCTGCAGTCCTCTTTATTTACAGCTAATCAGGTTTGGGTTCATCTTGGTGTTTTTCATCTGTGCCGTGGGTTAATGGAGCTAGAGCTATTTTTTTGTGTATTGGCTTGGTTTATACACTTCTCAGACGCAGTTTTGGAATGTGTATTGTAATACTGTGCACATTTAGCTGCAGGACTGAGCACATGGTGGTCATGTGCAGCTCCATACAATGGGTGTATCATTTCTCCATGCAATGGGTGTATCATTTCTCCATACAATGGGTGTATCATTTCTCCATGCAGTGGGTGTATCGTTTCTCCACACAACGGTGTATCATTTCTCCATGCAATCAGGGTATCATTTCTAAATCCTAACTCAAACAATAATGCATCAGTAAATTATAGAAGTATACAAGATTGAACAATGAGACAAAATACATGCCATACTAAATCAAAGTAGCACACAACTAGCCATTGCCTGAATCCCAGCCTTCCTACTGCCAAAGTGTACTGAAATTCATTTGTGTCTTACGTGCTGCTGTTTCCGAATATTAAAGCATCAACCAGGGACAGTATAATCCACGCGGCCACACTACATACATCTCCTAAATACAGCCAGTGCCATCAATGTGTCTAATCTCCAATGGACAAATTTTTATCCGCATGTAATTTCTGGGATGAGGCCGGGCACCCAACCATACAGAGCAAGATTTAATATTGTACGAAATGTGTAGCTATGCCCGGAGTAAGCCAACAATGTCAAGACATGTCGTCCATGTGTGCGTCTTAACGGACCCGCACGCAGCCTCGTTACTGCAATCTTCTACCGACCAAGACCTCTGTTTTTCCCAAATCTCTCGCTAATGAGGATGAAGTAGAATTTATGACACGGTTACGTTGGTTTTAATGTTGGTCTTCACACAAAAGTATTCTAGTGCACTTAACCTGGGGTACCATAAAATTTATATCAAATCATTACCCCGAAAGTTGAATTTGCTTTGGAGAGCTACAAATATTCCATGCTTTTTTACCAGGCTTTGCTTTTTTTCCCATTGGTCAGTGTTACATCTCTGGCCTCCCTGTGATGAATGAATAACTATCAACATCTTCCTGGCCAGACTCATTATAAAACATGATAATCAGATCTTGTTCCCAATACACACACCCTATGATCACTTTATCTTGCACAAAGTCCATCTTCTGTACCACTGCACAATTTCTTGCCATATTCCTACCCACCAAAATTAATTTCTGTGTCGGTTATTACTGTGTTGGCTTCATGGCTGCGGGAGCACATGCAGGCGACCCTATTTTCCACATCTTACACAAGCATGATGAAGTCACTTGCCTAATTCTTTTTCCGCCCTCTGGGTGAGTGAACAAATGTCTTGTGAGTTTGCACTTGGTTGAGTCAAATCAAAGGCGAGCCAGTCGGCGGGTCAATGATCTGGCATTGATGAGGACGGTCATGTGATCCCGGCACTTCTTGGGTCACTGATGATGAGGAGTAACTTCAGGGCTACACGGTTTGCCACAAGACACTCCAGCATTGCATCGATAAAAACAAAGAAATTCATCCAGCAGTGGTTTCAGATTGTCATAGCCTGTACACCAAGTTCCTAGTTATTAGATGCTGCCAAAGAAGTTCCAGGTTGTCACACACTGAATGCTTAAACAGGTTCCATGTTTATATTGTTTCAAAGACATTTTTCTCACATGTTGATTAGTAAATCATAAATCGAAGTTTATATTGGACTTTTAATCCATGTGGTAATATTTCTGATATCCAGATATTTCGCCGGTGATGTCCCCAGCTTTCTCAATGGAAGTAAAGGTGTTATTTGAACGTTAGACTGGTCAGTTAGGCCTTGCACGTCATTATATGTAATTTTTGATGTCATTTACGTAGACACGAAAGTAAACAACATATTTATACCTATAATAACAAAATGACTTAGAACTTTTCATTACTGCGCGCTAAAAATACAGCCTAGGCCTACTAAGGAATTATTTAATTATTTTTCTTCACAATAGAGTCCCAGACGAATCCTATCTCCAATCCATTATCCCGATTCATACCAGTTTCAGGACCTGTCTTGTAGGTTTTAATTTTTATAGATTCACATATTTTACTTTTCCAATAATTGGGCTCAAAGGTTAAAGGTTTGCATTCTTTCCAATATATTTGTTTTCCACAGTCAAGACAGTGTTCTGCTATCGCCGACTTGTGAAGAAAAATAATTAAATAATTCCTTAGTAGGCCTAGGCTGTATTTTTAGCGCGCAGTAATGAAAAGTTCTAAGTCATTTTGTTATTATAGGTATAAATATGTTGTTTACTTTCGTGTCTACGTAAATGACATCAAAAATTACATATAATGACGTGCAAGGCCTAACTGACCAGTCTAACGTTCAAATAACACCTTTACTTCCATTGAGAAAGCTGGGGACATCACCGGCGAAATATCTGGATATCAGAAATATTACCACATGGATTAAAAGTCCAATATAAACTTCGATTTATGAGGTTCCATGTTGTCACAGGCTGCTGAGACAGGTTGTATGAGGTCACAGGTTGATAAAACAGGTTCCATGTTGTCACAGGTTGCTAAAGCCTGTAGGAGCCGAGAAGTGACCCCCATCACTTCTAGGGTAGCCTAGAAGTGACCCTGGGTCACTTCAAGGCTAGCCTAAAAAGGATCCCCCCCAGCCTAAAAGTGATCCCCAACATTTTTACAATAATGTTGTGATTCTGTGAAATTCTTTAGTATAGAAGTTTAACAGTTTAAATCTAGTCTTCGAGCAAAGTTTTTCCTGCATCAAAGGAACAATATTTTAATCACTGTATTTCCATGTTGCAGCTCTGCTAATATGCATTTTTAAAATCACCCAAACATGGTTTCAGGAAAATTAATTACAGATATGAAGTCTTTCCTGTTCTATTTATTTCTTCCTCCTAAATTTGTAATGGTAAAAATGATAAATTAATGGCAAAATAAATAAAGGACATTAGGGTCACATTAGGGCTAGCCTAAAAGTACCCCCCCCCCAAATATTTAAATATGCTTTGTTTATTGAAAAGAATGTTTATATAAATGTTTAATATCCAAATTCAACTGAAATTGTTGAAATATTATATAGTTTTCAGTATAAACTGTCAGCTGTTTCGTAAATTTTCCCAAACCTTTAAACTAGAAAACAAAGGTATACTTATGAGCCTTAATGAATGATCATTTCTAAGCCAGCCTGAAAGTTGCAATCCCCTCCCACCAGCACTGAAAAACACATGCTTACCTTCTTGAAAACATAGCCAGAGGAATAGGAACTTTAATTGGTATGTTCAATCACATTTTAAAAAGGTCATTCTGAGTCAAGTTCAAAACTACTATAATGATAATTTATAGGCAAGGGTCAAAACTAGGTTACCCTTGACCCGTAAAGTACTGATTATGACTAAATACAGGCTCATCTGAATCACTGTACTGATTCACGATTCAGATTCCTCATGAAAAGACCTTTCATTCAAGTACCATCAAGACTAGGTTCAAAGTTAGAAATTTCAGCAAAATTTAGGGCCCAGGTCAACAACTTTCCTCACAGGGCACTTTCCCTGCTTGCATGGAAAGTGCCCCAAGGAAAGCTGTTGACTCAGTCTCAAATTCAGCATTTTACGGGTTAAAGTGCATCTCACCCCTCCATTCAGATAAACTTGTACGTGTACTCCACTGGAAAATGTTTTGTTGTGGTTTTACATGTACTGGCATTGATCTGTTCTGTCAGGGTCGTATATATACATTTATCTGTTCTTTCTGTATTCTGATTATACAGAGTAGCCAGCCCTTTGAAATGACAAATCATATGAATAAGTGAAAAAAGATCACTTTTAAGCAAGCCTGAATGTTACCCCTATTGACTCAATGATTTATTGAAAATTTGTGAAGTTCAACATTTGAAATTCATAGTGCATATATACAATTGAATCTAGAGACATGTATGGTCAGTATGTTTTAGATGAAATTTTATGCCACTATGATGAAATGGGTCTAATAAACTTATGATTGTGTCCTGCAAATTAAAGACCAAAATGAAAATTGTATCATCACTGTTGTCATAGTTATTCCAAGTTATTGAACACACTGGGTTCCATTTATTACTCTTATACTGAAGATTTTTCATCTGAATCACAATATTATGGTAAAATGTGTTGGGGATCACTTTTGGACTGGGTGGGTCCCTTTTAGGCTAGCCTGAAAGTTATCCGGGATCACTTCCAGGCTAGCCTAGAAGTGAAGGGGGTCACATCTAGGCAGGGTCACTTCCAGGCTGCTACACCGGGTCCCAGTTGTCACAGGTCACTACAACGGGTTCCCCGTTGTCACGGGGGACAAAAACAGGTTCCCTGTTGTCAAAGGACACTAAAACAGGTTATATGAGGTACAGGTTGGTAAAATAGGTTTCATCTTGTCACTGGTTGCTAAAGCAGGCTCCATATTGTCACAGGCTGCTAAAACAGGTTCCCTGTTCTCACAGGTTACTATTAACAAGTTATATGATGTCACAGGTTGGTACAATAGGTCCCATGTTGTCACAGGCTACTAAACAGGTTCCAGGTTGTCACAGGCTGCTAAAACAGGTTACAAGTTGTCACAGGCTGCTAAAACAGGTTACAAGTTGTCACAGGCTGCTAAAACAGGTGCCAGGTTGTCAGGCTACTAAAGCAGGTGTCTAGCTGTTGCAGGCTGCTTGACAGACTTCAAATTGTCACAGGCAATCAAACAGGATCTCAGTTGTCAAAGAATACATGTGTATATGTAAGAGCTATATATTGCAAAATGTACCAGTCTGTCACATGGTAATTAAAGTGTTTCACATTATCAACGATATATGATATAAGAGAAGGTACAAATATATATGGGATCCCTCTCTTGGGGTTAGTTTACATTTGAATTTGTTATTTTATATATATATATATATATTAGTATATATCCTTATTCGCATACGTTCTGTAAGTCTTGCCATTAGAAGCAAGAACTTGTGAACCATTATTTATTAATGTATTGTTATTATTTCATGTTGGTACATTCTTTAAGCCTTGACTGGTTACAAAGAGTATGACTGAGTTAACAGCTTTCCTTGATGCAGGTTCTTTAAGCCTTGCCTGGTTACAAAGAGTATGACCGAGTCAACAAATTTCCTTGATGCAGGTTACATTCTCTAAGCCTTGCCTGGTTACAAAGAGTATGACTGAGTCAACAACTTTCCTTGATGCAGGTTACATTCTCTAAGCCTTGCCTGGTTACAAAGAGTATGACTGAGTCAACAACTTTCCTTGACGCAGGTTTGGTGCAATGCACTCAACCTGCACCATGAAAAGCTGTTGACCGTGGGCGTGCTGTTATGCCACAGGACTTATGATTTTTATTCAAAATGTTTTCTGACAGACCTAAAGAAAAATATAAACTGAAACATTATATAGCAGACAACATTTTACATCCAGGTGATTTCAGGGGATTTGGGCAGGAAAGGGTTAAATTCAAGTGGATTGTCATGACCAAATACAAGATCAAAACAAGCAGCAGCCATCCGGTAAATAAAAAAATTTTTAAAAAAACGTGCTTGGGAATTAGGGCTGTGAAACACGCCTAATGGTTCCAAGCTGTTGACCTGTTTATAAATTTACTGAACTGTTGAAACCATGAGTTTAAAAGAAAAAAGATTGAATGTGATAATATTGACAAACTAAGGTACATGTATAGGTTTAGACAAAGACAGCCAGATTGGCTATGAACGCAGAGATATTCAATTGTGCTTTTCTTTTTTTTGTTTTGTTTTGTTCAGAACTACATGGAAGATGTGGCATTGTTGCGCCTGTTTGTGTAAGTACGGTAACAGATTGTCTGTGGTTGCCCTGTGATTTACATGTTGTATAAAGCATTAAAGTCTGTTTCAGAAATGCCAGTGTGTCACAGGTTGCCTGCTTTTTTCGTGTTTCAGGCTGTAATACAGTAATACATTTATATGTGTTCTTGTCCTTAGGATTACATGACTATGAAAAAAACTTTGAGGCTCAATGCTGACAATTACAGTCCAATATTTGTGAACTGATAATGCTACGATGATATCCCTATAGCCACTGTCACCTCACTGCACCCAACTCTATTATTGGCAATTGCAAGGCAGCGACTGGTCACACCCATTTTGCAAACTCCCATTGACGACAACAACAAAAAATTATTGGCAAACAATGAAGTAAAAGCTTCAACTGATCATATGTTGTAAATAACTTTTGCTGAAAAAATGGAAATAGTTTTTTAATTAATGTAAACACATTATCAACATGATGTCATGGAAAATCCTTGTCAACAAGTTGAAAGCACTCGAGAATAATTATAACTAGAAAAGTTGTCACTAACAGATTGGATATCCATCCACCCACCCACCTCACTTTGCACACAGATGGGTCCTGTGACCTTGAAAATGAGTCAAGGTCACCAAAATTAAATCAGGTCAACAAATGATGTCCATGTACAATGAAGGTTAATATGAGTTTAATGTACATGGCCTATGAATCATGAGATATAATTATGTTGCTGTCAAGAATTGTGCTGCTGTCCAGACAAGCCAAAAACTTGATATGGGGACTCCTACACTTTGTTGGGGGGGGGAGGGGAGAAATAATTTAAAAGGAAGTTCTATTCGCAAATAAACCTACCACAAGTTGCTGTCACAGGTTGCTGGAAAAGTTTCGAGCTCAAAGTGGTTTACCTATGACTAGGCTATCACAGACTGCAGATAATGTTTAAATTTCACAGAACAAATTACCGTTTTAGACGTTCTTGATTCACATCAAATTGTACACAATGTTGGGATTTGTTTGCACTAATGATAAGCGCTTGGGGTAAGTTTATGCTTGCCAAATTTCAGTGGGAAACCATGTTCCTCAAACGCTAGTCCTGCTGAACTGAAATGAATAGTTGTGCTGAACTGAAGCCAGTTTCTGGCAACTGATGGTACCTCATATAGCCCCCAGGTGTCTTGGGTAACTGACCATTTTCAATTTGCACCACATGAAACACTGTCAGTTGTGGACTTGCCAAATATTGCAACATGTTACAGAGGTCTAGTGCCAAGCAGGCTTGTTAACACACCCAAGACTAACAGAGTAGTGGTTGTATCTAATGTTGTCACTGTCACAAGATCCGAGTCTTTTTTCTTTAATCTTCTAAACTTATACAGGGTAGGGATGGGAAAGGGTACTTTATGTGATGTGTGATAGGGCTTTACAATATTGTGTGTCCTATAAGGGAACAAAATTCCACTTTGTGCGATACATGATGGGCAACCGAAACCACTCTCTCATACAGTAATATCAATGCATGTACATACACCTTCTTAACATATATAGCTTGGAATCTAAGAAAACACATTGTTTAAGGACCCTGTACATAACATCAATGAATTTTATTCAACTGCCAATGTTAAATTTCTGAAGCAAATTTAAGGATTTTTCCCACTTCCCTGCCTGCGTCAGGAGCAGCTGTACCCTATCAATGGGGGCGTGCTCTTCCCACTGTACCACACTATTTCCTTGTACATTCTGTGACCACCTACAAATCAACCCCTGATTCTGTGCCATTTTTTTTTTTTGGCTTGATTTTAGGCTTTTCTGTGTTTATCTCTCTGCCATTTGCATGTGTATCAGATTTTTCCAATAGCCTTTTATGCCATATATATATACATATATATATATATATATATATATATATATATATATATATATATACATAAATGAAATGAGGTCAATAGACGAGATTTTTACCAGGACAGCAGGCCCTAGGTCAACAGCTTTCTTCAGCATGGTTGGGCATAATGTTGCAATCCCATGCAGAAAAAAAGCTGGTGAATCTGTCTTGTTCTAAACAGTAAAGTGTTAATATTATTTCACTTGACACATGTATGAAGTCTTACTTATTACTGTGCGTTATAGGGAAAACTTGTCAAACATGCACTTACGAGTGTCTGAGTGAACCACTCTTCCCGGATGTTACAGTGTCCCAATCATTCCCATAATTTGACAGTCTGCTTCTTTTGTTGCATGCATATAAACACTTTGCCAATTTAACCCTTTCACTACCAACACAGACCAACAGAAATTGTGAGTATCTTAAATTTTGTGTTCTGTTTCTTTTTTTTTTTTTTTTGAAACATACTGTGATAGGTCAATTATGAACTCCACAGAAGATGACACTCAACAATATATTTTTTTTTTTTTGAGCATATATCCACCTGGTATAGAAATAGAAATTGTCAAATAAGATATTTCTAGGCAGGATGTGGTTAACATCTAAATTCTGTCTTGCAAGCTGACAATTGTGTAGAAGTATCATTTTTAAGCTGTCAAGACAGCCGTGGACTCCGTTGTCAAAAGTACTAATAACTGTGGGTTAACAGAGTGGACCTGGGCCAGGCCCACACCACATTATGGAGAGTTACTCTCCATTACTGCTGTCACTGAGCCAACCATGCTGCTGAATCCAAGCTGAGTACATCATGCTGCTCTGGTTTCACTTCTTGATTTACACCTTTTACGCTGCTCATGTAATCAGTTCTTTCTTCGCAAATCACTGTCAAGGAAATGTCAATCTCATAGAGAATGTGCAAAATCCTTTCATCCTGTCTTTGAAAGGAGCAGTAAAGCTAATGGTCAGTGTAATCATCAGAGGAAATGGGGGCATGTCTATCACAGACCTACACTGTGTCCATATCACTTAACCTTGTGCGAATCCACAGAAACTCATAACTTTTATGAACCAAATCTCTGCACGACACATTTTGGTATGCAGTTTAAATGCAAAGTGCATTGGATGAATCTGTATATATATACTACTTTCTCCTGAAAATATTAGTGGGTGAATGTATGATCATAAAAATGCCTGGTCTCCAACGCTGAGGGGTGGTACAGTGGTCCCCCTCTTATTAGGCCACCCCAAATACACTAGAAAAGTGGCCTTATAAGAGGGGTGTCCTCTCTTAAGGGGTCAAATACAATGAAAATGCCATACTTACTGCACGGAGAAGTGGCCTCTCTTTAAGGGGGACCTGACAAGATGGAGGCCACTGTATTCAAATCTTTTCCTCAATTTGACTTACTCCAGAATGCTGTTTTTCACTTCACTTTGCTTTATTCATTATTTTCTTTATTCAATTTAATTGTACTTTATTTTATTATAATATGTTTAGAACAGTTAAGTGGGCTACACTTTCAAACATACCTGGGATCTTCCAGCTCATAGAAGACATGGTGAGTGGTGTCCATAATGTAGATCTTCAAGAAGCCGGACTCCAGCATCAGCATGGAGAGATCATCGGGAAATGATCTCACAAACAAGGCACGCACTGTATCAAGTGAAGTGATCTCATTGGGTAATACTGCCCGCTTGGTCTCATTACGGTATGTCAGAAACACCAGACCTGTAATAAATGAGGCAAAAACACCAAGTGAAGTGGTTTCGTTGGGTAATACTGCCCGCTTGGTCTCATTACGGTATGTCAGAAACACCAGACCTGTAATAAATGAGGCAAAAACACCAAGTGAAGTGGTTTCATTGGGTAATACTGCCCGCTTGGTCTCATTATAGTATATTAGAAACACCAGATGTGTAAAGAATGACACAATAACACCAGGTGAAGTTCTTTCATTGGGTAAATTATACAGCTGCTTGGTCTTATCATGGTATTTCAAAAACCACGGTTACTGTACTGGAAAGAGTGTGATGACACATCATGGTGAGGACTGAGGTGCTGTCATTGGTCGACTGTGTTTCAATGCAGGATGTCAGAAACATGACCTGCAAAGGGACGAAACTCTTTGATTGGCTGATCTCACGGAGTGCCTACAAGGAAGTGAGCTCATTGGTCAGCTGGGTTTTATTGCAGGATGTCACAAACACGACCTGCAAATTTAGTGACAAAACTCTTCATTGGCTGATCTCGTCGAGTACCTGCAAGAAATTTACCAAAGAGAATCAATTCTGGTGACCTTGAAATTGGATCAAGATCATCACCACTGTGTACATTACAATGTATAAAATCACATCCTGTCAATTGCTGAATGCTATTTCAGAGGCCAAACACCAAGGTTATATATTGTATCAAGGGTCTTGGCCACAAGAGAAACACGTCTGACTTTCTGTCATGAGTATCAACAACTGTTGTAAGACAACACTAATAACTGTTACTCCAAACCCTATACATGGCTGGCACCACACAGACTTGTGCACATATCTTGTGAAGAAAAAATATGACCACAGCAAATGTTCATAAATTGTTCAGGTTCACGTGCTTGATGGCCCATGCTCCATTGGACTGACATGGTCCTCCAACACATGTAGTCACATGCAGGTTCATTGTATAGTGTAAAAGATTGACAAACAGTCTCATAGCTCTTCCAGCCTGGCACCTGTTGGCAACCTAAAATACTGAATCAGACATACATGACTATACAACCAAAATTAATACTCTGTTGATGACATGACAGCCTCAACACAGACTCATCTGCACACTTTACCTGCTCACCTGCAAAGTGTATGCAACCAACTGGAATCTCTGTTCAGGTTGCTTTCTTTTATGCCAGACTCATCATGGCTGACTGCATGTGCCTTTTGTTATTGAAATCAACAGGTCCTCTGCCTGTACATGAAAGCCACACAGAGATGATACACCACCTGGAAATTAGGACAGTTACACCTGACAAACTTCTATCAAATTACTTCAGCAGTCATGCACCATTCACACAGTATTTGTTCCTCCTTGAAGGCCTGTGACCTTCCAAACAGTTCAAGTTCAAAGTAACGACAGAGCAAATTCATATAAGGTTTTCACAAGATACTTCAGCTCTGAAAGTCTGATGGTTGTGGCTTCATTTGGTTTGGAAAGTTAACCACGTTTTTCTATGCAGATACCTGTCACCTTGAAAAAGAGGTCACCATGAAGCAGATTCATTCAAGGATGGTTCAGCTATGAAGGATTTATCACTGTATGTTGATTTGGTGACAGGTTATAGTTTTTACAATGTGCACGGAAATGACAACAGCAACAGTGTCAGCACTTGGTCTCTGGCTGGTCAGACCACAACAGCAATACAGTGGTCCCTGGCTGGTCAGGCCACAACAATGACACAGTGGTCCCTGGCTGGGCAGACCACAACAGGGATACAGTGGTCCCTGGCTGGTCAGACCACAACAGCAATACAGTGGTCCCTGGCTGGTCAGACCACAACAGCAATACAGTGGTCCCTGGCTGGTCAGGCCACAACAATGACACAGTGGTCCCTGGCTGGGCAGACCACAACAGGGATACAGTGGTCTCTGGCTGGTCAGACCACAACAGCAATACAGTGGTCCCTGGCTGGTCAGGCCACAACAATGACACAGTGGTCCCTGGCTGGGCAGACCACAACAGGGATACAGTGGTCCCTGGCTGGTCAGACCACAACAGCAATACAGTGGTCCCTGGCTGGTCAGGCCACAACAACGACACAGTGGTCCCTGGCTGGGCAGACCACAACAGGGATACAGTGGTCCCTGCCTGGTCAGACCACAACAGCAACAGTAGTCCCTGGCTGGTCAGACCACAGCAGCAATGCAGTGGTCCCTGGCGGGTCAGACCACAACAGCGATACAGTGGTCCCTGGCTGGTCAGACCCCCTCCAATAGCAGACCACCTGCCTTTTAAGACCCCATTTTTAAGACCTTTACATAGCCTACTTTTCATGTTATTTAACCTCCTATAAAGGACCACTGTCTTCAGAGACCAGAATTTGGTCACCTTCAGGGATGATCTTTGGAGACAGGTTTCACTGTACTTCTTGGGCTACGTTGGCCAAAGGGTGTAAAAAGAAACCATTATGGAAGCACACACAATTTGAATTTGGGTTCAAATGGAGGACAACTATGAATGGGGGGGGGGGGGCTTTCAATTTATCATCACACAGGATTGTGTGATGTTTGTAAATAAGAGGAAAACAGTCCACCATTAATAATGTCTCTATTCATAATTTAAAATTAACTGTGTGCACTTGTCAGTCACTGAGGAGTAGAATGAGAGTCCAGTGGAATGGAACCACTGCATTAGCCTATGCTCAATACCTTGTAAAGTTTTACCCACTCCAAAGACTACCTCTCCAGTTTTTTTAGTTTTTAGCCACCCTTTCAGCACACTAGAATCCATTCCCCTCATTAAATTATCTGTATTTTAAGACCACTTGTAATATGAGACCACTCTTTGCAGGTAACAGGGATGTCTTAAGATAGCAGGTACTACTGTGCATGTATATAATTATAAGAATATTTATCTGACACCATCCGCAACCATGGGTCGGCTTGTTCCATCCCATTCCGAACTCGCACCATTTTACCCGTGTTCACTGTATCTATATACCCAACAATGAAAACAACAATTTCTTGATGATGTGGACATGGGTGCATTGAGCCAACACATGCACCCAGTGTCCCTACCTCTGACCCAAACACACGCATTTTCTTTGCACCTGGTCCAGTACACCTAGAATCTCTCCTTACCTGACCAATGCACAGACTGTCCCTCAATACACGACCTTGTGTGACCCTCCACCATAACTGGGGGTCTGCGGCCCGGGCTTGTACCATGGTTGACAGGCATCATAAGCTATCATGTGACACCAAATTAAATGTCAATATTCCCAGTCCCCATGTTTTGAAACCCAGCGTAAAAAATGCATTTGCACACGTGAAAAAGCAAGCTCATCATTCACTCTTCTGTTGCAGAAATTACTCGTTAATTTCCTGCTGTAAGTCCCTCGTGAATTGCATGTTTGTGGTGTCGAAAAAAGAACGTATTTGTCTTGCTGATCCAACACCTCTGTTGGAAAAAACGAAAAAACTGCCAGACTGGAAAGACATTGTTCTTTGCTAATTACGTGTACAGGTTCTAGGTAACTGGCTCCTGGAAGTCAACAAAAAGCAGACAGTTTCATGTAACGTCTGCATGTGTGACAAAAAAGTTGACTGTTATGTTACCGTAGCAACCATGATACACATCTACGGCTCGAGTGTCTAGAAGCCCAGTGCCAGGTTTGTCAAGTCATTGATCCCTCATAAAGTTATTAATTTCAACGTGGTCTCGGACAAAACTCTGACAAGCAGGTTGACGTACCTGTCCCACCCACCGCTTAAAACCCAGTCAAAACTGACTGAATGTCAGAGGCCCTCCATTTTAAGTGTTTTCCTTAAAATTTTCTACAGGAACAAGATTTTGAACAAGAACTACAGATGACACATATTATCAGAATATCAGGTCAATGGCTTTTCTGGCTGCCACTGCAGTGGCACTCATCACCCCATCCGTATACAGGAATTAACCCTTTCCCCCTTGAATTAAGACTGAGTCAACAGCTTTCCTTGGCATGGGTTAGGCACTAAGTGCCCAACCCATGCCAAGGAAAGCTGTTGACCTGGGGCATGTGATCTTGATAAGGCTCATGTACATTTCTCAGTCAAATTGTTTTTCATAACTGTTCAAATCAGTTGAAAACACTGAAGCAGACGACATTTGACCACTAGCTGGTTTTGGCCGGTTTGAGAGGGAAAGGGTTAAGCCACTGAGCCAGTCTTGGTCTCACCAGCAAAGGGTTAACATACTCTCCAAGCTTCCAGTCCTTTTTTTTCAGCCTTATTTATGAACATATCAGTCAATTGACATTGACAACTATGACAAACTACTTTACTCAGCATATCTCCAAGTAATCAGTTACCAGAATATTCAAACAGCATGCAAGCACTCAAGCATCATTATAGTATGATATACATTATATTTATTGAAAGACAAAAATGCAGGCAGGTGTGGGCATTTTTATTATGAAGCCATTCTGCGTAACGGTTTAAAAGCAACATATCCAATACTGACTTATCAGTGTGTGATAATAATATAACCAAGCTATGAATAATATCACACACTTTGCATGAACAAACACTCTTATCTCCTGCCATCTCACTCCATCCATAACTAGGAAAGCTAGTGAGTCAGTCTCAGTCTCAACATAAAAGGGTTAATTGACTTTGTAAACTTCCAGCTTTTTCAGCCTTATTTATGTACATACATGTTTCCATCTATTGACAATTATAATGCACTGATCCACTCTGCATATTTCCTAGTCATCAGCTGACAGAATATTTACAGTGAATTCTACAAAATGAAGCATATATCCAATACATGTATGACTTATTACTATGTGATAATCAAATTAAAATGAACCTCATCAAGTTATGATTAATATCGTACATCTTGAGTGAACACGCTTATCTGTTATCATCTACAGATGCCAGTAACCCACCAGGGAAATCCAAAATTCCGTGCAAACATTTTGATTGAAATGGCACTTACAACCATAGTACATCCTGTAAGTTGCTTTATTTTTGCATGTTTAAATTTTCATAGTTTTTGTGATTTTGATGTTTCACTGTGGTTTGAAGTTCACCATTTTGGACATAATTCATATTCAAACAAATGTGAAAGTGCTATTTCAACGCGTTTTAATTTTCATGGTTTTGTGCCATCAGTGAAATAAGTGCAAATTAAGAACAATCAAAATTAAAGCCAATTACAGCAGATAATAGAAAGCAAGTAAAAGGCTTCTGTCTCTTGTACAAGTCTGTGTACAGTGTGTGGATGAGATGTACATGCACGGATGTGTGGCAAATGACGGAGAGGTATGCCTGCTGGGGAGTTAAAATTGTGTGTACGCATGGGTAGGTTAATACTGGGGGTGGTGGGGGTGGGGGGGGGGTGTTGATTAATCTAGCTTTACGTACCACACTGACCATGCATACACCTGTTGTATGTTCGGACAAAGTGAAAGTGGAGACTATTCAGTCTAGATGTAACCATACAGGCTTTTTGTGAGGACAATACTCACAGATTATTGGGACACAGGAAACTACATACCTGACAAACACCAAATCTAATGCCCACATGTATCGCATACTTTAAGGCAGACATCATCAAAATTTTTTTCATCTGTTTTTAAACACATCTAACACTGATTGTGCTTGGCAAGCCCCTAGACCTTAAAGTCTAACGGGTATCACAACAGGCATCATCAGTTACTCTGAAAAACAGTGCTGCAATTATCCCACAAAAAACTGCTTACAGACTTGCCAACCAACGAAATGTATCTGTAAGACATTCCAGGAGCAGATGAATGGTTTTACAACCACTCACACTCTGATCAAAATTGACCAGAACTTTCTTGCAAAGGCACCGTGCCAGTGATGAAGGAAAGAGACATATGGAGCCATGGAAAGTTACATTCAAGGAACAGAATATCACCAAAAGTGCAAGGAATACCATTGGATCTTCCACGTTAATGGTGTCAACTTTCCTCACGCCTAACAGTTTTCCACCAACAACTTTTCTTGTCAATCACACCGAGAAAAAGTGGGAATAATCCAAAAAATTTATAATTGAGGCCAGTGCAGGTCCGATGCACCTCAGGGACTCGCCATTCTCACAAATCAACCTGCAGCATTCCCTTTTTGTGAGGAAACAGGATCAAGTCTAATTGGGCTCCACTTTCCTGCGCCTGTTGTCTGCAACAGATGCGACTCTCCTTTGGTTTATAATTCTACGGAATTGCTTGTGTTATCCACCCTCTGATACTCCAAGTGACCAAAATACATGTCAGCTTACTATGTGGGCCTAAAAGAGCCAACCACATGTTATGTATTTCCCAATGATGATGACAAATCATTTTTTAAAATGAAGTAACTTTTTGCCTCGTCATGCTTTGACCTCTGTACACCTGAACTCCTTCCTCGCCAAGCTTGACAAAAGTCCAAGTACTCTGAATCAATTATAACCATACAAGGGTCATCTTCCTTGTAAACAAACCTTTTGTTCAAGACCAGCATGCTTACAGTTAGAGTAAAAAAAGAATGGTCCAAGTCAATAGCTTTCCTTGGCATGCTTTAGGTGGATTGCATCTAAAGCTCATCAAAGAAATCTGTCGACTCAGTCAGAGCCAGGCTTTCAAAGAGTTACAGCAGTGGACCTCTCTCTTCTGAGCAAACATTCAAACAATTTCACTCAAAACCACTCTTACCTCAATTCATCACAAGCACAATGTGCCCACTTACTGTCCCTGTTCATCAGATTTCGGCATGTCCTGTTGACCTGCCAGTGTGCCGTGTGCCACGGTTTCACCTCTTGCCATTTTCGCTTCTCTTGTGCTAATTTGCAAACCTGATTTCACTTGTCTCACAACTGTTCTCGTTGACTTTCACCAGAGAACTGCCGTTTTATTCACAGCCTCGGCAACTCAGCTGTTGCTTCCCAGATGCATGCTTATGTAAACACCATGAAAAAATCAGCAGCAAGCGCCCAGGGTTAATATTAATGGAACAGATGGAAAAGTAAATAAAGACACATGACCATGCAAATACACAGTCTGTGGAGCATTGTGGATTTCCGCAGCTTTTCATCATAAGAAACACAAATTTGACAATCGCATATAATGCATGAAGTCCATACCTCATTTCCTTAAATTAACTTAAGCATTCCATCATATTATTAAATGTCCAACCAGTATATAGCATGAATAAAGTGCTCTTTTCAGACAGCAGCATTGCCATATATACATGCATGCATCCATGTAAATTACAAATTTTAACATTCCATTTCCCCTCTCCCATTCAAAACACAACCATCATTCACTGTGGATTTGGTGTCCTCTGGAGGCACTGAGTGCATGGTGTGTAGGCAGCTCTCTCCAGCAGGCACTGAGTGCATGGTGTGCGGGCAGTTCTGCCCTGGAGGCACTGAGTGCATGGTGTATTGGCAGCTCTCCCCAGCAGGCACTGAGTGCATGGTGTGCGGGCAGTTCTGCCCTGGAGGCACTGAGTGCATGGTGTATGGGCAGCTCTCCCCGGCAGGCACTGAGTGCATGGTGTGCAAGCAGCTCTGCCATGGAGGCACTGAGTGCATGGTGTGTGGGCAGCTCTCCCCTGGAGGCACTCAGTGCATGGTGTATGGACAGCTGAGCTGTTGGCTTCCCTTAAATTTATGAAAAGCATACGTGGGCCCCCTAGTGTCAAATAGTCTGGTAACTCTCTAGTTTAAGACATATGAAAACCACAAAAATATTCACTTCTGGAAACACAAAACAATAAGTTTGCACATATCAGTGTGTCACAATTTACATCAAAATTAACTTGTCCTGTCATTTAAGTGGTGATAAATGACTGATAATCAAATTTATAGATACATGTATCAAGGTTAAAACAGGTTTATAGAAAACACCAACATGCACCTCCAACACAAGAGAGTACTGGACAATTCAACATTAGAGGGCACATGTGTGAGTGTCTATGGCTGAGTGAACAGCCTGTGGGACCTGCTGGTACCATACCACAGGTCATGGGTTCAAATCCTGCCCAGGACAACAATAAACCAATGGGCAATTGTGCTTCTTTCTTTCTAAATCCACTGCATGTGTCTGTGGGTGATAGATGTTTCAATCAAATCATAATTTCCTCAAACAAATCATCAATAATTTTATTATAAGTCTGTCACTATTCAATTTACCAACTGTATCAATATATGTTAAACAATAATAGAAAAAACAGTGATTACACTGTGA
Source organism: Hermodice carunculata (assembly GCA_964020975.1). NCBI lineage: Eukaryota > Metazoa > Annelida > Polychaeta > Eunicida > Amphinomidae > Hermodice > Hermodice carunculata. The sequence continues at coordinate 239,562 of CAXHWN010001720.1, forward strand.
GCTTTTAGTAACTAAAATATGTAAGCTTGAAAATACATTGTGCACTACTGCAACATTTGTACAGATCCATGGCACACCTCCAAGTATCAAGTTCATCCCATGAGATACCAAATTTTGATGCAGATGGCTGATCAAATTCCAGGATTTAGTCGCTGAATTTCACTTTTTACCAGTGACAGCACACATTAACCCTCAGCCTCTGTTTATAATAGAAAACTATGAAGGGTACCCTTAGCCTCACAAACAAAAGAAAACAAATTTATCAATAATAATCTAATGGGTATATGTAACTACCCCTCCCCCCCTTTTTTGCATTGACTCTTTGAGTGCCAAGTTTAGACTGAGTCAGTAGCTTTCCTCGTCAGGCTTTGGAGGCAATACGCCCAAAGCATGACAAGGAAAGCTGTTGACCTGGACCATTCTTACGGTCTCTGCTCTCACATGGTAACTGTAGACGTACTGGTACTTGGCTAAAAAGCTCTGATCTCTAGGAATATATGCTGTGTATTGGTGTGTCAATTCACAGCATGCTGACTGTTGTTGATATGGGCCATGAAAGAGTTAAAATGGTTGCACCACAATCTGCATGTCACTGATCTGCAAGTGCATCAAGCCCTTAGTTTTTTTTTTTTTTTTTTTTTTTTCATTTCCAGGACAAGTGCTAGCCTTGTAGACAAGAAGTTCTGTGGACCTCAACAGTGACCCGTGGACAAGGCATAAAGCCAAGCACAGAGCTATATTCATTCATGCAGCCACGAGCCAGTCACGTGTACCTCCACCATCTGAATCAATCCTTCGGTATACATGTGTGACCAGTCCCTTTTGTACTTTATTTGAATGGCAGCACAGAGGTATCTTTACATCCTCCCAGTCTCCAAACAAAACATATTAGCCTTGTAGGAGCATCTGTTGACTGATCATCATGTTTTCCTGCAGAGCAGCAGTTGGCAATGTTTGGCACTGTGTACACAGCCCAGCATCATAGTCAACTTTAACAGCCCTCCCACCTAATAAGTACTCTCTGGCTAAAACTGTCACTGGTTCCTAGCCCTGCTTCCTGGCTACAATAGCTACAGGCTGTTCTCAGTGCTCCCCGGTTACAATGTGTATAGGCTTTTGGCCCTGTTCTCCGGCTACGGTAGCTACAGGCATCAGGCCTTGTCTCCCGACTACAATAGCTGTATGCATTTGGCCCTGTCTCATGGCTACAATAGCTACAGGCATCAGGCCTTGTCTCCTGACTACAATAGCTGTATGCATTTGGCCCTGTCTCATGGCTACAATAGCTACAGGCATCAGGCCTTGTCTCCTGACTATAATAGCTGTGTGCATTTGGCCCTGTCTCCTGGTTACAATAGCTATAGACATCAGGCCTTGTCTCCTGACTACAATAGCTGTAGGCCTTTGGGCCTGTCTCCTGGCTACAATAGCTATAGGCATCAGGCCTTGTCTCCTGACTACAATAGCTACAGGCTCCTGGCCCTGCATTCTCCCTGGCTATGCAAGGTACTCATCATTGTGGAACAACAAAAGTGCATGAACCTTGAGCCCCTCCATAATGTGCAATTGTAGCAATATTGAAAACCTGCACTTGGCAGGGTAACATCGAGGGGTATTTTGATGTGTTGCAGTCATATTTCCCACTATAGACTACCCAATATCAGCAAGACTCTGAGTAAAACTGACACGAAATTAACTTACTCAAGGTAACAAATGCCTCCTCCTCATAAAAAAGTACAAGCTATGTGGATGGAATTAGGCTACAGGGACCTAGAATTCTGATAATAACATACTGCTTCAGAACAACCCTTTTGTAAAACCTCAGTATAATTCCATTTGAGATATATTGCACAATCAAAAATTGATATTGTTGTACATATTTCTGCATGCACTTGGAGAATGACTAGACAACTGGATGCACAGAGTTACCAAGACAAGAAAACATTATTTCTGCCTGTCATGGCTGCTTCCAGAGGCATAAAAGAAAACCACCAATATATTTTGTGTTGATATGTCTGGCGACGTGAACTGCATTGCCAGACACATCACTGGAGACTCGCTGCCAAAGTACTGCTGTCCGTTACGAGCTGCCAAGTTGTTAACTAACGAACTGACGACCCCGATAAGAGTTGAATTCTTAAATCTACTCTGGTCTTCTTTAACTTGTATCTCTTGACGCAGTGTGGGTTGAGAACCATTCATATTCTGCATCATTACTTTTCTACTTGACACTCGTATCTGACACAACATCCATGATAAGATACAGGTGAGCCAGAGACTGTAATTTGAAAATGCAATTTAAGTCAAAGGCATATAATTTACTGTCGTTCAGACACGTACTGGCATGGTCTACTCCCAAACATGCATATTGATACGAAAAGGTGTACTACAGTATGCCATTCAAACATACTGGTACAGAACAGCATGCACACTGTACCAAAGATATACAGCCATTCAGACATATACTGATGTAGACCAGCATACGTGCTGCCATTCAGAAATGTACTGATTCAGCACAGCACATAACATACTACCATTTAGACCTGTAGTGATGTCGCATGGAAAATAAAATACCCCCATTCAGATATGTACTGATGTAAAGCTGTATATAAAATACTGCCATTCATACATGTATAGATGCAAAATTACATGTAATATACTGCCATTCACAGATGTGATGAAGCAGAAAGCTTTGGTTACAGACATTATAGATAATGATAAGAAGCAAGCAATACACTGCCATTCAGACATGTACTGCTGCAGTGTACATGTACATATATACATGAGTGTGTGTGTGTGTGTAGCCATTCATACATGTGCTGATGCAGCATGGCATATAATATACTGCCATTCAGACATGTGCTGATGCAGCATGGCACATAATATACAGCCATTCAGACATGTGCTGATGCAGCATGGCATATAATATACAGCCATTCAGACATGTGCTAATGCAGCATGGCATAATATACTGCCATTCACACATGTACTGATGCAGTATGGCATTCAATATACAGTGGTACCTGCTGTATGCAACCACTGCCCTGCCGTGAGCAGCCGCATTGCTTTTTGTGGTCACTTAAAAAAAGGCTTGGACCTAAGAGTCCGTTTCTTTGTAAAATATACCTGTGGTGACAGGTCACCTGCTGTATGCAGCCACTTTTTCTTGGCATTAGGGGTGGCCACATACAGCAGGTAACACTGTATTGACAATCAGCATACAGGATATCTTTTATTTGAAATAAGACAGGAGGAAAGAAGTCATAGTTATTGATACATTTTGTCCAACTCAAACCTTACTTGCTGATGCACACCCATATGCTTGCATTTTGTACAGGATCCTGCACAGTGAGGAATCCACTAATACACCAGCAATAAGCTTAAAATATGACTTCATACAGGAGTGCTGACTGTGTAGGTCCCTGACAGGCATAGCAGTTGATACTGTGCAGGAATGATGTATTAGCAGTGGGAAGCCCACATATTAAATGTGCACAGGCTTGACTTGCCCTCTTGCTGAAAAGACACACCAACGCTATCTGTAATTGTTGATATACATGCGCGTATGTCTACAAACCAGGATCATGGAGTAGATTTCCTGCCAGATAAACATATTAATACAATATATGTGCACATAATCTATTGATACAATATATCTCTATATATAATCTGTGTTCCCAATGCTCTCCATCCATTAGGCTAATAATTGACCCATCTATAGTTTGCACCTGTTGCAGTTTTAATGACTACAGCAAACAAAGAGAGAACCACCAGTGTTATCTGTAATATCCTTGTCCATTGAACTTACTGTCATCTTGCTAACTCAAGCACCACTACCATGCATTATCCTGCTGTATGTTATAACCAGTTAACTGCTCACCCTCCTCCATACCACCCCATTTTAATACTACATCTGATTCACTGTCTACCCTGAACGCCATGATTGTTTTTCACCATTTGCCTCACAAACAGTCATGATGTTGACCACCATTTTGCCATGCAGAGGGTCAATATCACGAATGTGATCCACCGTTTCGCCACATAGAGGGTCAATATCATGGTTGTGATGCACGATTTTCCCTCAAAAATGGTCAATATCATGATTGTTCACCACCATTTTGCCTCATAAATAGTCAATATCATGATTGTTATACACAATTGCATACCCTAGATATTCATATTTTGATTTTACAGATCATCTTGCCCTGCTGAGCTCCAGTGTGATGACTGTTACAGCTTGCCTCAATTTAAATACAGTATCAGGTGTGGGATTTTCCATTTTCCTGCCTACCTAACTCCTTACATCTGTATCTGTTTTCCAGATCTTGCCCCTTTGAACTCCAACATCTAGACTAAGTTATCTTTCATCTCATCTCACTTAGCTCCAATAACATATGGCTGCTCTGAACACTCCTGTGGTTGTTACTAATATTCTTATCATTATCTAACATCTGTAACCAAAGAAAGGATCCCATCCATGGAGCTTTAACTTATCTACCGGGTCACCTGAAGTGACCAGTGGAAGCATTCTGGAAACAATGTATTGATGCCACAGACTTTCCCCCCCGAAATACATAAATGGTGCCATGTGGTAACATGATTATCCAAGTGTTACACACAGTTCTTGGGTTTGTTGTTGGATCAAAACTGAGAATGGCAAGCAGATGACATGAGTGAACAAAAGCTGACATCAGGAGTAAAGGAAGACACTCACTGAGACGAAGACATTCTTCCACAGTAAGAAGCAGTGGCCACTTCTTGCCTGGATCCCGGTCATCCATAATGATCTCAGCGTGGAACCAGATGACCCGTATATCCCACACTATTCTGGCCATACAGCCAGCTTGGTTCCACTTTTGCCCTGGTTTAACATCCTAGCACAAAGCAGTCCGGGCTCCCCAGAATACCTGGCGAAAAATGCCTAGCATGATAGACACAGTGTTACGTTTCTGCTTGGGCCCAAAACATGTACTTACGTGCACACCATTAGTTAAGAGCAAGTATATAGATACTACGTGGGATAGTGGCACATCTTTGAGACGCATACCTGTACGCATTATCCCATATACAACATTAACCCTCTTTGTACCAAAATAGTACATATCTCATGTCTTCCTGTTGAGATTCTACACAACAGGACAGAACTAATGAGAAACACATGAGATATTCTGAACAGCTTTTGACCGTATAATTACACCTGCAGTGTAGATTGGCACAGGGTCTCAGTGACATCTCATATGTTATTTCTACAATGAAATAACCTTACTCAAATCTGCCTGAACAACATTTTTTAGCCTTCTCACATGAATAAACATAACGGTGACTCACTCTCTCTTTTTTCATTTTGATAGTTTTAACCATTTACTGCCCATTCACAGTAATGTGTTATAAGTGAGAAGTTAGTAAACCACAGCAGCAAAAATGACAGGTACTCAACAACAGTTACTGCTGATGTTAATGAGGGCAATGAGGAATCAAAAGGCAGGGGAATGATAATGATGCTGAGGAGAAATGATAATGAGGAGGAGGAAGAGACGGTTGGTCATGATCCTGAGGAGAGATGATAATGAGGGAATGAGGTTGGTCAAGATCCTGAGGAGAGATGCTAATGAGGGAAGGAGGTTGGTCATGATCCTGAGGAGAGATGATAATGAGGAGAGGAGGTTGGTCATGATCCTGAGGAGAGATGATAATGAGGGAATGAGGTTGGTCATGATCCTGAGGAGAGATGATAATGCGGGAATGAGGTTGATCATGATCCTGAGGAGAGATGATAATGAGGGAATGAGGTTGGTCATGATCCTGAGGAGAGATGATAATGAGGGAATGAGGTTAGTCATGATCCTGAGGAGAGATGATAATGAGGGGAGGAGGTTGGTCATGATCCTGAGGAGAGATGATAATGCGGGAATGAGGTTGATCATGATCCTGAGGAGAGATGATAATGCGGGAATGAGGTTGATCATGATCCTGAGGAGATAATGATAGGATGAGGTTGATATGTTAATGATGACGATACTGATGAAAATCATGATGATGGTAGGGGAACAGAATGATAATAATGGTGAGGGGGGGATGATGAGGAAGAAGATTGATGATGGAGTGATGACCTGATGTAATTGTGTGGTCTTTATCAGTACAACTGTCAGAAGATGATGGCACTTCAATACGTTTGACGGTCTCTGAATCCACCACGATGGCCATGTCATATGCCATAATGAGACACAACAGCATGACTTGACTGCATTGTTCAACATGTTTTGGACAAGGTACACACACTAAAGTTGTGAATTCAGACAATGATGCCTTTATGATCCCCACTTTCCATTTATTTTGATTTGTGTGCATGTGTGAGTGGATGCATGAAAAACAGATTCTATGTAAAACACCAACATGCTTTCTGCCAATTTAGAAGTTGAAGGGTTAACATGAGCAAGTCTCTGTAGTATATGGATGATGGCTGTAATTCACCAGTTACATCCCTGTGGCACACCTTTTTTCATCAAGGTGCCTATATATAGCCCACTGCTTTGGATTAACAGATGAGGTGCAAACGACCAAAATACTACAAAGCACCAAATGGTTCAATTTGGTCTTGGTTTCAAGTGTGAGACTATTATGCAATACCTCAGATTGCTCCTACATTACTGTAAAATATTCCCTATCAAAAAATAAATAAATACCATAAAAACAAAAAAGAATTAAAAACACACTTGTTGACTATGAGCAGATACAAAGTGTCAGGTGTAATATCAACCAAATAGTTATATACATTATATATAACAAACATAACCCACAAGAGCTACCTGTGTCTTCACAAGCCAGTATCTGGGCTGACGCTAGAAAATTTATCACTATAGCCAGTCTCGCTTACTAAGCTGAAAACTTATTAGCCAGACTGAGACTTAGCCAAATTAAATTTTATAGATACTACTCGGAGCTAGCTCTAAGACCTTATTAAAAGCATGAGCCATTTTTTGCTAAAAAGAAACAAGAATATTTTATTTGCCACAAAAAAAAAAAAAAAAAAAAAAAAAAAACAGATTTAGGTATAATGGTCATTTTCTGATAAGTTGTGAACTTGTTGCCACATTTTAAAATCTTAATTTATATGTGCAACATCCTTTAGCCAGTTTGGCTAATTGATGACAAAAACTATTAGCCAGTTCATACCATTTTTAGCCAGTGGCTAGCTGGCTAATGCTTAGTGCTAGCCCAGAGTATGTATCTCTGCACACAAAAGAGGTGACTCCAGTCACATGACAAATAATGAGCGATCAGCTGCCTTGATGATGTACACACAGACTCGGCAGGTTTTCTTCCAAATTACCTATTTCCACACATTTGTTTACTTCCTCATTTTCTGACACCCTATCACTTTTCAAACATGTTGGCTTTATTTTTGGACCACACTGTGGTTTCATAAACATTAGAGCAAAGATCAACACCCAGTCAATGGAATCTAGATCTGTGCTGCAGGTTTTTTTCCCCCCTCCTAATAGTCCAGTGATGGAATCAGGATACCAGATTGACGAAGTCTGGCAGGAAGAGGTAGAATCTGCAGGCAGGATTAGGCTGGTTGCCAGCCCAGCTGATATGTGCCGAGACTTGAAGCAGAACCTCCGTCAAAGAGAACAGCGCCAAAGAGAAAATTCAATAAGCAAGGCTCCATACCTTTTCTGCGTTTCCGCCATATGCCACACATCTTCGATTGCAATGCCAGTTGCCCAAATGTCCCTAGGAATCCTTGACAATTCTAACATTCATGATCTCGAAACTTTTATATATAAATATATATATAAAAAAATACCACTGCAATGATTTTTGGAGTGATTCGGGAAGTACCGCAGCCATATATGCTATTTTGGTTGGCAGAGCATCCAGAGTGGAAGACAAGTACATCTAATGCAGCAGTAGTATTTTGGGCGTGTTTGAGCACTTAATATAGGTGATGGCAGTAATGCAGTTTGTACTCCAATCTAATGCATGCCACTCAAACTCTGGCCACTGCAGACTGTAATTGGGGCTTGTTTCTACAATAGGATACAGCCATTTGATGTTACAAGCCCTGATGCAAAAAAACCCAACCCCACATTATCCCCGGCTGATATTTACTTTGTAGTTTGTCTGCACATTACAAACAATGTGGCCTGTGCCGTACATGTGATCAAATTATGCCATCAAGTTATACATGGCATATTAAGAGGTATTTATCAAGCCTGACCATGTTACATATTATCTTAATTGTTAAATTGATGTGCTGCCACTGGTGTGGCCTCTCTCTTGGCTGTTTCCCATGCACTTCTGCATAAGCATTGTTTTTGCTTTTATTGTTGTCATGAATACTTCTTCAATCATGTTGACATTGGCCTGATCAATCATTAGCATTGTTGCCATTAACCGTCCAAATTCAAACTTATGCTCACAAACTGTTATTCGATGAACGCTTTCCAAGCTTTTCACAAAAAGACAAAAAGTCAAGACATTCAGTGGACCTATAATATGCACAATGTTTTTCACTTAATTCAGTAGGCCTACTCAAGACTGTGTAGTGGGCATTAAGCTGTTTATGCTAAATTTTAACCACGTCAGGCAGCTGACTTAGAACGACATGGCAGAATCACCTATCTAGAAAGTTTAGAGTTAACGTGCTGAACATTTCTGTACCCTTCCCTCATCACCACAACACAATCAACATCAAGTATAACACGCACACATATACATGTCCTACTTGTAATCATGAATTATGAGTGGGCGCACTTAATGTTGTAAGTGGAGGCTGTGCGAGTCAAACTGAGTTTCCTACCTTACAATATGATGTTTATCTGCTGTGTAGGCCCACCCTATTTCCTGAAGCAGGCAACACATGGAATTTGGTTTGTTTGGTGGGCAGGAGATGGGGAAACTGCTATCCAGCACAGAGTATTTTCAATCATTCTGACATGTTTGCCCCATCCTAATCAACATTCTTGGAAAAAATAAATTTCCTTGTGTTTATTTCCATAACCAGCACTGGCAAAATTGATCATTTGTCAGGTCCTTGCACCGGTAATGCAGTTGACAGTTTTTATCCTGACATTTTTTTAAATTTCCATTTTTCTAGGTACCACTATCATGGCATCATTAACAAGTTATTTTTTGAACATCGTTATCATCATCACCAGCAGCAGCAGAACCACTGCCATGCTCACATCATCACCACTACCCCCTTATTATCATAACCACAGTCACTAACCCTCATTATCATCACCACACCATCCTACCCCCTTGTTATCACTATACTTACCTTACCATCACCATCCTACCCCTTCACTATTATTAGCATCATCATCACACCATTCTACCCCCATATTATCACTATGCTTACCCTACCACCACCATCCTATCATTATCATCATCACATCATCCTTACTCCTCACTATCATTGTCATCATCACCACACCATCCTACCCACTCACTATCATTACCATCATCACCACACCATCCTACCCACTCACTATCATTACCATCATCACCACACCATCCTACCCACTCACTATCATTACCATCATCACCACACCATCCTACCCACTCACTATCATTACCATCATCACCACACCATCCTACCCACTCACTATCATTACCATCATCACCACACCATCCTACCCACTCACTATCATTACCATCATCACCACACCATCCTACCCACTCACTATCATTACCATCATCACCACACCAACAATCAGTAATGTCACAGTCAAAATCATACTGCCTGCAACAAATTCTTTCCTTAATCTTAAAATATATTTAGTACATGATCTTTCGAATTCAGGCAAACTTTTCGCTTTCCTTGTTTCCTTTAGCGAATTGTTCCATATTATGGACCCTGAGTAACTCAGCAGTTGTTTTACATATGTAGACTTCAGTTTCTCCAAATAAAGACAGTCATTGGCAGCAGATCTTAAATTTACCTTATGTACTTCAGACACAAACTTAAAACATATTTTCATGTGTTTTGGAAGCATGCCATTAAGTGACTTATAGACCAGTACAGCTTTCTTAAAATTGATTCTTTCCTCAATAGACATCCAGTTCAACTTGGAAAGCAGCACTTTGTAACTCTGCCTACCACGAACATTTAAAAATCAAATATGCTGCTAATTTACATTTTATCTTGCTTAATGAATCTTTCCGACAATTACTCCATATCGTACAACAATAATCAATATGAGGAAGAACAGATAAATACAAAAATGCCATATTTTATAGACCTCCTCTCTCAAGGAACGGCATTTCTGCCTGCCACAACAGCAGCAGAAAACTGCAAACCTGCTCATCAGCATCTCCCCAGAATAGCCTATCCTGATAATTAGTGACTACTGCCCCACTTGACACAGACAGCATGTCACCGTAACCCCTGCCTGATTAGATCTGCTCTTCTCTAATACCTGCCAATTTGACATCACAAGTGTTTCATAACAAGCTACCACTGTTCCAATTACCTTATGCAATACATGCACATCAGCTTCAGAACCCAGTTGGTTATTTTGCATTAAGAGGTATCAATCAATTGTATCCTACATAAGGCACGCTACAGGAAATGTATGATTGGCGAGAATATGGTATATGGCATACTGATGATACTGCCTGTATCATTGAGATGATACTGCCTGTATCATTGTGATGATACTGCCTGTATCATTGTGATGATACTGCCTGTATCATTGAGCTGATACTGCCTGTATCATTGTGCTGATACTGCCTGTATCATTGTGCAGTCTCAAGATCCTTAGAAGGTGTCAGCATTGACTCTAGCACAGAATATTAGGACTGCAGAAGCCCATTTGATTGACAACAAGCCACCTAACATCTGGAATAATGGCCTATGACACTGAAAACAAACGCACCATTTTTGGCAGGAAAAGTGAGTTTTGGGGTCTTCACATTCAGTAAGATCAGTGCTAATCAGTCAATACAAGTAATAGAAGTCACTGAATAAACATAATTTGTTTTCAAGGGTTACATGTGCAAGAAAGTTATTTGACAATGGAACTGATATATAAATTGAGATTGTAAATTCATAAATGACATTGTCATTGAACATTAATTATTATAAAGAATGTATTTATATGGGTTCCAGCTACATAAGCTGATTTTTTTTCTGGAATCCATATGCATATGCATACATATATGTATTCATGGGAATTAAACTTCATTCATTCATTCATTCATTCATTCATTCATTCATTCATTCATTCAGTCAGTCATTCATACTTTCTTTGTTTCAACCAACCTGCAACACAAATTGTAGAATTTGACCCCCCCCCCTTTCCAATCAGCACAGAGTAATATTGTCATTCACGTACCTGCATCCTGGATGTGTACAACCTGTTGACTGACCATAGCTGTAAAGTGGCAAGACCACACACCTTTCAACACACTCTGCAGTAATCCTTGGACACAAGCAGATATAAGAGTTCTGATTTTTATTTTTCAGCACTTTTCCCTGATGGCAGTCGCTGGACAAGTGCCCAACGTAGAATAATATTAATTTATAATATTCCCACTTCTCCAAAGATGAAAGGGTGTGGGTTGCCATAGAAACCAGCGTGTGGGCAAATTCTGCCTCCTTGTCCCACGAGAGCCTTGTGCCAGGACACAAACAGGAACATGAGCGGGAGATCAAACCAGGGGGCTGAGGCTCTGTTTACTTGGGATGAGACAAAACAATCATCACCAAACAGAGAAAGGAGACACACGCATCAGCTGAGCAGTGTGCAAGAATGATAAATGGTGAACACTGGCCATGTCCACTTGGAAGGCAAGTGAACTATGTATGCTTAGTTACCTCCCTAATGAATTGCTGTGCCATTGCTATGGAAATACTGGACATCTATGTGCAAATAAAACAGAAAAAAAAATGTCAGGTGGTTGGGAAATATATTGGTACCGATTTGTCTCTACAATCTCTGGTACAACGTAAGGGCACCTCACATTCTGTTTGCTAATGTGATAGCCTCCGTGGCTAAAATTCGTGCAACAAGAGTCTGACATTCACCAAAGATGGCTAACAATCTGGTAAAGAAAGGAAGCCATTGGTTTGTTTGCCCAGTAGAAAGCATATTGTATAAACTAGTGCCTTTTGTATGTCCCAGGTCCCATACACTACATACAGCATGAATAATATTGTGTACACTGTAAGTGACAGGTGGTCTTTCATGGCAGGTCACGATGTCTTTTACAGCAGATCATGATGTCTTTCATGGCAGGTTATGTCTTGCATGGCAAGTCATGATGTTTTTCACAGCAGATCATAGTGTCTGTCATGCAGGTCATTATGTCATTCATAGCAGATCAGGAAGAGTTTCACAGCAGGTCATAATTTATTTCATGGCAGGTCATGATGTCCTTCATGGCACATCAGGAAGAGTTTCATGGCAGTTCATGTTATTCTTCATGCCAGGTCAAGAAGAGTTTCATGGCAGGTCATGAGGTCTTTCATGGCATCCTCATAATCATGATAAACTTATTCCACACCAGTTTCAACTTCCTCATATTTTATCTACATCTACAGTGGTACCTGCTGTATGTGGCCACCCCTTCTGCCAAGAAAAAGTAGCCACAAACAGCAGATGACCTGTTGCTACAGGTAAATTTTACAAAGAAATTGGCTCCTATGTCTGAGCCTAAGGACCACAAAAAGCGATGCAGCTGCTCACGACAGTGGTTGCATACAGCAGGTACCACTGTACATGTGTACGTAATTGCATTTAAAGTACCATCTGGCAGGTCATGCTGCAGCTGCCCTTGAAAAAAACACTCACCAAGGCAAGGCCTTTATGGAATGAGTTAATGACATTAACTGGTCAAACGTCAGCTTTTTACACAAATAATGTAAAAAGCTGACTTTTGACCAGCCATGTTGATACATTTAAGCTGATATACCAGGAATTTTAGCATGCAATTGTCCACGTTATTTCTAAGCTATGGGACAAACTGTCACCACCATGAAATGGGTTCTGTTGAAACTGCATGGTCCCCAATAGCAGGTAGTCTCAATGTGACAGGTTTCAATTAATTCTGTAGTTATTGTAGTGCAAACAAAACTGATAAAAGATCAGTAAATTAGGTTCTTTGCCTTTCATAGATAATATTTGTCAGGAATTGCTTTTAGATTCACTTTGCTACAGTATTTGTTTGACAGCTGCATGTCTCACATGTCTTACTAGTGAAGCAAGCTGGACTTCTTCAGCAACTCTGTTTCATGCTGCAGACAATGCTGCCTTGATGTGCAGTCTCTAATTACTGATGTTTTTTCAACCCGGGTTGCTGTCACATCTTGTTACGAAAACTGAAAATGACACACACATGAAGCCTTATAGCCTGGTGTAAACATTTTCGCACAGTTTTTTTATCATGCGTCTGACAACTGTGTGTTTAGATGTACAACTATAGCCCTTTCTGTATCTGTCACTCTTCTCATTTATGTGTCATGTACGTACGATTTAAAATTTTCCAGGGCTTCAAAAGCATGAGATGATCACTGTTCAAAAATGTGGACTTTTTCTTTGCTAATTTATGTTTTCAGTGACACACACCTCTTTGTGTGCAGGCTGTGAAAACGCTGAAACCTGTGGTTGCAGAATTAAAGGACATATGTTACAGCTTTTGATAAACGTCAGACATAGTGGAGCAGAATTCCATTTCAGAGTGCACTTAGATCTCCACAATAAAAAAGATGAAGAGTTATTTAGTAGCCAAACATACATATAATATGTATGTATGTATGTATGTATGTATGTATGTATGTATGTATGTATGTATGTATGTATGTATGTATGTATGTATGTATGTATGTATGTATGTATGTATGTTTGTTTGCATGTATGTATGTATGTATGTATGTATGTATGTATATAGAACAACTTCTGTTTAGGCAACAGAATCAAAATTAGGATCCAAGTTTAAAGAACAAATAATTATGGTACTGAAAAAGTTAAACATTGTTAAAAGAAAAATGGGAAATTTTATTACCATGTATTAAAATATTTTCACAGTGCTCAAACATGGGAACTACCATATGGTTTAACTAACATATGGAAGCTGGGAGCACTAAATTTGCAAGGCTGGGAGAAGCAATACATACAAACAAATAACATTTTAAAGTTAATCTTGGTTATACCTCCACGCTTTGCACTTTAATACATGTATTTGTGGCAATGTATGTTTCCTGTTTTTGCTGATGATTATCTCAAATTGAACAAATATCAAGAAAAAGTTCAGCTGTTTCCCACTTTTGTATTTCAAACTGTCTATCTGAACTTAAGAGTTGCAAAACCTTTCATAATTTAAATATATACAAATAATGGACTTGATTGCCATGAGCTTGAAGCCAATATTCAATGAAACTTGAAGAAGTGATTCTCAAAGCCACCAGTAGGGGTCATTCTTGAAGTATACTTGTTTGTGTCAGATGGCCCCAGAGTGCAAAGCTGTGGGAAAATGCTCACATAAAATCATGTACAGGTATTATGTCCCACTTATCCCTTGATCAGCTGCATGAGAGGGGAGTACAATTTCACTCCATTCAAACGGTATCACAAGTCATTTTTACACACACAAAAAAAAATTAGCAAATAATTTTTTTTTCTGTGACACAGCCATCAGTCACAGAAATGCTATCAGCTTTTGACTGTCATGTGCGCATGGCAGCAAAAGTAGTTTCTTCAACCCTGTTATGCCGCAGCTATATTTGTACATTCACTGGATCCTACTGTTTTCTGATCATGTTTTTTTCGTCCACCTGAAGTTCAGCAGCCACTAGATCTGTGTCCTTCTAATTATCGTGGGACAAATACAATCATTCAGGTATGCTTCTGGTTGAAACTCAATGCTATGTATATGTAGTTTTGTTTTGCAATGCACATGAAATCAGAGGCTAGTCTGCACGATTGAAAAAGTACACGGCCTGTTTTCAGGGTGAGTAAAATAATGAGATAGTACTCGTACACTGATCCAACACTGTACTTGATGCATCAGGTGATAATAGTACTCTCAGTGCTATATAGTACCCTTAGTACTATATTTTACTCTTAGTACTATATAGTACTCTTAGTGTTATATAGTATACTTAGTATTATATAGTGCTCTTGGTACTATATAGCACTCTTTCTGTACTACTCCTAGTATTCCATCCTTTCTCTTTGTTCCTGTCTGTATTTCCTTCCTTTTATTAAGTAAACTAGAACAGTCATCGCCAACAGAATGGTTAACCCCCTTCCATAGATATGGATCCTGTGACCTTGAAAATGAGGTCAAGGTCACTAAAATGTCATCAGGTCAAGATATAGTGTCCAAGTGCTATTAAGGTAAACTTGAGTTTGATGTCGTAAACAGCAGGTACACGTAATATGAACTGTGAATCACAAGGCTTGTGCTCTGCATATGCAGACAATCAGAAAGGCCCAAAGCAGTATACATGTACTTTGTTTCGAGGTGGTGGGGGATGAAAGTTGCTTTGTAAATATTACCACTAAAGTGCTGTCTCATGACTGGAAAATGCAGTAAATCAGTGCACCTACAATGTATTTGAGATTCTCTCTATATCTGATGCATTTCAAATGATGTTGACTAATTTAAAGGACTGAAAAAATGTGATCTTTATGGAGAAAGTGGCCTGTATAGGGGATCGGTCTTACAAGGGATATAATTTAATTAAAAGATATACAAAAATTAGACTTTGAATTGTTGGTTTTACTGGTAACGTTTTTACCAGGTCCTTTACCTGTGTAAATAAGTTGAAGTTAGCATGTTACTTACATTTAGTGTTTGGAGACCTCTTTCAAAGTTAACTGACTGACTTGATGAAAGAGGCCTGGGAACCTGCATTTTCCAGCAACAAACACATGTATAGTAGAGTGAGACTTCATTATAATGACAACATCCATTCCCTGAAAAATGTTTCAGATATCAGAATACGTCCAGCAAATTTGAGTTAACATGTTACTGATATGAACTGATACTATTACTACAAGCAAAATAATCTACAGGGTGAAAAAGCCCCGATGTCAAATATCCTCTGCTTAAAAATCTTGTAGACAGAAAACATTTTTGAATTAGATTTGTAGATCAGGCCTATCAAGCCCTCACCATTGCATGATCTGGTGCAACCGGGCTCCTTGATATAAGTGTGGCACTTAGCACCCCCTGGTGTGATTTTTTTTTCACCCAGTCATTATAACTAGCTGGAAAAATGATAATCTGCACTGCACTTAGATGTGTTTTCAACAAAGAATAGGATTATTCTCAAAATGAAGGATTTAAAAGTGAAAAATATGCAGCTGAAAACCTGAAAAAAAAAAAAAAAATTAAGACCAAGCAAGACCAGAGGCTGATTAGATAACAAAAGGAAAAGCCAGACTGATTTCAAATCTTCCACAATTCTCCTCAGTGGCAGTTTGAACACTGGAAACCGCTGCTTATATTGTAGGGGGTGACATGGCTAACACATCTTGAGCTGACATCACAGAAAGAGCACATCAAGACATGTACCCAAAAAAAAAAAAAAAAAAAAAAAAATCATATAATAACAAATGGAAAGGGCAAAAGCCTTTTCTTTTCTTGTTGTAACAAAGGTGGCCAGTGCATTCATTCATTTTTTATGCCCCATTAATGTACAATTGCAAGATGACCATGCCTGTGTCTGTACACCTACAATGAAGGTGCACGGCTGCATTCATAGTGTATGCCTTGGTCATGTAAAATCAGAAGAAGACCATACCTGAGTCAGTGTTGCAAAGGTGGGTGCCTTCATCATGGATGCTCCATCCATGTGCATGACCACAAGAGGACTACGCCTGTGTTAGCATAACTTCAAGATCTTACCTGTTCTTTTAGGGGATCCTCTCTTCGACCCATCTGCACAGTTAAAACCCAATTAGCTGCACTAATGTAGCAACAAAAGGCCTGCACTGAACAGCTTTATGAATGCATCCCTCCTGACAGTACACTCCGCCCTGGCGCTGGCCTCTCTACTTGTGGTCTCGGTAACTCTAACCAACCAAACTTTCTTGTGCTTTTTTCCAAGGGTACACAAAATCATTTCCTGCTCTTACTACTGATCCAATGCCTCAGGTATGTTAAATGACTCCAGTACTACCCTGGTACATCATCACTCCGATCTCTTCTTTCTCAAGCAATGCTGGCTGTTCCAGCAATACCCTCCCGCTCAAATTTTTTCTGAGAATTAATTGGTCACATTGAAGGCCACAATCTCAGAGTGTCACCACCTGACTTGCAAGAACACTTCCTGAAACTCAAGCCAAACTGCTAACGTCTTCGTGGAATCCACTTTAGCAGAATTATTTGCTCAACGAAAAAGGACTTCAATGTCTTTCAAAGGCCTGGGAAACCTGCATCGCTGCAGCATTTTTCAGCAACAAACACATGCATTGTAGAGCAAAACTTCCTGGCAATGACATCAGCCATTCCCTGCAAAATGTGTCAGATATCAGAATATATCAGATAAATGAGACAATTAGCATGGGAATTTGACTTTTTGTCCCTGAAAACTTGTGTCGTAAACATGTCGGATATTTGAGTGTCGTCATGAACGGGGTTTCACTGTAGTACAGATGTGGTGTAACCACTGCCACACGTGACAGCTTTTATTGAGATCAAGCTTTACATGGTGAAAATTATGTCCTCCTTTGATTCCTCACTATTTGGAGCAATAAAAAAAAAATAGATAACGCATATGTACGTATATTATCGCACCTAAATCCCCATAAATGACATGAAGTCAATGTGTGCAAGCAATGCACTGTTTGTCAGGATATAGGTTTACATGTATTCAGTCGTAGTTTAAGGAAAAATACCCTTTCCTATATACATTATCCCATATGCACAATAACGTTTTGTTTTTTTTTTGCAGGGGCGGGGGGGGGGGGGCAGAGGGGAAGCTCAGGTTACTGTTCATTCAAAGCAATGAATACAAAACCTTCCTCTACCTGTACATTCTTTCCGCCCAACCTACATGTACAAGAATATGTTTGAACCATCAGAAACAGACTACAATCACTACCATCAAATCAAGACCAAACAAAAGGATTTTCTTCCACATATGGCTGCAACTATTGAAAAGATGTTACCTCCGTTTGCTTGTGGAGCTACAGGAACCACCACCTTTTTTTCCACTTTTTCCTGACAAGATGTCTCAGGTAAGGGTGTGTCCCCATCATCTGTTGCTCACAACCAGTCTGCTTATTGACGCTTACACAACATACCAGGCATTGTGGGATATGTAAATGGGTTTGGTTTTGTTTTTGTCCTTTTTTTTTTTTGTTTGTTTGCATACTTGGGATATTAGATTACCGGCTTACATCCAAATCATTGTGCCTCTGTCACAGTATATCTGCACTCAAATTGCATGTGCCAATCAACTCTTCAGAATGGAAGCCACCTGCAGGAAATACTTTGAACTACACAGGAAGCTAGGATATTTGAGTTCTTCACAGTTGAAAACTGGCCCTTGTCAACAGTTCTGTAATGTTGAGCCAGACCTTCTGTGAGTAAGCATATGGAGGAGATGAACGACCTGCATATGCAGCACATAACTAGATAGTGACTGACAATGAAACCATGATCAAGCAAAATTACCACCATTTATGTGAAAAATGTGTGTACATATTGTCATTGTCCACTTATTCTTTCATGAACTTTGCCCCCATCAATCTGGTTGCCTGCCTCTTTGTGCACACATTCTTTTTTCTTCCTTTTATTTTCCTCTGTAAAACAGCTGCCAAAAAACCGCCAGCCTGAAGCATCTATATTTTAAGAACCAATGTGTACGCTAGATACATTAGTTACCTTTCCTTCCTATTTATTCAGCTGTTCTACTTCAAAGATCAAGTGCCCAGATACCATTTAATTAAGCTACTCACAGAAAAAAACTTATTAAAGCAACAGACATACTTTGGTAGCAGCGAGACACTGCCATATGTTTTTATTCTTTGTTACAATATGGTATTTTTTCAAATAAATGTAATCATAAATCTCTAACTCAAGAGCTAAGAATATCTTCAGAAAGCCTCAAAACCCAAAGCAAAAATGCAGTGGGTCCTTAAATATTAACATTCATTACCCACGTATTTTACAATGTCTATAAAATAGGGTAATTATGCTTTTTATTGCAACTAAGTAGGGTCCTATGTTCCATTCTTTAAATGACAACACCAGGACAACTTCTTATGTAGTGCATGCAGTATAAGCATTTAAGCTCCTTCCCCTCCCCCGCCCTTTTACTCTAATGGCCTCTAAATATTGATAACCTGATACTTGTACATGACTGATTAATTTCAACCTGTTGATACAATTCTGATAAATGACTCCTCTTCCCACAGAAAATAATCCCCTCTCAACAAGCACAACTGAAATGGCAAGACACAAGCACTTAGCGTGCATCTCACCATGGCGACGTTTTGATACAATGATTCTTTGCATGTTTCTCTGTTCCTACTGTGTCAAATACAGCCAATAAAGCAAAGATTGGGATTAGAAACCCTGCCCCTAGTGTGTGCTATTGTCGTCCCAAGTAATCTATCAGGCACATGGCGACAAAACACACGGCCCCACCAGGCAGGACTGGCAGTCACTGGGTCCTCTCGCCTCAAGCACAGTGTCTAACACACACCTATAGCTAGGTGCGACTGCATTTTGATGTTTAGATGATGATGACTGTCTTGAGGAGCAATTAAGTACAGCATGGCATTGATTGTTGCCAATATATCATGAAGGAGGCAGCGAGATCCAAGTCAGATAACCAGCCCAGAGGCAAGCTATCTGACAGAGTCTTACCACCTCCTAAGTGATATACATGTATATTGTTGGCAACAATCAATGCAATGCATTATAATTCCTATTATGATATGGTTTCAAGCTGAAATCCCCCAAATTTGATGCCGAAGAAGGTTTAACTGGCTTATTTGCACCCGTTATCATTGCTTTTTTTATGCCGTTCCCCTTTGCTTGCATACTCCCTCCACAGCAGCATTTATCATTTGGAGATGAGCGGGGCCCTCTTTGGGGAGTCACAGGTGTAAAGATTGTACTGCCTTAAGTTACAATCTTCCATATAAACCTAGGCTTCAAATATTGATCATTATACAAAAATACAGAGACCAAAGTATATGATAATTATGTCTTTATTGGTAGTATGGTACATGCAATAAAATTAGAGAAAGCAGCAGGCCTCCAGCAGTAGTAATGCTAACTGAACTGTATGGGTTTTTATTCATATTTAAAGCAAAACATATAAAACACATTCTGGATTCAATTTTAATTTTGATGTTTTTAGAAGGTGATATTACGGTAAAATAATGATGGTGAAATAGAAATCCAGGGCTCATATGGGGGGGGGGGGGGGGTAATTCAGTGAGGGTAAATACAACAAAAAGAAGTCACTGTGATATATTAGATGTTATATGTATCATGGCAAACAAAGTCATATACATGTATCATGATACTGTCCTTTTCACACCATGTACTATATTATAATATTTCATAATGTACTAAGTATGACATAAGACATACACATTTACCATATTCATTCCAATTGTAGTACATGTATACACCCTAATGGGAGCACGACCCCAACTTTTCATTTGTGGACTCAATTCAATACATGTCTATTGAAAAGACAGGCAGCATTGTTGCTATTAATGGTATTTTTACCTTTCCAGTCTTTATTTGCACTATAAACACTGTCATTATTTCAAATTTAAAATTGGGAAGAATCTAAGTTACACGGTATCACAATCCCAGGATTTCATCCAGGATTTTTTTTTTTTTTTTAAATTGGCATAACATACTACTACGAGAATTACTGAACTATGGCGCGCGCGCGCACACACACACACACACACACACGATTTATGTATATATATATACACACACACACACACACGATTTATGTATATATATACACACACACACACACACGATTTATGTATATAACAATGGCCGGTTCCATATCAGTACAAGTATCAACAAGGAGAACTTCATATCAGTATGAACCACAGCAAACACTGATATGAAAGTACCTGGAGTGCTGATATGAGTACTGATAGGGAACAGGCCATGTATTATTATGTTATTCCTATTCATATATATATATATATATATATATATACTCGGTGGACCTACTGAGTGACTTTTAACATACACACAGCACATTAAAACAGTCATATAATTATTGATGCTTCTATTCTATGTAAGTGTATCACAGGCATCACTGCAAGGGGGATGATTCCTATCACAGACAAAAAGGTCATTTATCACATGGCATCAATTGTGTAAAGCTCAAAATCACAGAAATGGACCAATTTATCACAGATATCATCAATTTTGTAACTAAGTAAATACCATCAACAGTGTACCAGTCCCACTTAAAACAAACAATAAAGTTCTTCAACATGAAAACATGTCCATTTTGATTCTAAACATACCATAGCAGGCCTACATAGCATTTTTTCCACCATAAATAATGGTTACATTTTGTAATATTGTTGCTCCTTGAAGCAGCTGAAAGGGATTTTGCATGGCAGCCATGATCAGTAATGATTACTCTTCTATGCAGGCAGCGCGTTCCTCAAGTGCAATGTCAAGGTTGCACCAAAACTTTTTCTCACTAGGTGGTGCCACAAACTGTACCGATATGACATGCCGAATACCTCATTGTACAAGAAAAAAATACTGTAGTACAATTTTAATGGTGGAACACCAGATATGATGCTTATTGAATTTCACATATCATGTGTGCAGAATTTACCATATCTTTACTAATAACATGTTGGGAATACATATGTGTGTGTGTGTGTGTGCATGCGTGCGTGCGTGCGTGTGTGCGTGCGTGTGTGTGTATGTATATGTGTATATATGTATATGTATATGTATATATATATATATATATATATATATATATATATATATATATATATACACACACACACACACATACATACCCACTTATGTAGTGGCTTCAGAATGAAAAACATGATTGTTCCTGAGGAAATTTGTAACATGCCTTCAGTGTGATCCTTTGATTCTAAAACACCTGTTTCAGCAGAATTACTTGAATCACCAAATGTGTCATGTGCCCCTCTGAACTTGAAACTCCTGTCTTCAGCATGACCTTTAAATCTGGCATGTGTGTTTCACTGGAACCACTTGAATTGCCCAATGCATCAGGTGACATTCTCAACCTGAAACACATTGTTTCAGGGTGACTTTTTTCAGCAACCTTTGCATCATTTCACTGTGACCCCTTTTGATCAAACTTAATGCACATAAAGACCAAATATCTCATTACAGATGGCCCACTGGGGTGGGGGGTATGGTGGTTGAGATCATGGTTCATGAATACATCTGAATTACTGCACTTTCACAGCTCTTACATTCCAATTAAGATTCTCAACTAAAGAACAAAAAAAAAAACTGAATTATGAATCACATTACATCCATGACCTCATTTCACAGTTCATAGAGAACACTGAAAATAACGCATTATGCAAATAGCCACGGGAACCATCATTACAATGTACTGCCAATGTTCAATGTTGCTCTAATTTACCAGAAATTTCCTGACGCAGACAAAGGAAAAGGTCCAGAAATTTTAACCTGGTGTGGCAAGGTGAAAAAAATTGCATGTGGTACCGCTTGGTAGGGCGGGGGCAGGGATACCAGCCCAACCTTCTCTTTTCTTTTTTTAAGATTTAGTCTACCATTAAGTTTAAACTTTCTCCACTCTTCTGATTTGTTGTTTCCTGCCTTCTTTTGCCAGGAGGTAATAAAAAATTCATTTTCCGAACATCACATGACAGAGCTAACAGCTAGCGAGCTGTTCAATGGAAGTTACAAAACTCTGGTGCTGCCACCTAGTGACCCACCAGTTTACTACATTTCCTGGACTTCCATGGTTTCAGCAAAGCTCAAGCTTTTTGGCATACAATGCATGGCCATGCAGGGCAAGAGTTACATGCCTACAGAATATAATATATTATCATATTGACTAGAGATGGTCTGGCTAAGAGCTATACAGGCCGACAAAAGTCTGTGCTTCATGTTATCATGCGGACTATGGACTGACACACTGAGGGCTACACTCTCAGACTGACAGACTAAAACTTGCACTCGCAAAAAAAAAAAAAGAAAAAAAAAATCTCTGGAATCAATCATTTTTGTCACATAAAAATACAAAATATACTGGAGTGACTGCCTCTGTGCAGACACATTGAACAACCAGGATTAAGCATGTCACTGCAAAATCTGAGCATACTTTACACAAACTCTTCCTCGGATACAACAGTGTTTCCGTTTCAGTGGACACTCAATTCTGCATGGAGAAGAACCTTGACTGTTGGAAGCCCCTTGGGCTGACTTGATCCAGAACAGACCCTGACATGATAAAGACAGATCACCCAAATTATTGCCAGCAAGTGTGCCCCTGAATTCTCCTAATCAGTTTACGGGGCACACTCACAAAATCCCAACACAGGTCCAGAATGGGGATCCTGTAGATTCCGTCTCTACCTCTGCCCTGGAACGTGATGGGCATATATTGGTAAAGCCTTTGCAAACATCAGCACGGGTTCATGTGAAATCACCTTACTGGTAATTCCACCACCACGTCTGTCAACACCTCAAACAGTGCCTCTCTTTAGATACGTCTTGCTACATTTGCTGCTTTTTATCCGCACGGCGTCGATGTCTCGTGGCACGTGGCTGTCAAACCATTGTTGCGATGATGAGTCGATTTAGATTTATCCTGGTGGAGAACAGGACACTTTATTGAAAGATACGTGGTAAAAAATATTTTGAAGATCACTGTCTCATAACATCAAATGGTAGGTCAATTTTAATTATGAGAACACGTCTGTTGTCTGGCATTGAGACATGATAACTTCTTCGTTTCCACACTGAAAAATTTCTGAAAAACTTATGAATCACACCAGTGCAAAGGTCTGAAGAGACATATGGGATCTCCAATGATGGTCATACTTCTGTCTCTATGATAACATAAATACATGTACATTTGTCAGAATCTTTATCTTATGGGGTTTCTTTGTTGTTGTTGGGTTTTTTTTTTTTTTTTTACATTTTGTGACAGATGTTCAATGAATTGATTAAACATATTTTATTTCCAAAGGCGATTAAGGAGCACACAAGACCTATTTACAGTTTACGCCGCTCTTTCTGGTTCAATGAATTGATGGCACAAAGGTTGAATTTAACTCTTCTTCTTGTGGAAAATTTCAACATGTTGGCAAAATATTTTCTTCCTTATTTGTTTATTGCATCTTGAGTATGTTCCGCACATATATTTCAGCATCTGGGGGAGCTGGATGAATCATTTTTCATCTAGGTTATGCAAGTGGACAGTACAATATAACAGAGTATACTGCACACTACACACAGAGCCAATGACACACGTAGGCCCTACATGTTAAACTCAATATGCATTCAGGAGAGCTGTAGTTAAACCACATATATGCCTCGTCATTTTTTAAAGAACAGACAAGAAAGGAAGGAAGGAAGAACTGAAAAAAAGAAAAAACGGTTTTTAGTGTTTAAATTATACTCAGATATTAACATAATTTCTGCTTGACAAAACAAATAACCATTAGAAGCTTCTTGTTTCTATACTGCCCAGCATTCAATACTTCAATAACTCTGGGTGCAATTTAGAAAGGTAAATTAAGCCCCCCCCCCCCCCCCACAATTAAGACTGAGTCAACAGCTTTCCTTGCCATGGGTTGGGCAGTAAGTGCAATTCTTATGACCTTGAAAATGAGGTCAAGGTCACCAATATGTAATCAGGATTCAAGAAATAGTGTTAAAGTGTAATGAAAGTAAATTTAAACTTGATGTGGCCTGTGAATCAAGAGTTGTTTTGTTTGCATGGGTTCTGCTACAGAGCTACAGTTGGCCAGTTGGATGGGCAGTCAGTGAAGCTAGAATAGTGTACATTCTCCTCCCTTCCCCCCTCCCTCCCCCCTCCCATCCCCAAGAAAGAGCAAGAGTGTTGACAATTTTCTGCATCTGGACTAGTTTGTGACATTCACCTCCCACTCTCAAAGGCTGCCATTTTATTTCCCGGCAAAGTGATTCCATAGTGACATTTTATGGAGCGCCTACAACTATACATGCTGCTCCTTGCTGCACGCAATCCAGCTTAGCGGCAGATGCAAAACAACAATTATCCCATGATATGTCCCTGTATTCAAGTATGGGTATGATAAATGTGAAGTGCAGTTTTCTGATTGCTCGCAGTCAAGAACATGTTTCTTGCCTCTAAGGCATCTACCTTTTTATGGCTTTTACATAAATATTTTCTATGTGATGATTCCAAGAACCATTCTTAGTGAGATTAATACCCAGGTGCTTGCAATTATCAGTTTCAGAAATTACATGATAATTCAGATAAAGGGGAGAATTATCTTTTCACACAAGGATAAGTACCATATCATTGATATAGTCTTTAGTACATTTACAGTAAGGCACCACTCTTTTCCCCATACAGACATTGCCAACAAATCACCATTTAATGTCATTTGAGCAATGGCAGGAAATTCTCTATCGGAGATGACACACAGTGTCGTATCATCATCAAAAATTTGAATGCTGGACTCTACAATATATGCTAAATTGTTAATCTAAATGACAAACAACAAAGGTCCTAATATGGAGCCATGTGGGAAACCAGCATAAACATTTTATCACGAGGAGGAACAGCCATTGGCCATCACTCTTTGTGTTACTCATGGACAGCTGCCCAGACGGACGGACAGCTGGTGAAGTTCAAAACAGTGTACCCCCCCAAACTTTGGGGTATAATACATAGGCATTACAGACAGACCACTTGGACTAGTACCATTTTGTAACACCAGGGGTTAAAAACAAAAGCAAAGGGAAGAAAAACCACATCTAGTTGACACATTGTAGGATCACGATACATCATCCACGTGGTGGCAGTGCAAATGAGGTTCCCTATTTAAGTTGCAGGTTTTACCCCATGCCCTGACCCCTATTCCTCAAATTGCCCTAACTCGCAGAATCTGATTTAGGCATGAAATGATTTGACTGATCTCGAGGCCATGATTTGTGGCTCGATATTATTCTGACAAACCACATGCGATTATCCTGGTGATTGTACCATCATCTTATATATCGCTTGACGGATCCACTGGCACACATACCACACAGGCAAAGATGACCCTAAGATTAATGGAGATTATAGGTGAGGTTGTGACCTTGAGGTCATGACAGGTTCACTTCATAGCCAATGTCAGGATGATGCCTAATGAAGCCATCAGCTCAATAGCTGCACACAACTTACTGATGCAATTTATTGCTGTAGATTCTGGGCATAAATGCATAAATCACATCCCATCTGTCCCAAGCATGCATGCTACAGCCATGCCAAAAATATTGATTGAGACAGTTTAATGGATCCTAGATTTACTGACAAAACTTCCAAATTTCCCATGCCTAGAGGAAACCACATCAGCCATTTTCATGACAAGTCCTCTTGTCATACCATAACAGTCAAGAGCTTAACAGTTACAATAAATAGAAGTAGGAGAGGAAGAAGAAGAAGAAGAAGAAGAAGAAGAAGAAGAAGAAGAAGAAGAAGAAGAAGAAGAAGAAGAAGAAGAAGAAGAAGAAGAAGAAGAAGAACAAGAAGAAGAAGAAGAAGCTGAATTTACTGTAAATGCCACTATATATGCCCTTAAATGTGGTCTACATACCAATAACTTGTAGTAAATTTATCTGTTTGTCAGTAACTTGTAACTATGATGTCCTGTGCTCACTTGCGTTACTGTCTTATGCTCACTCCTTTGTCTTATATGCTCATTTGTAATTATCATATGGCTTTTATATGCTCAGTTGTAACTTATTTGTCTTAAATGCTCACTTGTAACTACATGTATTACTTGTCACACACTTGATTGTAACTTATTTGTCTTGTATGCTCACTTATAACTATTATTTATCTTATGCTCACTTGCGACTATTATATGTCTTATCCGCAAGGACAAAGCAAGGGTCACCATGACCATGTAAATACTGTTCAACTCATGTTTTCTCATCACTGTGACTTCTCAGGAACTACATGTGTTGCAAAACAATGTTACACCTGTTTCCATTCCACGGGGTAACATTTCTGTCACTACACAAAACATGTGATTGTTCCAGTGTTGTACAGAGATTCAGCCAGTTGGCCACCCATGGACTTTGAAGCAACATGGGCTGGACTGCCTCATACTCATATGAAAGGCTTGCAACTAATAGCTGTGTTAAACAAACGTTAAGTATCACCAGTTGTTAAAACGGGATCTCCACTTGCATGACGAAAAAGTGATGCTGCTCAACCACTGCATCTGGCCCTCTCAATTTCACAAACTCCAAACTTGGCATGATTGTACCTCCATACAAGGAGTTTGGCCTTTTTATGCACAGGAATGAAGATGTTTAAAATAACGCAAATTACGGGCATCTGAAATTTTCAATCTTGAATATCTTCAAAAGTATAATGGATAGAGATGCCATTCCAACTTCTACTAGAGGCTTATTGAACATTGGGCATCTAATAAATTTAAAACTAAGGTTGTAGCAATTTAAATTATGCCAATCAGCAGGTTTGAAATTTTAAATCTTCAATATCTTGACAATTATTATAAATAGAGATGTCATTTCAACTTCTACTATGGGGTTATTGACCATTGCACCTGTAATGACTCTAAAACAAAAGTTGCAGCAATTTAAATTATGCCAATTAGCAGTATTCGAAATTACCCAAACAAGGGTAGTTATGATGTATATAGGTACGAGGGTTGGCTGAAAAGTTCTAAGCCTAGCTGTGAAAGACCCATACAAAGTCTATGGTGTTCCTTTATTTGTCTACAGTCCTCTTACAGGTTTACACACTTTTGCCAGCAATGCTGCAAGGCCTGGATACAGGTTAAGAATAAATTTTCTTCAGCCACCCTTAAAAAGTAATTCACAGCATAAACGACGCCATCATTACTAGGAAAATGGCAAATTGCTCTTTCATTTTCATTTTTGGAAACAGGTGGAAGTCTGACTGGGCTAAATCGGGTGATTAAGGGAAATGTCAATGAGTTCGAAGCCACGATCAAGGGCTGACATGGCAACTACAGATCTGTGAACAGGAGCATTGTTCTGGGTGGACCGGAACTTGTATAGTAGCATTCCCCTTCGCTTAGCTTTGATAGCTCCACGCAGCCATCTCAGTAGGTCAGTATAAAATCTTCCATTGCTGGTCTGGCCTTTTTCAAGATAGTCTATCAGCAGAATACCCTTGGAATCCCAAAAGACTGAAACCATCACCTTTCCAGCAAAAGCAACTGACTTGGCTTTTGGGGGGGGGGGGGGAGATGGTGATCCCGGATGCTTCCATTGTTTAGACTGAATTTCGATTTCTTTTTCAAAGTGATGAATCCAGGTCTCATCCATGGTTACAAATCGGGCCAAAAAAAACATCAGGATCTGCTTCAAAATGGCATAAATTGTCCCAGCACGCCAGGAATCTGACACGTTTCTGATCTGCTGTCAAGAGTTTTGGCACCCTTCTTGCAGAAACTTTTGTTATTCCCAACTTCTTGGTGATAATGTGCTCAACCCTCTCATGAGAGATGCCAACAACACTGGCAATATGTCGAGTGAATAACCGTCGATCAGCCATCACCATGTCATCCACCCGGGTAATGTTTTCAGGAGTGGTTGCTGTTGAAGGGCTTCCTGGATACACGTCACCATTCCGCAGCCCACTTCTTACCAGTGGAAAAGGAAGGGGCATCATCCCCTAAAGTGGAGACCATGTCTGCATGTATCTGTGTTGGAGTTGGCCTTTTCAGTTGCAGGTACTTGATGACTGCCCTCTAGCCAGTTTTGTCCATTTCTGGTGATTTCAATGGGCAGGTTCACAAGATGGTCTGGAACGAAGACATGCACTAATCACACTACAGTTGAAGAATTTTTAATGTATATAATTCATTAAATGATATGTATTTGTTGGTGGCAACAGTTTGTTTCAATCCAATTGAGATATCCCACTTAGGCTTAGAACTTTTCAGCCAGCCCTCGTTGTACTCCACAACATGAACTTTAAGAGCAAGTCCATGCTGATCAGTTTGGACAAAACGTTTGTCCAACAGTTGAGCTCTGACTGTGTCATGTAGCAAGTGTTCTTGAAATCATCTTTCAGTAGGCGTCATACATGGCTGACCCACATATTGTTTTTTTTTTTTACATGTGACACAAGTGAGGAACATACCAGATGGGATTCTCATAGCCACTGCCCTTTGAGGCATTGTATATCCTCCCAGCGTGTCTTCCATTAACTCGTGCCTTCCATTACCTCGGCCTGAAGTGTCCTGACAGCTACTATCTAGGTCCATCCCTGTAGCTGTGCGGTGTCTGATCTGAGAAGGGACCAAGATATCTCGTAGACTGTCCGCCCATTTGAAACCTGAAATCAATACCTAATCACTTAAGGCTCCAACAGGTAGCGAGGCCTCATGAGTTCTCTGCAGATATTGGATGATCCCTTTGATGTAGAGGTGATGAGTTCAAATTTAGGTCATGATCAAGAAACAGTGTCAGTGTTTAGTATGGCCGACAGAGCAGTGGATCTACATTGACTGAGTCCACTTTTGTTTTTGCAGCAGTTAGTATTTGACTGGGATAATCTCTATCAACCTTATAGTAGGCCTACTCGAAGATTTTTGAAACTACGCTCACGCACTTGCAACTGATGTAGGTCTTCCACTTGCCTGCAACTTGTCGCATTTGTTTGTAAACACCATTATCTGCCATGTATTCAGTTGTAACTTATGTGTCTTATATTGAGCTGTTACAATTACAGCACCTGCCCCCCCTAACAAAAGGCTCCTCCTGCCAGAGGGCACCCCCCCCCCAAGAGACCCCATATCATGAATGCCGTATGCAATTTCTACGATACTGTCTCCCTCTCTCGGGGCTTAAATTTGGCTCTATTTCTACAGCAGTACGGATGGTCTTATTGGACAGACCCCTCTGAAATGGCAATGTCAAGACACCAGAAACTCAATGTAACTTACTGTAGGACCACGGCCACACTCGATTTTCTCTATAGACACATACATAGCACAAAGTTGCCCAGGATACACCCAGCAGAATTACTGCCATTCACTGATCCGGTCTGTGGACTTGATTCAGGGTCCAGTAAATGATTTACTGCCTGCAGTCTCATCACCTTTCTTGACATATATTGTTATAACATCATCTATTTTCATCATAACCTGTGTGTGGAAGACGTCTTTGTGGAAATGGACTTTGCCAAGCAAAGTCACAAATGGGAATCATCATGGGTCATCCATACTGGAAGTTCTCTTAGCACGCCCCAGTTAACTGCTCTAGAATTGTATCTCTGGCAAAGGCAGCCTTGATTAGATTCCACAGCTTTTATTTGATTACGGCTCCTGTCTCTTCCTCTACAGCATACAGCAAAGACTACGAGGACATCTTCTTGACATCCTGCCCTTCACTTCCACTAATTGCTTAGGGAAATGGTCACAGCATGCATACACAAATTGAACTCGAGAAATTTGGGTCTACGTTCGACTGACCTCAATGAATAGAATGATAAGATGTGCAATATGGGAGTTTGCGATGACCCTTTAAATGTGCTTTCTACCATGGAAATGGCTGAGAGTGAGTTTTTTACTTTCCTGTCAAGAGGGATCCTTGTTGTTGGGGATCCTTGCGAGTAATCACCAATGATCCCGATTTAGAGAAAAACAGCAACTCCCTCACCAACTATGTAACATTTTGTTTTCTAAATATTTGATAGTTATTTGCAGTGAATTGTGTCCTCAAGCAGAATTAAGTGGTGCAACCATTTTGAAGTAGAAAACAAAAATCACTTTAAAATGAAGATCTAATGTCTTCATGTGACAATACATGAATGTGCTTCGGAAAGATCCCGACAGTTAGAATGTCGGTGACAAAACATTTTGGTAAAAGAATTAATAAAAATGAAATTATAAAATTAATTTTCATTCAAAAGTAATAATGCAATCAAATGAATATAGTATAGATGTAGACCACTAAGTGGATATTAACAACACCTATAGCAGTCTATTGTTTGTTGATAAACAAGCAGACACCCATGGAAAAAAGAATGGTTCGGAAAGGAAAGAATAGGATAGATCAATAGAGAACAGGGATGACATACTGTGGATTACTATTCTTGAATGTCACACCAGAAATAGGACACCTTCCGTTTGTCCCAGGTTAACTACAGACCTGCTCTGCCATCCAAGGTTGCTAACCAACACATCTACGCCTACGTCATAATGATGGCACACTAGTGGGGAATGCTACATAACCACCCCGAAACACTATTTCTACCAAACACACAGCTATTTCTAAATATTTCCCACTTCCTGCATGTTTTGAAAAATAGGTGAAAAACTTCTCAAGTTATTACTTTAATTTCAAAAGTACATTTGACCCTGCTTGATGCATGTATCTGCCCTCCTTCTAGTAGATTAAAGTTCCTCGATGGGGGATGGGGGAGGGGGCTGCACAGGGCCTCAGCCAATATGAGTATGCTCTATTGGTAATTCATTGCCAAAGATAGAATAATGTGTATTTCCGTGATGACATCTCTGCATGTCAACTCTCTGTACATAGCTTTTTGTCTCTGAGGAAATTATGCAAATATGATGAGAGCAAGGCCCAAATGACAGTTGTCCTCTCCTACAATGTCTGACCGGTTTTGACACTGCTGTGTCTCATCAGAGGCTGGTGTAACAGTCGTGCGTACATCCTTTATATAGTTGGATGTGACATACATGTAACTGAGGAAATCATGACAGATTTTTTTTTGTTAAATCAGCAAAATATGCACGCATCCATAATATGAATATTACCATACTACAACACCATACACTTATTTAAAAAAACAAGTGCAGAGAAATTGTCTCAAACAGTGTTATGATCACTGTGTGCCATGCACTGGATCCTGTTTTGTGACAGATGACCACCAATGGACACGCGGTGAGTGGCAACGAAAACCAGGTTTCAATGTGCACATTCAGATAATGTCATTGTGTGATTCGTGTCCATACTCCTAGAATTATGTTCCTACTCACACTCACGCTGGATCACATTGGCCAGGTACACTACGTAGCCGCTCTGACTCAGGACAACAAATTCTCACCCACACTCATCACGTTTTCAAGAACAATTCTCAGTATACACACACCTGGCGGAAAGGTGTGGACACATACTTTTGATCTTCTCAGCTCATCTCCTCTGCAGTCATGACTCTGACTGGCGGTAGTGTCATAACACACACACAGAAACATCAACCTGACCCAGGTTTCAGTCCTAAGCCCACTGTGAGCCATAAATCCAATCAGCTCATGCTGAGGTATTTTTGAAATATTGCATTAAACAAGAAGACCAGATATATTTCTCGTTGTTCTAGATCTGATTCTGTGATTTAATTATCACTGATGTACACTTGCTACATCAGTAGTGGTCCATCACATCCCTGCAAGTGGACTACCATCCACCACCATTGACCAATACCATCATTAACGGTCTCCTTTAAAGTATTGGCAAGTTGTTTTTTTTTTTTCCAAACATATTTCGGATGAACTGCCAAATCATGGCGACTAATTGCCCTATACCTTTTCTATCCTTATTTACACACATACTAACGAGGTGAAGTTGAAAGGCCAAAAACCTTCAGCTGCTTTCAATGAGATGCAATGAAAATCTTTAGAAGGTTGCATTCAATTTCATCTCCATTATGTTTGATAAGAATAGCAGCTGGCATGAGAACTGCCTTTCTTGTGGTGAATTTTTTTTGTTAGCCTATCGGTAACCCAGCACCTGTTCAATACTGAAGCCGTATTCTTATACTTTCTGTGCTCAGTCAATAGTCAGCACTTTTGTACCGTCAGTTGGATCACCCATTTCAATTTTCTGCATAGGGTTCCCAACTGCCTCCAACTCCTCATGTGAGATTCCACATCCCACCACTGGCCCTGTCACTGACTCCCTCCCTCTATCCCTCCCTCACTCACTCCCCTCTGCCCTGCCAATCTTTCTTTGCACCCCCACCATCTTCAGTACATATATATATATACAGTGGTACCTGCTATTTAAGACCACCCCTAAAGCCAGACAAAAGTGGTCACATATGGCAGGTGGTATTTCACTGCAGGTAAGCTTACAAAGAAATTAAAGGCCACTGTCTTGAAATGGCGGTCTTAAAAACTAGTGCGGTCTTTCACCAGAGGTGGTCTTTAGAGCAGGTCCCACTGTATATATATATATATATAATTATATAATATATATATATATAATTATATAATATATATATATATATATATATATATATATATATATATATATATATATATTAGGGGTGGGGGAAGGAGGCCTTTTTGTGAAGTGAGAAGCGCTGTGAAATGTACTCTTTCATCATGAAATATGACAGTACATTTTTTTCTCCTAGCGTCATGAATGGGAACATCCATTTATCCCATTCACAAGTAGCCATAGTGGATGACCACCAGCACCACCTTGTATTGTTATTGAATTTACATCCGAAACAAAAAAAATAAAACAATTGGCTAATGTGTGCATATTTTATCCAATCAAAATCAGTACAGCAAAAATGGACAGCTGGAACTACTTTTCTGGCAAGCTCCTTAACCACTGGTATGTTGTACCTTTGCTATGTGACTGTCAGTTTACCACTGATGCCCAATAGGAAGTTGTGGTCTGGGGCTACACTACACTAATTAACGCGTGTGTAAGCCTATTTACAATGGATATATCAGACTTGACTGGAAAAACAGTATTGTGTATTTTCAACCGAGTTGACTAAGCTGATCAAAATGCCAGCATATCTAAGAACTATATGACAATGTGTATTATTAGCCTGCTTAACATTGGTGCGCATGAATATTGACTTGAGTTTACACCTGAGAAAATGCCGTCATATTCAAATGACAAAATAATCTGTTCAAGTAGGTTTTTTAATTGAAGTTTGTTTTATCATGAATGTGAGAAAAATGGTCCAATGACCATTGCATGGGGGGGGGGGCATATAGACAGTACTCGTTTCAAACAGGTCACTGCTAAGCAAAGCCTTGTAGTGTCCCATTTTAAAACTTGTGCTGTCTAAATCCAGCCCCCAGGCCACGGTTATCAGGAATTTTATATGTCCCCCTTGTTTCACTGTGGTCTGCATAGAGATGTAAACTAATATTATGGACTAGTTTTTAGAATCAGTCTGCAGAAAACACACACATATGCTCTTTCAACCAAAGTCAACCATATTTCAGGTGAGTTTAGCTGAATGTTGTCCTTGTAGCAAAGGAAGCAAGTTTTGAGCGATGGCACTGTTTTCCTCACCCTATGATAAGACTTTGTGCTGAAGTCATGTGAGCTTTACCAGAGGTGCTGCACTTCACAAATAACTTCTGGACCCTCCAGGTATTCCCAGGCCATGGCCACAAAGCACTGTGGTCTGAAAACGTTCCAAGACCTAATGCTGGGAGGCAAGACCGAAATGCCAGAAAGTGTTCCAATAACCAGTGACAAGCCGGAGAGTAAAACACAAGAACATTTAGCAATCAGACCTCAGGGTCACCACAACCTCACTCAATCTCACACAGGAAGCACCTGACTTTCTCTTCTGCCACAGCGTGCTCACTCAGGGACCAGGCCTGGTGCTCCCAGATTAAATTTGGACGCACTGTGTGGTGCGGTCAGTTGCTGTATAGGGTCACAATGTTTTGCCGAGTTCTCTGACCTGTGTCTGCGGGCAGTGTCCTGTTAATGACTGTCCAGCTTAGTCTGCAGCAGACTGCTTGCCAACCTTCTACAATGATTGACGACACCCAAAAAAATTCAGGTTTGACAATTGATGACAAGTTATATGAATTTACAGCAATTAAGGCCTTC
The DNA here is from genome assembly GCA_964020975.1 of Hermodice carunculata. NCBI lineage: Eukaryota > Metazoa > Annelida > Polychaeta > Eunicida > Amphinomidae > Hermodice > Hermodice carunculata. The sequence goes on from CAXHWN010001720.1 coordinate 274,590, forward strand.
CTCCTATAAATCTATCAATATTTTTCCTTAATATTTCATGTTGGGAAAATAACCTCCAGAAAGGTTGCCATCTGTCCGAAATTTTCATGTGGATAGGTTGACAAGGCTGCCACAGGGTGCTCCCAAAGCTGGGTTATTGTGGTAGTGTTCCTTATTGGCCAAGGTACCTTCCTGCAGAGGGCACAACGGCTATAGGCTGCAAGATTCTGCTGAGTTCTTTTACACAGGAACTGTACAAATCAAACCGCCATGCCACAATACATACTGCTTATTCGGTATGTTACATGCAAATCTATAGGAATTTGCCAAAGTTTTACTGATTTGGGCTTCATCTTGATAAATGCCTTTAGCGGAGGTAAAAAAAAAAGTATAGAATGAAAAGTAACCATCCTTAACTTCTGCATATTGCACACATCCCAAAACATTACTTCTGCCGGGGCTCTTAAGTCTCATGATAAAACAGGAGATGTCCAGCTTTTTTATCACAAAAACCACTCAGATTTTCCTTTTCCTGCTTTCAAGACCAGTACATATTCCCATGTCAGACTCCTCCTTTTGTCATTGTTCTGAGGTGAATCCTGTTGTTTTCTTTGTTGTGCCACATTATAGCTACCACTTGTAGCCTCTGCTTCTGGAACAGCTTTTACAGATGGTGCTGCCACCTGTTGCCTCCACGCGCGACTGTTTGGAATAGCCCTTCATCCCTCCCCAACAAACTGACTTTATCTACTTTATTGCCCTTTCCTTGTGGCCAAATGAAATTCGAAAAATAAAAAATACTGTAAAATTGTGGATGATGATTGTTGCTACACAGATCCAGGCCATAAAACCATATAGTATGAAAATCACACAATTTTTGCGTGTATCAGCAAATTTGAACACATGAGAACAATGTTCATTTGAAAATAAGATAATTATTTTCTTGTGTCATGAATGTATTCAAAACATTAATGGCTAGTGCTTTGAAACCCTCATGGCCTTTGCAATACAAAATGTACTTTGAGATATGGCAGCAAAAAATTCAAAGAGAAAACCCCCAAAATAGGGTCAAGGTCATTATTCTTCAAAGTCAATACAAAGAGAAAAATCACCCAAAATGGGTCGAGTTCATTGTTCTTCAAAGTCAATATATACTCTTAAATGGGTGATAAAGTGGTTAAGTTCAGTGATCCAAACTAGCCTATCTGTTCTTCAGTGCAATAAATTAAAAAATAATTGAAATTGGTGACCTTGAAATTGAGTCAATGTCACTGTCCTTCACATTTGACAGACTTTCACAAAGGTAAACTGTATACTGTAAAAGTTTCCTGATTTTAGGTCAGCTGGTTCTTGAGATATCACGTGCAATAAATTGAACACACATGGATGGATGGACACACAAACAGATGCAGGGTTTCGCAGCACTCCCTAGGTATTTCAAGGCTGAGGGACAAAAACTGCACAAATTAACTGAAGGAAAAAAAAAACGTTTCACAGTACAATGTTCACGAGAACCTTAAGGCGCTACCAGTGACCCCATTTGCTCCTCACTTGAACATAAAATTCATTTGACATCTGAAGAGTTGGAGTCAATCAAAGCAATCTCACCTCTAGATCTTTGATGTCACCACAAATAAGTTGTTCAGCTCATAGTGAGGTACCAAGAGTTTGAAGTAGAGCCACACACACTGACAGTCAGCCTCCCATGTCACTCAATACAATGATCAAGCTTTTGGACTGACAGTAGACAAATGCACCAAGTTTAAAAAAAAAATCCACTCAACTATGAATATTGAATATGTCAGATATACATTGATTGAAAGAAATGTTGTGGCCACCTGAGTGACTAGTGATGAAGCCTGCTGAATAAATCGCTGCAGCAACAATATCTCAGGATAACAAGCTCTGCTCTATTACCACTGGAGAGACCTGATGCCTCCCTGATCACATCAGCCTCCACAAATCACATTGCCTATTATTAGCTCGGATGTTTTGCCATGCTTTCATTTGCAGAAAACAAATTCAAGGCATCTCGTCCACAATGGAGACATTGCAGACTTTAACGCAAGCACAGGCCATCGATATATACAGAAAATACCTCACATCTGGTCTGGTCAATGTATCAAATGGTGCTCATGTACTGACACTCCATGGTCGTTGTTTTACATGCCATGCCTCGATCACCCTGTCATCGACTGAGGAACTCTTCTTCAAAATATCCCTGGAAACTGGAGACTCTTGGAAATCTTTTGGTGCGTCTTTCATGCTTTAGGCATAGAACTTTCAAATTTGAGAACCACAGAAAAATCTATAATGATTTCTATGTATACATGTTCTTGTTTTCACTGATGCATATATTCAACAAGTGCGTGCAAGATTTTGTTGATGAGAAGAGAATACATATACACTGTGTTTTAACTTCCCAGCATCAGCAAAACATTTCAACTCCCATGCAATATATGGGATCAGGTCATTCAGTGTACTATTCATTATCATGTATTTACATTACAATGGCCAATCTGTGCAAGCAGTTTGTATCTATTGACCACATACAAAAATAAATCTTGCTGTTCAATAACTTAACACATTTCTGATGTTGCAGAGTGTTCACATCCAATGATACCTCATTACGGTATCATTTTTGACACAGTCCCACCATTTATGTTGAAGATATATCTGAATCAACCAAGCAGGAAGGAAAGAAAGAAAGAAAGAAAGAAAGAAAGAAAGAAAGAAAGAAAGAAAGAAAGAAAGAAAGAAAGAAAGAAAGAAAGAAAGAAAGAAAGAAAGAAAGAAAGAAAGAAAGAAAGAAAGAAAGAAAGAAAGGAAGGAAGGAAGGAGGAAGGAAAGAAAGAAAGAAAGAAAGAAAGAAAGAAAGAAAGAAAGAAAGAAAGAAAGAAAGAAAGAAAGAAAGAAAGAAAGAAAGAAAGAAAGAAAGAAAGAAAGAAAGAAAGAAAGAAATACAAACAAACAAACAATTTTATTGAAGAAGGCCATTATCCAATATATTGTGGCTTATGCTCAGAAGTCTTCCTATAGTGCCATCTTGGACTCCACCATCCATCCATCCACGAGCAGCTCATAATCTCTACAAGGACGTTTTCAAGCTCAACACATATTTGGCATAGTATGACCCACAACCTGAATACAAGTATACTTACATGTACATCACCCCTCTGCAGTTCAATAGTTTACGACATATATTTCAATTATCCTTTGTGGAATCAAGATTCAAAGTAGATATGCTCATATCATTTTATCCCTCTGTTCTTCAACCATTCACGGTCATGACATATGTCACAGTGTGTAGCTGCTGCCCAACCCACAAACGCAAGAAATGATTGCCACAGACTACAGGGCAAGGAACACACAGGGTGGATCATGGGTGAACAAAACACGCAATCTGCACAGGAACGGTTGCCTATCCACTCTGCCTACAGGGTCAAATAATAATGCATACCCATCTGCACAAAGGATCACAGCATTTGTCTTAGGGATTTGGACACAACCATAGCATGTGCCTAGGGATTGGATGCAACCATACCACGTGCCTTGGGGATCGGACACATCCAGCATTTGCCTTGGGATTGGATACAACCATACCATCCATGGGGATTGGACATAACCATAGCATTTACCATGGGGATTGGATATAACCATAGCAGTTACCATGGGGATTGGACATAACCATAGCATTTACCATGGGGGTTGGACATAACCATAGCATTTACCATGGGGATTGGACATAACCATAGCATTTACCATGGGGATTGGACATAACCATAGCATTTACCATGGGGATTGGACATAACGATAGCATTTGCCTTGTGGACTGGATGCAAACATGGCATCTGCCTAGAGATTCGACACAAACTTGGCATCTGCAGGGGACTGGATACATACATGGTATTTCCCTTGGGATTGGACACAGACATTGCATTTCCTTAGGAGTGGATACAATCATGGTACTTGATTAGGAGTGGATACATTCATGGTATTGGTTCAGGATTGGAAACAACTGTGGTACATGTATTTCTTTAGGAATGGATACATTCACTGTTTAGGAGCGGATACAGCCATGGTATTTCTTTTGAAGGACTGGATAAATGCATGCACACCTGTCAAATCTCCCCCATTCGGTGGGAGTCTCCCACTTCTTTGTCCTTCTTCTTGAGCTTTTCAACAAAAATTCACCCTCTTACTACCGGGTAAGCAATCTCCCAGCATGAAAAGTCACAGTTTCCTTATCCATTAACATAAAATCTTTCCTATTGGGAGCAAAAAGAAAAAATCCTGATTTTTTTGCCAGAAGATGTTGACAGGTATGTCCATGGCACATGCCTGCAGGAATCATGCACAGGTCCACATATTCAGGTGATATCTGGCAGCATAACAGGGGCTGACACAGGTGTCTGATGGGTCCCTACAAGGTACAATGAGACCCAGTAACCCAGCCACACGCTCAACACTGTAAACTCTGACTGACCAGTTTTTTATAACAGCACCTGTTCTATGTGGCCAGCTTTTCAGATCAGTGAAAGCAGTCCCATAAAGCAGGTGGTCTTTCATCATGGGTGTCTTTCAAAATTCCTACATTGCCAAAGTGTGCGCATTAAAAAAAGATGGCTTCACGTCAGTGGCCACATATAGTGGGGATTACTCTATTTTTCGCCACTTCTTTTTTAGTAAACTATACCAGCCATACATTCATCTTTTACCCTACAAGGCACATTTTCCACAAACATTTAATCTTATGGACCTCTGCATTATTAAGTGAGGAAACATATCCAAATTTTGTAATCGCTGCCTTAATGCTGAACAAACAGCATGTCATCTGGAGGTACACATCCTGATAGAAACAGCTGTGTCTCTGCATTACAACAAGTCCCATCTGTGTGGCTCAGTTCCATGGACACATTCAATACCTTGAAGGACCCAGAGGTCTTCACTCAACCAAAACAGGTTTTCACAAAGTTGGGATTTCTAAACTGGAAGCAAACACCTACCCAATGGTTTTTCGTTAGTCCGTGGGGTGTCACGGACTACAGGAAGACTGGAACGCAACTTGCCTCCACGCCGGAATCCTCCCGTGGCATTGACGTCTGCCTCCAACATCATGTCATCCTGATCGTTGGCAGCCGCCTGGCCTGGATCGGGGTGGAAGTTCGCTTGAGTGGTTTTCCTCCTAGCATGTACAGGACCTTCTGCCAGAGAGCCCGGCCTCCCCTAAAACACAAATGCAAGACATTAATGTTCCAGTTTGAGTACCCATAAATTAATCATTCCCTTGGTCAGCGATGGGTCTACATGGACATTTCCCGTTAAGGAAAATGATCTCTGGTTCCACCAATGTCAGCAGTTTTAACATATGGAAGCAAACAGTAACTTGTCTGCCCTGGTGATGACAGCCAGGAGCCAATGCATCAAAAACCACCACATAGCTACCGTGGATCCATCCAATATTAATGGCTTCACAAAATGAATTCTGATTCCAGTTCAGTTGAACACTATTGCCACCCGAAGACAGGGAAGACATAAAGTAGACCAGGGCTTGACATTAAGGCATGCACTCTTGTCCGGCATAACTGGAATTTCAGTCAGCGCAACCAGACATTTAAAGGAAGGGGGGTAAGGGCGGGTTTCGGTACAGGTAATAATTTTTTTAGAGTACCCGTACACCATACGGAATTTTTTTCTTTTTTTTAAATTTTGGATAGTACGAAGCACTTAAAACAAGAGGGCTTCCAGTACGCCAGTACGGTAAATAAAAAGCCCCAGTATGCCAGTACGGGAAATCCCTTACTGACCCTCTTAAAGCTGAACAGGAAATTAATCCACTGGTTGCCCCAAAGTGTGAAAAAAAGAGATAATTGGGAGCAACTAGCAAAACAAAAAACAAAAACAAAAACAACTTACTGTCAACCCCTGTAGACTGGCTCAGCTGAGGAGGCAATTTGTACTTGCAGTGCATGGTTAAATAGTGCATTATAGGTTAACCTAGTGATTAGTAGGTTAGAATTAAAAAACAATACCATTATACGTCCATCACCCTGTGTCTGCACTATTCTGTTAAGTTGTTTTGTGATATTCACAATTTGAAAATGGGTTTTCATCAAATTGAAAGTAAAAACTGTCCTACAGTATATCTTTTTGTGGTTTTTTTTTTTTTTGCCACATAGAAGATGACTCATTCCTTACATTGTCACTCCCCAAAATAAAACAATGTATGATGTAGGAAGCTTCTGTGGCTGTGCAACATTTACATGTATGGCCTTCTGAACTTCTTGCCAGCATTGAATATCATCCAGTAAAGAGTATGTCATGTGACTAGCTATTAGCCAGTGTTGTCCGACTGTACACTTACAATATTGTAATGTCTCCTGTGCATCTGGTAAAATTGTATACTATGCATTTTTTCATCACCAAATCAAGTACATGGACGGTGCCCAACATAAATCCATAGTTGTCCAATTAACAATGATTTCCTGGCCCCAAATCTCCACTCACCTGACATGCATAATCAATAGATATATGGCTTTTTTTTTCTTCATAGTGTAACTGAGACCAATTTCTGCCTCATTTCCTTCACTCAAAGTAAGCTCAATTATTCAGCTAATTCAGCGAGACATGGTGAGCTCAATTTAGAATGCCAGAGGAACGTTACCTTCAAATACACAAAGCCACAAAAAACAGGGAACTAGCCATTTATGTAATGTCTTTAAATTGCGGATTTACCCTGGATGGTGAAAAACAAAAACAAAAAAACACAGAAGAACTCTTTCATGACACATTCTGCCATAAAGTACCGGACACGGACAAGAAGATATTAGGTGCAAATCAAAGAATGCCAGCATCCAGCTGTATTAAGCAGCAAGCACTAAGAATCTCCAACGTATCTTCTGGATGAAATATTCATCACCTGTCTGCAACTAATTGAAACAAAGTAGTTAGTGACTTTCTCCATTAGCAGCACATGAAACGCTATATTAAATTGTACAGCTATCATCAGAGATAGTCGGTAGCTCTGCTCCTGGCAAACCATACAAACAGCAGGGTAGATCAGTGCTGTCAAGATGCTGTGGCCACTGTAATGGCCCCCTGACAGAATATAGTTACATGGTACATGACTGTCTCCAAACCCGAGCAGTAGGTCTAAAATTGATGATCACTTTTGCCTCCTCTACAAGCCATGCATCTCTGCTCCTGATTGGCTGCTGTCTCTTTTTGTTTGGACTTTCTTATTGATTGTCAACTAGCAACCTGCAGTAGACATCCAGGGAGGCGGGAGGGGGACTGCCTATGTGGTGATAATTAAGTATACAGGTGCCCCAGAAATGACCCCTATTTTGCGAATTGTGTCAAGTTTTGATCCACCACTTTATGCATGCTCACATACTGACCCCCTTGAGAAAGTAGGAAAAAAATCCTTGATTTAAGAGAAGTAATGACAATGTTTGGGTTTCACACTGTATGAATGGAAAATGTACATTGTAATTTTTTTTTTTTTTTTTTTGCAAGAGTGTGTAATTTTCACCCCCAATTTTTCGCAATTTTGCCCAACTATCTTTTTTTGTTTTTTTTGTTTTTTTTTTTGGGGGGGGGGAGGGAAACATGCACATAGAAGATCCAGGGATAAAAGCCATCAAGGTCCAGGCAGGCTGCCTACCCTTTTAAAGACCGCTGTCCCTCCCTCCAGCCTGGTGTGCAGGACGCCAACTATAATCATAGTCCCTTTCTCTTACAGGATCACCATTCTCCTCAAATGGACTGACGATTTCTTTGTATTGCCCTCATCAGAACATGCGACTTCTGCCACACAGAACAAATCCACAATTGGACTTTCCTTTCTAGTCCTTGGGCAGAATAGAATATTCATTCACTTATGCCATAGGAAATGCTGACAACTGACAACTTCAAAGTAATATACACGAACGATAATGATGACAACAATAGTGATCAGTCTCAGGTGATGGTTTTGGTGAAAATGGTGACTTGTCACCATGATTTCAAAGGATATGTTACAACACTGCCATGGATGATGATGATGATGATGAAGACAATGATAATGTGATGACTATGACCAGGATGATGAAGAGGACATAGACAGTAACAATTCTGAAAAAAAATGATCTCATGTAGTGTGACAGGGGCATCAAAGAATTGCGGGAATGGAAAATCATCTAGAGCTGTGGTTGATTACTAAGATTACCACAGCACTTCTTCACATGCACTTGTGATCTCAGTTCAAATCTTGACTGCTTCAATCACCCTCAATCCCATGACACACTGAAAGTGCATTCAAGCAACAAAGTCTCACTTCCCACATCAATATTTTCCAGTAAGACCCATGATCGGTCCCTGAAGTACCCATTTTTTTTTTCCTGACTGCAGTCTCCTGCCTTGTCATGTAGAAAATTACAGTCACCTTCTTGTGTCTCTGTGCCAAACCAGTACCTCACGTGGGCACCTTTACAAAGGGGTCAGGTGGGGACAGACGTCCTTTGAATGTCAAGGTCACCTGGCCCGGCTAAAGCCACTGTGACTCTGCTGCTGTTTATCCCTGTCCACTCTCTTGGCTTCTGGACACTTTTAACCCATTGCTGCTTAGAGTACAATTGAGTCAATAGCTTTCCTTGGTGTAAGTTGGGCAAAGTGTGCCCAAGCCACCCCAAGGAAAGCTATTGACCTGGGGGTACCATCATGTATAGTCTGACATAGAAATCTCAGCAGAAAATGTTATCTAGTAACGAGAAAATCTAGATGAAAACTTAAAGGCGGATGACAATTTACAGCCAGGTGCCTTTGGGTGGTTTGAGGGGAATGGCTTAATTTCTTCTAACTCACCTTGCCGGCAGAAGTTTGAAAATTTCACTTCAGCAGATGGCTGTAATTTCTTATAATATTTCATTCACTTTTGAATTGGGTACAAACAGATTTTTTTATCTCATCATTTGACTGTGAGGTTTAACTGCAGTGAATTCAAGCTTACTGGTCATATCCTGTCTAGCTCTGACAATAACACTGTCTGTTATACAGGAAGTAAACAGCGAAAGATCGAACGTCTCTGCATACATGTTTTCCAGGACATCTCCACATATTTTATTCTTAAGTCCAATCTACTTTACTTTATTAAGTTTCAGCCAAAACAGGTCTGGCCAAAGGTGCCTCCATACATTATGCCAGAGCTCACTAAAAGAAGAGGCTATTGACTGCGGAATGCCAACTTAACACTTCAATCTAAGTCAAACAGGCAGCATTCATCTAGGTGGCCTCTCAAAGCTGCGAAGCTGATCTTCCTCTTTTGGCAGATCTTTGAAGAATCCACCATTACTCTTTGATACTCAGCTTGGCATGACTGTCTCTGCCTGCAAGCTCTGTTCGTATCCATAAAAAAAAAAAAAAAAGAAAAAAGCAAAAAAAAAAAGCTGTTCTGTATGAGAATAATTCCTCAACCTGTCCAGGGGGATCTACCAGGCCAATACTTTGAGCAGTGCAGGGATACTAATACCTATGTTTGCGTTACCCTGTAATCACATAACGTGTACACAGACCATATAGGATCTGCAGCCCACTGCGTGAATCTGGCAACTTTCATGCTGGCCAAGAAATCAATCTCAAAGGAAAGGTGGACCACCATTTGCACTTTATCATGGTCACCTCAAGCCAAAGGCCACGGGCATCAAACATGATTCGATGTGATGCCCAGGCTGGAAGAAAACAGCAGCTCCTGGTGTTTGATGTACTAGACTCATTCACAGTGGTAATATATAGATCAGGCAATAGGCACGATACTCCCGACACAACTTTGTCTCAGGGAAAAGGGACTGAATGGATCTGGAATTGTCTGCATATGAATATTTCATGAGGAGCTGCACTTGTATTTCTATATCGAATTTTGTGTACATTCATCTTATTTTATTGGAGCCTCCAGAAATTAAAATTTGCTTCTTAGCTGGCATCATCACGTCACTTGCTTATCATACTGTATACATGCACAGAGTCTATTTGAGGCTACAAGTCATAAATTGTACCCATGCATATTGCATATAATTCCGGGGGGGCACTACCCATATTTTAGGGTAGGTATGCTCCACTGAGGGTATGAAACCCAGACCCAATGGGAGCTAATCAATAAGAAAATAGGGAGGTCTTTGGGAGCTGGTATTGACAAAGTCCAAGGGTAGAAATGCACATGCCATAAGGAAAAAAGAGCCGTAATTGAGCTTGAGTATAATTTATGGGGGTCTTTGGGAGAGACGATTTTAAAATAATGGGGCCTTTAGGATTGATGGTTTGAAAAACGGGGGTCTTTGAGAGCCACAAGTGGTCAAAAATGGGGGTCTTTCCCGCGGAGCCTACCCGTAATGCTAAATAATGGGGTTACCCCCCCTCCACCATATGATCCCAGAAGCCATGGATAGTACCCATGCACAGTGTGTATATAATCCCACAATTATGGATAATACCCATGTGTGATCCTACAAGTTATGAATAATGTACCTATGCACGGTGTGAATGTTCCACAAGTCATGGATGGTACCAATGCACAAGTCATTAACAATACCAATGAACAGTACATGTGTGCAATCACACCACAAGTCATGAACGGTACCCGTCATGAACGGTACCCATGCTGAGTTTCATTTATCCCACAAATCATGGATAGTACCCATGCACAGTGTCTATGATCCCGTGAGTCATGGTAATAGCACCCATGCTGAGCCACTATCCTTTATGCCATAAGTCATGGATAGTGCCCAATTGCACAGTGTGTTTGATCCCACAAGTCATGGATATAATACCCATGTTCACTCTCCTTTATCCTACAAGTCATGGATAGTATCCACATGCAGATAACAGATGTGGCCAATCATTATACAGTAAGTCAATGCACAGTCCAAATGAATCTTGGTACGACAATATCTATCCGCAAGGTCTAATTCCCATGTAGCCTACCAAAAGGTAGGACCACACAAACTCTCTGTGTGTGTGTGTGTGTGTGTGTGTGTGTGTGTGTGTGTGTGTGTGTGTGTGTGTGTGTGTGTGTGTGTGTGTGTGTGTGTGTGTGTGTGTGTGTGTGTGTGTGTGTGTGTGTGTGTGTGTGTGTGTGTGTGTGTGTGTGTGTGTGTGTGTGTGTGTGTGTGTGTGTGTGTGTGTGTGTGTGTGTGTGTGTGTGTGTGTGTGTGTGTGTGTGTGTGTGTGTGTGTGTGTGTGTGTGTGTGTGTGTGTGTGTGTGTGTGTGTGTGTGTGTGTGTGTGTGTGTGTGTGTGTGTGCGCGTGCGTGCGCTCCAGTCCTGGGTTATTCCCATGCACAATGTTTATGACCTGAAATCATGTTATTTCCATGCACAGGGTGTGTATTACTGCACAGTCTTATGCTTCTATAAATCACATATATTAGCAATAGTACTTAATTTAAGTTCACATCATGTCAATAGTCCCAAAATCATCCAATACATCAGACCAGGGGCAATTTTCTTGGGCCACTGTTGCACCTCTATTTCTACTTCTTCTTTTCATGGCAGGTGGCAGCCTATGCAATATATTTCATTGTTTCTGTATCGCCCAGTTATAATTTGCAGTTAAAATGGGATCAAAAGATAGATGGACAGCTGTCATAACAGTATCTTCCCCCTCCCCACCTCACGGACAGACCATAATGAAGACACCTCTACTCAAATAGGAAGGCTTCAAACTTAAAAAGTGGCCCATCCAAAGGATAGAAATATATTAAGGACTAGCCACTCTGGAGGGTGATATATATATATATATATATATATATATATATATATATATATATATATATATATATACATGTGTATATATATATATATATATATATATATATATATATATATATATATATATATATATATATATATATATACATGTATATATATATATATATATATTGGTACTAACACAGATACTTTGTGAAAAGTTAAAATATTATAGGGAAAATATGCTTTTTCGTGTCCAGAGACACAATATTTTTCAAACAAAGGAATATATGTATCTTGCCAAAATATAGACAAGAAAAAAAACAGAGAAATTATCTTAAAATTAAAACAAAATATAGGAAAAAAAATACAGGAAGTACTCAGATGTCTGTATATTCCAAAATTATGAAAGGAGAGTAACCAGCTGACGACAGCTTCACCAGTGTGCAAACAAACATGACAGAACACATAGACTGAGAGATGGTACCAGTCATGTTGCTGAGAAGTTCATGTCACAATGCCCCCTGTGACATTATCTACGGAAGTGAACCCCACAGTTTCCTGTGTGGGCCCACCAGGCCCTTAGCCTGTCAATTGCTGGGATCCTGGCCCCCTTGCACTGTGTGATGCAGGCCTGGAGGATCCATGGGATTCCCAGGCTGACTCCCACTCCAGGTAACAAGGCCCACACCATTAACCATTTCCCCCCTTAAACCTACCAAAGCCAGCTGGTGATCAAATGTTGTCTGCTTGAGTGTTTCCAACTAATTTCAACAGTAATAAAAAACAATTTGAGAATTGTAGATGAGACCTGTCAAGATCAATTGCCCCAGGGCAACAGCTTTCCTCTGCAGTGCCCAACCCATACCAAGGAAAGCTATTGACTCAGTCTTAATTCAAGGGGGCAAGGGTTACCACATGGGGCTCAATTCCGTGAACAGACACCTCAACATTTTTTTTTTTTGAAGAATAGGACTTATCTATGTGGACATACATCATTTATCTCTTTCGCTTATATAAATCAACCCTTTAAAGATTATAATTTTAAACCTCAGACACAAAATAAAACATTCAACAGAAGAGTAATTTGCAGATTTATGCAGCATTTTACACACAGATATATATTAGAACTGAATGCTGGTGTTATACTAATGGTCCCTTGTACACACTGACCTGCACAAAATGATCTACTCAAGAGAGTGGGCCTGATTACAAAAGCTGTGGGCCCCTTTCAGACCACACATTCATGTAGGATACGACAGGACACAATCACAGGCGGAAGTGAACAACTACAATGTCACTCAGCCACTTCCATTTAGTAATTTACTTGCAGGGGGCAGGGACTGCTTGACCACAATTATCCGATATACGGCAGGAATGGCAATATCCATATATACACCACAGGAGCCCAGTACAGATCAGGAAATGCAGGTGGATTCCAATATACTGTGCCTCCTGTCGGCCAGGAAAACCAATAAAAGGTCCCCACAACATGATAAAACAAGATTCTCTAACGTAAACCTCAGGTTGTCTCATAAGTTTCGAATGCCTTTCTTGCAAGACCTGTTGCCTGTTCTCAGTAGCCAGGCTCAACAAAACAGATCAGAATCATCTAATTTCAGACAGAGAATCTGGTCGGAACAGGGAGCCCGAAGGAGGCCACACTATATATACGGATAAAAATATGCGAGTTTAGTTTACCTTTGGTATGCAACAAGAGGTACAGCTCATAGCGGTGACTCTCCATCCAGCTATACATCACAGTAAAGTCCCCACTGCCCCATCGGTCATTTTTCGCAGCCGTCCCAGCCAGTATCGACCATGCAAAATTAAATCCGTATATATGCTCCTGAGGTGTTTGCCGTGTTCAAACGGTCAGTGTGAAGAAGCACCAAACTTACTTGCATCAAGTCCACATTGGAGAGAACAAATATCCATCCAGTGTTGGGATTAACAGAGATTTCTTGGCCGGAATAGTTTTGACGGGAGTGATTGGCCATTGGTACAAATTACAATGGTGATTACCTCTATTTCCTCTAGTATAGTGGGAAGGTACTTAACCTCTGAAGCCAAAATGAATACTTATGAGCAACCACGGACCTTGTGTGACCTGCAAACAATTACGCAGGACACCATTGTCGAGATCGGAGAGTTGATACCATATGAAGTGACAAACCTTTGATTGTCCATCACAATCGTGGAGAGACTGGACCACACCAGAGAATATTAGTATCACCTCCTCCCAATCAAGACCTATGACATCTGGCTCTGCATATGCTGTCACATTTACTCTTTTTCATTAAGCACATACAAGACGATCAATATAGACAAACATCATGTACCCTTTCTGATGACTTCATCGTTCCATTTATCTGAAAGGTAATTTTTCTAAAAAATATCCCCCAGAGTCACGGTAAAATCACTGAACGTCTTGCATTTCCTTATGGGAACAATTTCTAATGTATGAACTGCTCTGTAAAGTGGCCAGCATTTCATTATAAATTGCTAGCTGCCATCTTCCATTGACACATCAATACAGGTTAGTTGCATAGACTAGGTTACTCATGTAGTTTGGACGAGGCCTATAAAAGGTCTATTCTCAGTTGACACATTTTGCTTTTCAATTCTTGCATTGCAGTTCCCAAAAAAATTGTATGTACCTGTGCCGTTAGGACATTCAGTTTCTATGGCAACCTGTCACATCTCATTTCTCTTACAGGTGAAGGCACTTAGCCTTAATCTTCCCGAAAAGTAATGCATCCCATCACATAATTTTGTTTCTTGTCACCTGCATGCAAAAGCCAGGAAAAGTTCCTGACCATAGATTAACCCTTTCCCCCTTAAACCAGCCAAAACCAGCTGGTGGTCAAATGTCATCTGCTTCAGCGTTTTCAACTGATTTTAACAGCAATGAAAAACCATTTGACTGAGAATTGAAGATGAGACCTGTCAAGACAACATGACCCAGATCACCAGCTTTCCTCAGCATGGGTTGGGCACTAAGTGCCCAAACCATGCCGAGGAAAGCTGTTGACTCGGTCTTAATTCAAGGGGGAAAGGGTTTACCCTTCCTGCTAAAACAGGCGGGAGTGTCAGGCTGTCGAAACACTTTCATCAATTTCAATTTCTAATTGACATTCAGTAATGTTATTTTTGACTTGCATATTAGACCTGTCAGTACCAGGATAGCCCCAGGATACTACTACACCATGGCTCACCTTTTCTTGTTGCAGGCTTGCCACAAAATCTGGCAAGCTGGCTGGACATGGTCTCCTTGGAACGCTATGTTGGTGCAACTGATGAGCATATATATATATATATATATATATATATATATATATATATATATATATATATATATATATATATATATATATATATGTCTGTCCTATAAGAGACCATCCCTAGTACCATTCAAGAAGTGGTCACATAAAGCAGGTGGTCTCCCAAAGGAGGTTCACCTCTTTCCCTACTTGTCCAACAACTGTAGCCATTACTTTGAATTTCTACATAATTTAGATTCAAACATGACAGATGTAGATTGTACACTTATTAGATCCCATTCCATTTTGAAGTCCTGTGTTGCCTCATTTTGACAAAATTTACCAATCTTGTACAAAACAGGTGGGTTTTACATATCTGAAATGGGGAATTTCCGGATGGATAAGTGGTCTTTTGGGGGTCATTCTGGGTGGTCACTGGTCAGGGTTTGCAGGTGGTCTCCCAAAAGAGATAAATAATTAATAGAGGGTGCTTTTGCACAGCGAAAATGGTCACAAAAGTCAGGTGGTCTCCCGAAAGAGGGGTAGTCTTTCAAAAGGGGGATGGGATACCAAGATGCAGTGACATGCATTCATACTAGCAAGATCTGTACACTTGTTAACACTGGAGATTTTGAGATTAAATCTGTGTTACAAACTTTGGGGGGGGGGGGGCAGGTTGTGTGTAAATTTTCAAGATCACATGTATCATGTTCAACTTAATGCTTTAATCAACTTTAACCTGTGAACTTTGGTAACTTTGTATGACCAGGTTTGTTTCACATTTTAAGGGCAGATTTTTGTTATTTTGCCAGCTATATGAACCTACAAGCATCAAGAGATGTTGAAGACACTGACTAATTCTTTGTCAACACCAGCACTCCCTCTATGAAAAGTATCCAATAATTTAATCAAATCCCACTCCCACTCCCACTCCCACTCCCACCACCAGAATAGACATGTGGTTCCTCACAGAAAAGAGCACCAGAAGACGGCAATGAGAATGAATATAAGCCTGTATCTTGCCCATATCCCCACGCTTCTCTGGACTTTACACAATCACACTATCCACAGCTTATCACCTTTCGTCCAGTACATCCATCATACCCTTTGGTAATACAGATTTTAGAAATAGCATTTGGAGAACGGATTACACTTGGCGCCCACAATCTTTTTTTCCTCAATTCTGCATTTTTTGTTTTTTATTTGAGACTTCACAGTAGAACACTTTATATACAATTTCCATATTGTTGTCTATGAAATGAAACTGCAATTTTGGATGTGTTCTTGGGGTAAATTCTGGTGACAGAGACCACTGTACTGTGTGCCACTCACACGGCCTTCAAATAAATACTTTAAAAGTTTCATAACAAGTTTAAAAATAATAAGATGAAGCTAGTTTTCTATAGGATTGTGGTCCACTATAAGATGCATCTCTGATAAAAATTTCATTATGCTGCAATGGATCTTTGTTGAGATATTATGGTAACGTCCTCCCCTTGTGCGCCACTCAGATGACCTTGAAATAAATAATTTAAAGTTTCATAAAAAGTTTATAAATAAGCGCAGGAAGCTGGATTTAAATAGGAACCTGGTCCATCATAAGATGCATCTCTGACAAAAATTTGGTAAAGCTGTGGTCAACATTTTTTGAGATATCGTGGTAACGTCCTCAGGGTTGACGCCACTCAGACAGCCTTCAAATAAACACATTAAAAGTTTCATAAATAGTTTAAAAATAATCAGAGGAAGCTGGTTTTCAATAGAAATCTGGTCCATCATAAGATCCCTCTTTGGTACAGTTATGGTGAATAGTGTTTGAGATATTGCAGTAAAGTCGACAAAAAGGACGGATGATGCAGGGGATGGCAGTACCCTCCGGCACTTACCGAGGGTAATAAAAGGCTACGACAACTTTCAATGATAAAATGTACCCATGTTTGTTTATCACAGTGCATATTTAACCCATTCTGCAGGGACCCATTTATGCACATAAGATGAGTAGCAAGATTGGAAAAAAGGAAAAACTATTAAAAAGAAAAAAAAAATTCAGACTTTAGCAATTAACATTGAAATAAATTAGCCATTTCGGCTAATTTCATAAGCCAAACTAAGAGGAAACATGATCATTTGACTACTTGGCATACAACCCAAGCAGTCCCTATTTGCATACATGTATTTACATGTACCTATGCTCCTGACACATCATGTAGATAACGAAATTAAAAAAACAAACAAGCAAACAGCAGACAGCACACACAGAATGTGGCCACAATCTTCAGATCATATATTTGCTCCCTAAAAAAGAACTATTTGTTTTCACAATGTCACGCTGATTATCAAACCAAATCACCATTCGCAAAACTGATTACTTTGACTGCACATTGGCCGGCCATGTCTGCCACCTGAAAAAATGTAATTATCTCCAAATAAAACAATGTAATTATTTCCAAATAAAACAATGTAATTATCTACAAGTAACTAAACTGCAAACTGTAATATTGGGTGGCCCACGGTGTCACTTAACTGGTATTATGTGAACATTTCTTTCTTTTACTTTTTTCCCCCTTCATTCACTAACACTTCTGCCTAAAACACTATAGAATGACATTTGTCAGTAAACTCATTGCCTGGTTTGGGTCTAAGTCAACATCTGTACATGACATGCTTTGGGTGCAATGTGTCTAAAGGGCACTGGGGAAAGCTGTTGATTCTGACAATTCTGGAAATATGGACACTTTTGTACTTGTGTGAAGGTCTTTTCATGAGAAATTTGAATCTGTTCAGTGTAGTGTTTCAGATGACTTAGACAATTCACTCTTCTCTGGAAATAGAGGCATGACTTTTGTTTCAGATTGGCATTGAAAGCACTGCATATAACGATTAGCAAGTTCACGAATGCTTTACAGGCACTTATCTTAATGAATCCTGGACATAAGAAAATAGTCTTAAGCACAAAAGGCAGGTCCTCCAGCAACAAAGAATGAACAGATGAGTCTTAACTTGAGAATGCACAATTATTAGAAATGCTTTCCACATCTAAACAGGGCTTTTCTTGGCAGCTGCCGTGCAAAAGGCAAACTAACGTTTCAATTTTAGAGGCACAACTAAATCTCAAAGCTGCTCTCATGGGAAAACTTCAGCCTTGGTTCTAGAACTGAATGAAAACATTTTGCATCAGTGTCACCATGGCCATTTGGTTCTATTAATTATTAGTAGCCGGGAAATCCATCTACACTACATCATGTACATTATGGCCAAAGAGTACATCCCCATACCCTACATTTGTGTCAACCAGATCAGAGCACACTAAACTCTTAATAAATCCATCCCACCTTCATTAAACAGAACAAATGGCCTTCTGGTTAGCTATCACCAAAATTTACACAAACAACTTTTCATTTAAGGTGTATGATACAAGTGTCTCTGGCGTCATGAAGCCACTTCCATAATAAGCACCCTCTAGTGGATGTGTGAAGAACTATATACAAATGGCAGCACTGGTCTTCTTCGCATGCTTGTTGACTGGCAGCTATGGCTCAATATGCAATCTTAACTCTTTTTTGCTTAGAATGAGACTGAATCAACAACTCTTCTTGGTCCTTGGTGTGGGTCGGGCACAGTGTGTCAAACCCACACAACAGAAAGCTCTTAACCAGGGGCAATACCATTACAGTTCTCGTCTCCAATCCTCACCAAAACGCTTCCCACTGACAAGAAATTTAAGTTCACTCATTCCATACTATGGTCACAGGCCTTGGTCAGGGGTTCTGGCACTGCCTGGCAAGTCATGATGCAGCTGCCTGCAGCATGACTTGCCAGGCAGTGTCAGAACCACTGACTTAAACCATAGGCATGTTGGTACTTGAATGAAAGCTCTGAAGAATTTAAATATGCAACTGTCGTCTTAAATCTCGGTAAATATACGGAAAAATCATGGACAGTGGTATGGAATGAGTTAAAAGATTCAAGCAGACAATACTTCACATCAGGACACTTTTGGGAGATGTGAGCGAGACATGGTTAATGTGACTGTTGACGACAATGCTTCAGCTGGATCGCTGATCCTCGCACAAGGAATCTAAAACAAAAGATAAGCGCTAGAACTAAACAAGCAAGTAAATCTTTAAGGGCAGAGTTTAGAATTACGATCTTGCATCACAGTGTAGAACTAGGTATCTCTATCACGCTTATCACCACGAACCATTACAGGAACAAAGGAAAAAATGTCCTCATATAACACATGTGGATGGTACTTAAGTTTGCAAAAGCCCATAATAAACTGAATCTGTAGAAGTAAACGGCTGCAATTCCCAGATAGCGGAACAAAATCACATGAATTCCAATAAAGCTCACCACAGACTGGGCCATAAACTGTTGTAATTCTGGGGCAATGAATGTAAATGTAAAAACATTTGACCCATATACGATTATGTTAATCAAATTTTGCAACTGGGAATTTCATTGAAGATGCAGAAAACTCTATGGAGAATAATCGTGGGACAGCGAACAAGTGATTCATTTATATTGCTGTATGTAACTGATGCACCAGTGAATTAAAAACACTCCTTTTATCTTGAAACGAAATACTCTCTATAATACTCGTGCAAACAGAACGTGTAGTTCTACGACTCAGGCTGCATTCCTTTATTGTACACCGTATGGCTGTAGTAGGAACAGCATCATCTAATATTTGTTAAAATATTTCTACTGCCTAACAGGAAGAAGATAAGTGTTCCAGAGTGGCTCGTCATTGAATCAGAAGTGACATCATCAAGTCTCAGCTGACGATTCCTTCACTGTCTTCACCAGCTGCCTCGACAAGCAAAACTTCCAAGTCGCCTCTCATCCTCTCTGCCACAAATACATCTTGGTGGAGGGATATATTGGGACCAAAAACATGAGAAATCATTAATAATTCAAGCTGTCCAGATATGGAACTTGAGTCTCAATGTATCCCAGCATGCTTTTATATTAAGTCTTCTTCATTAAGTGTGCAACTGTTACATGTGTTTAATTGTATGATATGTGTATTTACCCAACATTCTGTCCATGGTACAAGAAACCTTCAATTTTTCCAATGTTGTCTTTGGCATCAAACGTCCATTGTAATCATCCTGAACTTGATAATTACCCATCCATCCAGATTCCAGTATATTCACAAGATTTACATGTTGACCCTATATTACATGTACATAATATTGTAGGTGGCAGTACAAATATCCAAATCTAGATTTTAATACACTTAATGTGATCAGAAAGTTACATGGGCCTAACGTTAAAACTGGGAACTGTATCATATTCACACACGTAACATTCATGAAAGGAATGACAGACAGAAGGACTGACAGAAGCTTCAATTATTGAAACTGCAAAGTCTCCTCCATTTTGTCTTGAATACCAAAGATGAAATGAAGGGTATGTATTCAGGGAGCAACCATGCCCTCTATTTCACCTGATAATAATGAACTTGAAATGTTGGCAGGGAACCTTTGAGAGTGAGAGGTTACTGACTGCAGATGGACAAGAGAAAATCCCTAGGTGGGTAAGCTAACTTAAGTGACACAACTATCCCTCTTAACACTTGAATCCCGTGGTGGGTAAGGTAACTTAAGTCACACAACTACCGGTATCCCTGTCAACACTTAAAATCCCTAGGTGGGTAAGTGAAATTACATCACACAACTATCCCCCTTAACACTTACAATCCCTAGGTGGATAAGTTAACTTAAGTCACACAACTCTCCCTCTTAACACTCACAACATTGAAAGTCTGACCTACTGTCTTCTCATCCATTTTGACCAACTTTGAATAATGCCCTCGGGTTTGTTTTAAACTGTACTAGTACCACCACTAGTTATGGAGATGATTAAAGTGAATAAATCACTGTTATTAATGGAATGCAAGTAGTAGTCTAGTCAAACAATCAATCACCTAAGCATGTCTATGAAACTGTAAAGTCTCCAACATTTTGTCTTGAGTACCAAAGATGAAACGAAGATTGTGTACTATGGGACTGACTCAAGCCCTCTCTTTCACCTGCATGATGACAAGGGATTCGAAATATGGGCAGGGACCCTTGTTTGGTAGTTCGGGTGACTGATTTTGGAGAATGGATGCACAACTTTTGTACACATTGTCTTCCTTCATCTTACTGGTACATGGCCCTTTTTACAGGACTTTTAACATGATCATGACTGCAACCTATAACAAACATGGATCCCAGCTTGCAATAGGCTGGACGGCAGACTCAGTCCTCTCCACACACACGAAATATCACAAACATACACCAGGGAAACAGTATACAATGTCTGAAAAGTGTCAACAGACAGACATAAACCATATCCCATAAGCTCTGCAACACTTGGTCAGCAGAGCTGAACAGTTGACCTGGGTTGACATGGACATAAATATGTAAATGCAAATCATGAGCTGCATGCTCATGGCAGAAACTTGGCCATTGGACACCATTCAACAGAAAACACGGGCAGGAGGAGTGAAGCCCTGATTTATCATTGGCCAATATGGCATCCCATGGACATACATGTAGAGAGTCCTGGTGGGTGTGGGGCAACAGAAAAAGCTCACCAAAAGGATTACTGTTCAAAAGGTAAAATACCAACTTCAGTGGCACATGGGTTAACGGAAACCAAGTGCACTAATATTGATTAGGATATTGAGGTGACACAAGGTCACTTGACTACAGAGTGCACATGGTGCATAATGACTCCGCCACTCCATCCTTGATGCCAGC
The DNA here is from genome assembly GCA_964020975.1 of Hermodice carunculata. NCBI lineage: Eukaryota > Metazoa > Annelida > Polychaeta > Eunicida > Amphinomidae > Hermodice > Hermodice carunculata. The sequence goes on from CAXHWN010001720.1 coordinate 296,304, forward strand.
AGGTCCCACATCATTTTGATTTTCGATTTCCATTAGGTGTCCATCAATGATCAGATGTCAACATACAAATCACTTGTTGCCAGGAAATGCATTAATTGTTAGCCGTACAGCTGATTTTATAGACAAAGACATTAGTACATGTACAGTGAAACCTGTCTTGAAAGACCACCCAGGGCTGACCATATTGTGGTCTCACAAGACAGGTGGTCTTTCACAGCAGGTATACAAAGATAAAAGGTATTGAGCAAAGTATGCTGACAAAGTGGTGTTTCCAGACAGGTGGCCTCTCTTTGAGGTAGCCTTTCAAGACAGGGACTACTGTGCTCAATTAGGCCTCCATCATTGGTTTATGTTACACGTAGGCGCCAAGTCAGCCGTCCTCCAGTAAAACCTGTCTCTTCCTCTACAGGCCAATCTGGTCTGAAAGGACAAGTGATCTTTCAGAACAGCTCAGTGATGATGAAAATTTATTTTTTGACCAGAGACAAAGGTCCTGGGCTCACTATCAACAAATTCTTGTCAAATACTTGTACCACTAAATTTTTACCATAATGACTGCCGGTACAGACTTTATACTGCATCAGGTGTTTCATAACCAAAGAAGCCATATATACATACATCCCTAAAGCACATCAACCAAAAAACAGTCTTTTAACACAGGTGGTCTCTCATAAGTGGCACAAATTACCAAGAACAAGATTGGGACTTCAAAATCAAGCAGTGAGGTGTGTTTTTAGACAGTCTCATGATCCTGATCTTGAGCCATGGGTTCTTGAATACATGTGCTCTCATGATACAAGTCTTAAATCATGTTTTTTTGGACAGTCTCATGATACTGGTCTTAAACCGAGTGGTTCTTGAATACTCTCATGATACAAGTCTTAGATCATGTTTTTGGGACAGTCTCATGACACTGGTCTTCAACCATGGCAGGTCTTGCTCAAATTCTCTACGCTACATACAAAGGCAATACTGACATTTACAGATTTATTCCGTTAAATACCACGACCTGTATGAATTCCGAGTAATACTCGCTGCAGCGACATGTTTAGAGAGGTACCCGTGGGACGACATCTTTGGCTTCCATTCCTAGTTTGCAAAGACATAAATCAGTTATTATGCTTTGCTGTCAACTCTGTTTTCATTCATTAAATCTGCAAGCGACATTATAGACATGATGGATGAAGAAAACAGGGCTTTAATTTGCCCAGGATCATCACAAACTAATTGACCTCACAATTCATCAATGATTTATCACCAATTAATAGCTCCATTGGAATCTTTGGCTGTTCTTACCTTAGTTTGCTATTGTACTGCTCATTGTGAGTATTTTTTTTATTAGTTTCAAAGCAAACTTTTTGTTTTTCATCTTTGTCAGTCAATTATAACTAAAATGACTTCAGTGAATGGTGAACGTGGACGAACAATTTAGTAACAAGAACTAATCATTCACATCATGGTCATACGTCTCTTTCATCCGCCATTAATTTTGATCCTGAGAATTTTTACACAGAAACATCTTTCAGGAGAGGGATCATTTATCAAAGCCTAGATTGTCATCAGATTCTTCATTTATAATTTCCCACATTGCTAAGTCTATACTGAAAGATGATCTATTTTTAAAGAGACTTTTCTTGTCTTCTTTTTTGTTTTCGTTTGTTTTTATTTTATAGATCATGTTCTTTCTTGCCTGTTTGATTTTCCCTGGGGCGACTTTGTATCAGCCCTGGTGACAGTAAGTAGTCAGACAGTCAGCTAAACAAATAATTCACTTATGACCTGCCTTGCAGGGGATTTTCCTGGACAATTTTCCACCACATTTCATCTTGATAGTATCTGTCGAAACTTGAGAGGAGCAAGGTGTTATAAAGGATACCTGCCCTAGCATCTTAAGTCTGTTTACACTTTGCTGATAGCGTTTTCTCCACTTCAGCCACATCTCCCATTGGGCCAGTTGATCTACTGACTGCGTAAAGGTGCAGTCTACAAAGATCAGCGCCACAAAATTAGTCATTCCAAACTTATTGATTCTCTGCCTCTAATTTGCATAATTTGACCATTTGCTCTCATGTATCCTGACGTCCACAGGCACCAATTAAATTACCACTTGCCTTCGATATTATCCTTGGGGCAGTGATGCAGCATGCTATTTGCTGCAGGTCCAGATCACTGTGTTTCCCCAAAGATGTTTGGGCACACCTCCTTATCATCAGCAGCCAATTATCAAACATTTACAGCTGTAGATGGCAAAAACACACAGCAGGGCAGCAGAAAAACAGGATGTGAGACAAGAGGAAAGGTTTGTAAGCAGGCTGTGGGCTGCCTGCTTACAAATCTTTCCTCTTGTGGCAAAGTCCCATTGTGGTCATAGGGAGACTGCCTATCTGGCCTGCAGGGCTTTCTTGTGTATGGACTGCATGCACAGCTAATGATTGCATCTGTATGAAGATTATAGTCAGTGTACTGCAGGGTATGATCTATAGTTGGATGTGGGGCACTGTTGTCCTTGGATATTGCCTCCAAAGCAGATACGAGCCCCAGGTTTCTTTTATGCTGGTAGCAAGACCACTGGGCTGGCTTGTGTGTATGGCTTATGGCTATGTTGTCCTCTGAAGCACATACATATTATGGTGAGGCTTTGTATGTGGCCTAATCGCTATGTTGTTCTTGTGGAGACAAAAACATTGTGGTTTTGCTTTACGCACAGCCGTATGGCTATGCTGTCCCTGTGCAGCCAATTCTAGTTGTGCTTTTGCTTTATGTATGGCCTGATGGTAATGTTGTCATACCTACAGCAAAACACATTCAAATACAAAGTAACTCAGAATATATCCCATAGGCCAGTGCTAGTTCTCCCATTTTAACCCCAACCTCCAAAGCCTATATAAGACACTGAAACATCTTTGGGAAAAGCACTTCCTTCCAAACCATTACTGTCACCCCTGTTTAAGGACTACCCTATGTCTAACTTCAAAAGACTGTGTAACCTCAAAGAATATGCAGTCCAGGCAACCCTGCCCATGTCGAGTACCAAAATCTCTTCTGGCAAGGAAGCAAATATTTAACGCCTGCCCCCTGGAGTTCAAAAATGCCCACTTTCCTACTGCCTAGCCTGCAAATATATCCGTACAGGGACCACTTTCCACTGCTACCAAAACCCCACCCAAGTCCACCACATCCACAACCACCTAAGCTGCAGGTCTACCCATGTAGTACACCTGATCACCTGCACCAAATGCAAAGTGCAATACATAGGCCAAACTACACAACATCTTTGAAAATGACTACACCAACACTTCTCAACCATCCGAAGGCAAACCCACACTTCTCTCAGCCTTCACTTTAACCGCCCAGGCCACAACACAAAACCGGATCTCGTAATTCTTCCAATAGAGGCCATTTCCCACAAAAACTATCTTGAAGTTGTCAACAGCCACATGCTAAGAACCAGAGAAAGTCATTGGATCAAAACCTTACTTACTCTTGCCCCTACAGGACTATACCAAATTGGGTCTAGTTTAATACCACCCCCTCCCCACCAGCATTATACACATTGCTTTTACATACAAACCTGTCCCTCCCTGGTTGACTTCAGGGTTTGACGGCTCCATAAGTCCGGTCATGTAGGTGTCATCTGGTCCCCACATGGTGACAGGATGTACATGGCAAGGCCCCACTTTTCATATAAGCCAATACAAGTTGTGGGTATTTTTTGTGTACATATATGGACTTTTGGCTATGCTGTTTCTGTGGAGACAATATGTGTTGTGGTTATGCGTTATGTGTGGCTTTGTGGACTGTGTTGCTTTTGTTAACCCCTTTCCTCCCCCAGATTAAGTCTTGAATTAACAACTTTCCCTGACCCACTCTGTGTGCACTGCGCTCACTTGAACTAAGGCCAGCTCTTGACCCTGGGTATATAATGATTATTCTAAACAATTTTATTTACACCAGATCGCCTACTGGTACACAAAGACTAATCAGGAGCCTCTCTAATCAGGTTAGATAATGCCACGCAATATGCTTTATAAACCTGACACAAACTTACGACAATAAATTTTCATGAAGGTTTAGGTAGACTTTTGCAACATCTGTATTGCTTTGGCTGCTTTACGAGAGAAAGGGATAAAATTATGTGCATGGACTACCCAGTTATGACACTCTTATGAGAAGACATCAAGTATGGATTGTCAGGCTATGCTGATCTATGCTGTGTGTAGACTGCTGGACTGTATTAATTATCCCTCTATAGGGACAAGAAGCATGGACTGCTGGACAATGTTAATAGCATCTCCACATGGTGAGAAGACTGATAGGCCATGTTGATTACATCCCTGTGTAGAGACAAGATGTATGGACTACTGGGCTATGTTAAGCCAATGGAGACAACAAGTTTGGACTGCTAGGATTTATTAATCACCCCTCTATGGAAACAAGAGTTGTGGACTGCTGGGCTATGTTAACAATACCCCTGTATTGAGACAAGAAGCATGCATTGCTGGGGGGCTGTTACCTGTTTTGGAGACAGACGTGGACTGCTGGGTTAATGGTATGTTAATGATCCCTGTATGGAGACAAAAAGTATGGACTGTTTGGCTATGTTCATTATCCCTGTATGGAGACCAGACATAGATTGTTGGGCTATCTCAATTATCTCTGCTTGGAGACAAGACATGGTTTGCTGGGCAGTGTTAATGATCCCTGCATGGCGATATGCAGTGAGTAACTACAGGGCTATGTTGTACTTGTATGTAAACAATGCATATAAACTGCTGGGCTATGTTGTCATTGTATGTAAACAATGCACATAAACTGCTGGGCTACATTGTCCTTGTATGTAAACAATGCACATAAACTGCTGGGCTATGTTGTCATTGTATGTAAACAATGCATATAAACTGCTGGGCTATGTTGTCATTGTATGTAAACAATGCACATAAACTGCTGGGCTACATTGTCCTTGTATGTAAACAATGCACATAAACTGCTGGGCTATGTTGTCATTGTATGAAAACAATGCATAAAATAGCACTCAAAGAATGGATCACTCTCGGTGCCCACAATATTTTTTCCTCAATTCTGCATTTTTTTTGTGACTTCACAGTTGAATACTTTACATACAATTTCCATATGGTTGTCTATGAAATGAAACAGCAATTTTGGATGTGTTCTTGAGGTAAGTTCTGGTAACAGAGACCATTGTACTGTGCGCCACTCAGATGACCAACAAATGAATACTTCAAAAGTTTCATAAGTTTAAAAATAATAAGAGGAAGCTGGTTTTCCATAGGAATGTGGTCCACTATAATGTTCATCTCTGAAAAAATATTGGTGAAGCTGCCTTGGATCCTTGTTGAGATATTAGAGTAAGGTCGTCCCCTTGTGCACCACTCAGATGGCCTTGAAAATAAATACTTTAAAGTTTCATAAAAAGTTTATTAATACAAATAAGGAAGCTGGTTTTAAATAGGAACCTGGCCCATCATAAGACGCATCTCTGAAAAAAATTTGGTAAAGCTGTGGTCAATATTTTTTGAGATATCATGGTAACGTCAGGGCTGACGCCACTCAGACGGCTTGCAAATAAATACATTTAAAGTTTCATAAAAAGTTCCGAAATTAACCAGAGGAAGCTGGTTTTCACAATAAACCTGGTCCATCATAAGGTCCTTCTGTGACAAACATTTGGTGCACCTATGGTGAATATTTTACGAGATGTCATGGTAAAGTCGACAAGAGGGATGGACAGACAGACGGACAGACAGATGGATGGATGATGTAGGGGACAACAATACCCTCTGGCACTTTATTTGCAGAGGGTAATAAACTGCTGGGCTATGTTGTCCTTGTATGTAAAGAATGCATATAAACTGCTGGGCTATGTTGTCCTTGTATGTAAAGAATGCATATAAACTGCTGGGCTATGTTGTCCTTGTATGTAAAGAATGCATATAAACTTCTGGCCTATGTTTTGTGTTGCATGCATGAACTGGAGGTCCCGATACAAGATGTCCCTGCATAAAGACTCTGCCTGTGGACTGTTGGGCAATAACATTATCTCTTATTATAAAGTCCTAGTTTGCTTTCTTTGTATCAAAACAGACTGGAAGTATATGTAAGCAAACTATCCACAAGGCATACGCAGCATGTTTCAAAGTTTAGTCATTTTTAGGTTCTACCACAGATGGATGAAAGCAAATGATTTAAAAATGTATATAATATAAAAGGTTTTGCTAAAAATGCACAGTCCACTCTGTGTAATAGTCCCTGGCTTCATCTGCTCCTTATTTATGCAAAGACCAATGACACAGAACTTGATTTTTTTTCCTTTGCATCATGATAGTCTCGTGATCCCTGCACACAGGTATCAGTAACATACACAGCAGCTGCATAAGATCAAGATCAATACTGTATTCCTGTAATTATGATGATGAGACCCAAGGTAGAGCGTCTGACACAGCATAACTTCAAATTCAGTTGGGGGGGGGGGGGGGGAGAAGGCAAACATGTCATTACACTTAAACAACAGATCAAAAGATCAAAGATGAGCTGCCAACACATTTGTAGGGGCAGGTCTCATTACCTTGTAGGTGTGTATATGTATAAACGTGTTTCATCTGCAGTTATCCAGGCATCAGTGGATATTGATTGACCAACAATAAAAGCAGGTAATCTGCGTCTGTAAATAAACCTTTACAGGCGTGAAACTGGGCCTCTTCCACGCACAGCTGGTCCAGACGACCCTGGTTTGGTCAGTTTCATCTCACCGCCACAAGCACCTGCTGGGTCAGTGGGGACCGGGGAGCAGCACATTGTGGGATTCTATACCATCCAGTTACACAACACGGGACCCATTACACATGTACCTGGTCTTGCCACTGCCTGCTGTGGCAGACACTGGAGGGTCATTATGGCAGATACGCATACAACACACTACACTGCTACCTATAAAAGATTGTGAGTTCCCCCCAAAAATGTTATGATCACATCTGATCGGATGTATCCCTATCTCAAAAAATTCCATTGATTTTTGAAAATAAACAGCTGAAATAATGAATCCAGACCTAATATTGACACCACCCACTCCCATTTCTTTTCCTTAAATACACACTCTTTGAACAAAAAGGAGAGCTTAAAACTGAAGTTGTATGCAAAATATTATGCTGTAACAACTAAGACAGAGGATGATCTAAGCATGCAGGAGTCATTAACATTAAGACAGAGGATGATCTGTGACACCTCCATTAGCTAGACCAAAACAGTGGATGATCGAAGCATTCAGAAGTCAGTTGGACCACGACAGAGGATGATCTGAGTGTACTGGAGTTAGTTACTCTCAGACAGAGGATGATCCGAGTGCACTGGAGTTACTTACTCTCAGACAGTGGATGATCTGAGTGTACTGGAGTTAGTTACTCTCAGACAGAGGATGATCTAAGTGTACTGGAGTTCGTTACTCTCAGACTGAGGATGATCTAAGAGTGTAAGAGTCCAGTACTGAAGCACAAGGGTTAGCTATTGCAAGAATTCCACGTGTGTAGACACACACAGCCTTTAAGGTAATCAATACAAAAATGTATCATAAAAAACTCTCACAACTTTCAATTAGACATGGGGGAAAAAGCCAATTATGAGGTGCATTCATAATTTATCTATAAATGTTTTATCTAACTCCTAGGGCAGCACAATGGAATCCAGGACAGTATTCATGCATAAATTGATGTTGTGTGAAGCAGAGAAGTGCATCGATAATTGTATCTCACCTGAAAATGGACCTGCAGCGATAAGAAAACTGTAGGGGAGCGAGTAGTGAACAACACAGACAGGGCCTTGTGTTCGTGACAGCTCCCCATGATAACCATATTATCAACACAGTCACAAGCCTGCCACAGTGTACCCCTAATGATTATAGTGCTTGCCCCCCTCCCACCCCCAAGGGGGGGCGGGGATTTTACTCGAAAAGATTTAAGCAAATACAGAATTCAAGAAAACTAATGGAAGCATGTCATATATTACAGACTGCTGGTCAACTATGCATTTTTGACAGGAGCCTATTTGAATTGATTCCATACTATGATCACAGGCCTTGCAGCAGCTGCAGCATGACTTGCCAGGCAGTGCCAGAAACACTGACTTAGGACTATAGGCATGTTGGTACTTGAATGAAAGTTCTTTTCATGAAGAATTTAAAAATGCAATTGTGGTCTTAAATCTAGGAAAATATGCAGAAAAATCAGGGACTGGTTTGGAATGAGTTAACTTTGCCCTTCTCAATGTTGCCTGCTGTGCAGACCACAACAAAGTATGTACATGGGTATATGGACATACTCCACAAGCCTGTCACATCTGGATGAAACATGTTATCATCATCTCTGATATTTTGCACTTTTGAACAGATTTTTGGCATATATTTGGAACCATGTTTCCCCATGCAATTCATTTATTCCTTTATTCTTTTTCTAAACACAAGGCTGCCCCCATATGACAGCAAGAGTGCCCCAGTTTATTGTCAAAGAAGATCAACAAGTGCCCAACACACTGTTTTCTGCTGTAACACCTGGGTTTTCTGCACTCTCTCAATTTGTAAAGCCTCTGTGACATGCCTCCATGATCTGTAATCTGTGAGACAGCCATTTACATATGCACTCAACATTTGAATGACTCAAGAGATTTTCAGTAACTTGTCAAAGCTATCGTTTTGCCTCAAGCAGGAAGCCTTATAATTTTATACATGTGCACCCCGGTAATGATTCTGAAGTGTGGCCAATTTGAATGAAATAACATGTCAAACTTAGACAAGAGGCACTTCAAGGCAATGCATTGATTAATGGGTTCGCCTTTACACATGCATGGATCCTTTGACCTTGAAAATGAGGTCAAGGTCACAAAAATGTTATCAAGCCAAGACACTGCATCAAGGTGCAAATTTGGGTTTCAGGTGGCTAGTAAGTCTTGAGGTGTCATGTTCACAAACAAACAGTGGAGCACAAACAGACATACAAAACTGATGGATTGACAGATGAATGGACAGGCAACCAGAAAACATGATGGGTGCCCCCTTGGAGTGGACCCACAAAAATTGACAGCCCATCTCAAACACTTTTCCACAAAGTCCTTGATACTAATGACAGCAGTCAAGTCCAGACCATTTGCTGATTCAGCAACCTTATTGTAATTCATCAAACACACATGGTAAACAGCATACATATATATTTGTAAACATCAAAGATACCAGACTAATAAGAGTTTCTGTCCTAACTCATTCCACCCTGATAGAAGACTGAGTCAACAGCTTTCCTTGGCGCGCTCTGGGCGCAATGCGCCCAGAGCGCACCAAGGAAAGCTGTTGACCATGGGCATATAATTTGGAATGATCTTCCATGCAAGTTTCATCCAAAATATTGAAAAATAATCCCTAAATTAGTAAAATACAATTAGCAGACGACATTTAGATATTAGCGGGAAAAAGCGTCATCAGGGTGGAATGAGCTAACAGGCTGATGATGACCAGGGAAGCTACACAGACAACACACCGGTTCAGCAACCACACCATCCGCTGCCACATACACTGGCCACAATAACCAAAACCAATATCTGCAGCACGATATAAATATATCGCTTGTTACAGAAAATAATTTGGATGATGTACCACTGACCTGTAATGCAGATTGAGGTGAAAGGCTATGTTTGAAGTCCACCCTCAATGTCATCATGGTAAAATTGAGGAGAGAATTACTGTTATGAGAGAGTAGGTGGGGGGGGGGGGGCTGCCAGAGTACCACAGTTCATAGACAGGTTACCATGGATTTCAGATCTCATAACTGATGAAAGATTTTGTGTTTCTTTTCATATTCCCATGGTGAGGACTTGGCAGACATATTTGTCCGAACTATGGGACAATGATCCAATTAGTCTGTCAGCAGGTAATTATGAACCGTACATCAAGACTTCTGGAAGCAATTGACAACTACTCTCACAGTCAGTCTCACTAGCTACATCTTCCCACTCACCCACGTCTAAGAAACTGCACACAGTTCAAACCCTTAGTCAAGTGTGGTCTCCTTTAATGAAAAGCCGTCCACTGCACATTAGTGCTCAATCCAAACACGAACTCTGGTGGTAAACTGAAGCATTGCACTGATCAGTATGTGATATTTGATATTGGCGACAAAGTGACTTGGACTTTTCTTACCCCTTTCCGGCACAAGTTGCCCTAAAGTGCCAGGATGTAAATTATCATGTGCTTCAGCGTGTTTACCTACTTCATGCAAATAAAAAACCTTTGCTGAGAACTGTAGATATCCTGATGGCACATATCCCAGGTCAACAGTTTCCCTTGGTATTGGTTGGGCACACGTACTGTGCTAAGTAAAATCTACTGACTCAGGCTTTCTCTAAGTTTCATTCAGGAAATACAGTAATTCAGCCACTACAATTGCGCTTTTCACTTTTTCTAACCAGGCATCTGATATTTCACCTGTTATCTACAGAAACTGACCATTCACTGACAACTTACAACTTGACACAACAGGTATACCTCAACCAAAACAGTTGCTGTTTAAGATAGATAATGGTTTACTGTTTATTTTCTGAACGTTTTTCACTTTTCAGAATTCATTTTTATCATATTTTCAGTTGCCTACCTTAGCAGGACAATCAATTTTGAACCAATGTACTGTTTTGTAATATACTGTTTCAGTAGCAGCACAAAATAAAATGGTACACAGAAAAATCTGAAGACTGTATTTAGACCAACATCGGTTTACTGACAAGCAAAATGGATGACTTTTATATTCCTTGATTGAATAACTGAAAAAAAAAATAATAACAAAAACACACAAACAAACAAAACCTTAATGACAGTCTAGACAGGCACCTTATCAATCAACCAGCCAAAACACTTCGCAGTTGATGCCACATTGGGGAGGCAGTCGGAGTTTCTTTTGGAAACAATGCACATATGCTCTTCAAGAAACAATTACCTGCACTACATAGACACTGGTGTCGGCAGACAGAGTCGTTGATACTATCCCCACTGATAATTAACCACCATTAGACACAAAACACGAAACTGTGACCTGCGGCAGACATGAAAAACAAGTGGTGCCTTAGCTTGAGACATGCTCGGTATCAGCCAATCAGCCGCATAATGTTAACAAACAGCATATAATCACAACAAACATGTCTGGCTGAGGCGCCAAGTGACATTTTACAGGTGTTCTCTTCACAGGTTACCCACAGTGCTGCAAACATCAACATTCACCAACAGTATTCCCTGGATAACCACCTTTTTCATAATTTCACTGTTACCTGATAGCGCTTTTCAGCATTGATTCCCATACGTATAGGAACTGCAGGTAAAGTCTATGTTTCAGTTCAAATAAGTCTGCATAGCCATAGGCTCCAATTCACATTACTCAGGTCAAGACTTCTGGATATCTTCTAACTTGTGTTTGTCTGTGTGTGTTGTTGGGTTCTTTTACATTATAGGTATCCACCGTGGTGGTGAAAATAAAAAAGAAAGCACCTTGATTAAGACAACAAAATTGTGTTCTTCCGCCCTGTCCCATGAGACAACAAAACCATACAGTATTACCAGAAAGACTGGCACCCATTTTGAGTGGTCCACATGGGGCCCACACAATGGCCTCCACAAGGTACCTTTGCCATGCCAGGGACTCTTACAGGATAGACCTCCCCCACCCCCTGAAAATTTGATTTTGATTACACAGTGAGCCACTGGTACCAGCCTATGGGCGACAATAGTGGGTTTCCAGCGAGAGTTTAATTTTAATTACAAGTGGGCAGTGGTACCGGCATATGGTCCCACCAATGGGCAAGGTGCAAGACTTTCTGGCCAGCATTGGACATCATTTTTCCCATTCTGTGAGACAATAGAAATACCCTCCCCCCTCCCCCCCCCCCCAAGCTTCTACCCCGCTCTGTGAGAAAATGGTATCATTTATATTGTTCTAACCTGTTCCATGAGACAACGGAAACATTATTTTTCTACTCTTCACTGAGAGACAAAATAATCATGCATCATTCTACCCTGTTCTATGAGACAATAGAAGCATCAAATATTCTACCCTGCCCTCTGAGACAATAGACACATATACAGTATAATCATAAATTTTTGCGAGGGATAAATATTCATGGATTTGCCCCAAGAAAAACCAGTTCAGGAAAATTAAACTTGGGAAAATTGTAGCAGATTGAATGTGAAATGAAAGCCTGCATAAAATCGGGAAAACAAAACTCGTGAAATTCTAATTTGGAGTGTATTTGGAAAATTTTATGCCTGGAAATATAAATGATTATACAGTATACCTGTTACATAGTCCTGTTATGCAACACCTTCTTACCCTGCCTATGAGACAACAGATAATCTCACAAACTTCCACACTGTTGTGTGAGATGAGAGAACCACACATTCTCTCATCATGCCCATCTGTGGCACAACAGGAATCAAGTTCTAGCTCACTTCAACGCAAGATGACCATAAATGCTTTCAGCTTGCTTTATGAAATGATATAATACTTGCTCATCCTACCCTCTGAGACCATACAAGCTTTCACTTAGCCCTGTGAGACAGCAGGATTACGCAAGCCTGCACTGCAATATAAAAGTACCATACCAGATTGCAGCCTGCTGAAGGCAACAATAGAATCACACCTGGGTTTCCTGTAAGAATTTTATTTTAATTGCAACCACACAGTACTGCCATAAAGTCTTGCATCCACTTTTGAGTGGTCCTGTGGTAGCCCACAAGAGTGGTCTCCAGGAGGTACCTTTGCTATCAGGACTCTCATAGGGAAGACCCCAAGGAATACAGGCTTTCCACCTGCCCTGTAAGTGAAAGGGTAGCTCATATCATACCCTTTCACCCACAGGATAGGCAGAAATACAAGCTTTTTTTTTTTTTTTTTTTTTTTTTTTTTTTGGGGGGGGGGGGGGCCTAGTATGCTGGTACAAGTAAGAATTTTGCCCTAGTACAAGGTATGGAAAATAAGAAAATGTACAAATAATGGTCGGTACGAAGTATGGAAATTAAAAAAGCTTCCAGTACATAAGTACGGCAAATAAAAATGCCCAGTATGCCAGTACTGAAAACCCATTACCCCCCCCCCCCCCTTTCTGCTTCTGATATGAGTGAATGGGTATGATATTAGCACACTAGGTGACCCAATGATCATACAAGCTTTCAACTGGCCATCTGACGATAGGCTCAATCATCATTTAAGTCACAGCCCTGTAACCTGAGCCCCATAATATGAAAATGCAATACAAACTTAAAATAATGCCCTGTGAGACAATGCGATTGCACATTCTTTTAAGTATCCTGTTAATACACAAGTACGGAACCATACAGACTTGCTCTGTGAGGCACTATATAAGCTTTAAGTTTGCCCTGTAATGCAAAAGCTCCGTACAGACTTGCTCTGTGAGGCACTATATAAACTTTAAGTTTGCCCTGTAATGCAAAAGTACCATACAATTTGCCATGTGAGGCAAAAAGAGCCAACAAGTTTGCAGCAAAAAGGAAATGTCACAATTAGCAAATGTATGTGTATTTGGCTGAATATACAACCCAATACACAACATTCTTGTGGGCAGGAGGTCTGTACTCCCATTAGATTCTACGTTAAATTAACATCCAATTGATTAAATAGTTTTGCAGCAAAAGTTAACAAATTTACAAAGGCATTTTAACTATATACAACCATGCATTTACCACAAAAAATTTGATGTTTCTAGGTAGAATGATTTCAAGTTGCATAGGTGCAAATTACAATGGAAGCTAATGGACATACACAAAGCCCTCTATTAATAACCCACATGAATTAGCTGATCTAGACCTTACCCACTGCCGTAAGCCAGGCTTTCAGCCTGTGCTGTGATACAAGGGCATCTTGCAACTCACTGTGTGAAACACAAGGATCTGATACATTTTCAGCTGGCTGTGACTGACACAGTGGATAGGACCTGAAAGTTACAGTGGGATACAGACACACACTTTATGGCTACTGTTACAACAGGATACAGACACACACTTTACGGCTACTGTTACAACAGAATACAGACACACACTTCCTGGCTACTGTTATATGATACAGACACACGCTTTCTGGCTACTGTTACAACAGGATACAGATACACACTTTATGGCTACTGTTACAACAGGATACAGACACACACTTTATGGCTACTGTTACAACAGGATACAGATACACTTTATGGCTACTGTTACAACAGGATACAGATACACACTTTATGGCTACTGTTACAACAGGATACAGACACACACTTTATGGCTACTGTTACAACAGGATACAGACACACACTTTATGGCTACTGTTACACCAGAATACAGACACACTTTATGGCTACTGTTACAACAGAATACAGATACCCACTTTATGGCTACTGTTACAACAGGATACAGATACACACTTTATGGCTACTGTTACAACAGGATACAGACACACACTTTATGGCTACTGTTACAACAGGATACAGACACACACTTTATGACTACTGTTACAACAGGATACAGACACACACTTTATGGCTACTGTTACAACAGAATACAGATACCCACTTTCCGACTACTGCACCTGCCCCTGGCCATGTGTCTCCTCCCTAGTTCCTATGGAGGCTGATATACAGATCAGTAACATGTTTCAAATTAAACTTTCATCACATGCTGTATGCTTGTACCAATTCATGCATGTCATCATTGATAAACACAAGAACTATTTAATCAAAATTCCACCCATTCAAACAGAGACTGCTGTACAAATATATATTTTTGTATATATATATATATATATATATATATATATATATATATATATATATATATATATATATATATATATATATATATATATTCATTCATTCATTCATTCATTTATTTATTTATATACAAGCAAAACACTTACACTCAGTAAGGGTTAAGTCTTTGCCAGGCAAACACACATGTGTAATACAATATTCCACCGAGTTCCACCAACAGGCCAGCTTCAGTATCCGATTGTAAAAGTCTCAATCCATATTTCACGTGTCTGCTTTTTATGTCCGACATTCTTCCGTCAGCATGCTCCGCACTGGCCTGACCAGACATAACTGGACGCAAAATCAATGTGGACCATCGTCTGTAGGCCAGCAGATCATATTTTTCCCCAATTTTCATAAACTACATGCCGGCATGTATACAAATATGTACAATTAAACGCAAGCTACTGATCATAAATTCCCTGATGGCAAGCTGTTCAAATTCTCCTGGGCACAGGTGTATGGGAACAAATGTATCAGTCTGAAAGTAGAATCCCACTAATGACAATTTGCATTAAACCAATTTTTCATGATGAAGTCAGATTTTGAATGAAGCAACAGCATACCATGCAGATTGTACTTGGAATGTAAGTACAGACTCCCTTCATTTTTAGCTGCGCCCACGCACTACGTTTAATCAGGAGGGATGTCAGTTAAATGGCTGCTGCTGTGCTCAATTTTTGCCACACACATACAACATAGTGGTCCCTGTCTATGCCATACAGATGACACTGTTACACACAGACAGCATGCTGGGTATACTGTCCATGCCATAGAGATGACACTGTTACACACAGACAGCATGCTGGGTATACTGTCTATGCCATAGAGATGACACTGTTACACACAGACAGCATGCTGGGTATACTGTCCATGCCATAGAGATGACACTGTTACACACAGACAGCACGCTGGGTATACTGTCTATGTCATAGAGATGACACTGTTACACACAGACAACACAATGGGTATACTGTCTATGCCATAGAGATGACACTGTTACACACAGACAGCACACTGGGTATACTGTCTATGCCATAGAGATGACACTGTTACACACAGAAAACACAATGGGTATACTGTCTGTGCCATAGAGATGACACTGTTACACACTGTAGACAGCATGCTGGGTATACTGTCTATGCCATAGAGATGACACTGTTACACACAGACAGCACACTGGGTATACTGTCTATGCCATAGAGATGACACTGTGACATGACATGCAAGTGTTTCATATATGCAAGTAGAACATTTACTTGCTTACAGCAAGTTCTTTACATGCATGTAAATAGTACATCTTTGGCGGCAAGCATTACCATCTTACTAGAATATGTAGCAAGTGTAACTATGTAAACACAAGAAAGTGTATTCATGTTATAGATATAACCATGTTAACTTATAACAAGTGTAATCATGTCAAAAGCAAGTGCAACGATGTACATGTACAAGCAAATGTAACCATATTACAAACCTGTAACCATGATACAAGGAAAGTTACACTTGTTACTCACCCCGTATTTCATGACTGAAAGTGTTTACCAAGGATTTCCATCCTTCAAATGAAATGTGTCTTCAAATACTGTACTTATTGGTCACTTGTAGTTTCAAAACAAGTTTTCTTTCATAGAAGGTATGCAGACACTT
This sequence comes from Hermodice carunculata, assembly GCA_964020975.1. Lineage (NCBI taxonomy): Eukaryota > Metazoa > Annelida > Polychaeta > Eunicida > Amphinomidae > Hermodice > Hermodice carunculata. Next base: position 312,789 of record CAXHWN010001720.1, read on the forward strand.
AAAACTGTATCCAAGACAGTCAATCTCGAAAGAAAGTCTCCTGTGCAGACACAATCTCACAAATACTGTACATTTATACCAATCTATTGCTCTGTTTGTTTTGTGTGGCAAGTTCTGTGAATTCTCCATTCAAGCTTGGTTAGCTTAGAGAGCAATTATTTTACGTATTTTGAACAGTTAACTCATTCCATACTATGGACACAGGCCTTGGTCAGTGGTTCTGGCACTGCCTGGCAAGTCATGCAGCTGCCCTTGCGGCAGCTGCAGCATGACTTGCCAGGCAGTGCCAGAACCAATGACCTAAGACTATAGGCACGTTGGTACTTGAATGAAAGCACTTTTCATGAAGAATTTTAATATGCAATTGTCGTCTTAAATCTAGGTAAATATACAGAAAAATCAGGGAATGGTATGGAATGAGTTATTCTACATATACATCTGTGTCTCTCCTTCCCATTTTCAGCAATAAAAGGTAATCAACTGATCCCACACCAAGTTATTGACTCCCATACCTTGTGCCACCATGCATCCCGAAAGGGATTATCTATACCGCACCACGGCAGAGGACAGCCACGGGACAGCCGGCTCATCAGTGAAACATACTTTTATTTTCCTGGACATGCAATCAGGATGGCCACACATGGCTCATTTCTACAAGTATCAGTTCATTTCCTCCACTGGCATTCTTCCTATAAGGTACGGCAGCATGCTTCCTGGACTTGCACAACAGGCCACACCATCATGTGTGTGTGGATTAATGCTTGCAGTGATCAAGTTAATAAGTCTCTGGCTATAATTGATGGACTGAACACACACAGGCTGCGTTCCTTCATTTGTCTGAAGAAAACACGTTCCTATACATATCATACACAGGACAGCGTCAGGTTGCAGTCAGAAAACGGTAAATATATGGTGACACCAGGAATGGTGAGGACAGACACAGTAAAATGGCAACACCAAGGAAAACAATGGCAAAATAAAATCAAATTGGGCGGGCAGGGTGGAGGAACCAGTAAGATGGTTACCAATACACTAAAATTGATGACACCAGGTTGGGTGATGATAGATACAGTAAAGTTGATGACACCAAATTGCGTGCTGATAGATACAATAAAATTGATGCCACCAAGCTGGATGATGACAGATACAGCAAAATTGGTGATACCAACATGGCTGATAACAGATACAGTAAATTGGTGACACTAATATGGGTGATGACAGATACCGTACTGGACGCCGTAATCGTCGCAGCTGGAGGGGTAAAATAATTTTTTCAAAGCCATACCCGCGACTATTATGCCGAATACAGTCTAAATTTCCCGGGAACTTAGCCTGGGAGGAACTTTCTTGCGGATGGAAAAGACCGGCGGCCATGTTTGTTTACGTTGCCGGTATACACACATGGAAAATTGATTGATTAAAAGTTGTGATCGTCGTCAAAAAGTCTCAATAATGCAATAAAATGTATAACTATAGGCTTACCCTTACTATAATCTGTGTATTCTTGTTCATAGTTTAATATGCAGACATAAAAACTGGGGAAATACGTTCGATCAGTGTTCATAAGAAAAGCATGTATGTTTGCCATGTGTTAGTCACATGACACAGTTGTACTGAAGCTTGTTTATGCAATCTCGCGAGTCTCGAAAACGAGATTAGTCATGGCGGCACCCTAATGGAAACGCATGTGGATCATCCACGGTGTTTTTGCAGCGAGATTTAAGAAATTTAAATGACAAAATTTTAAAACAAATACCAAAGTTTGATAACTCATAATGTTCTTAAGTAGCTGTATGATAGCATTTACCCGCTGATAGCGAGAATCTGACACAAAACGACAGTTTCAACATGAAAGTGAGGAGCGAGATTCCAGTTCACTTTTCACATACCGAGACAAAATAAAAAGGCAACATAGGTGGATGTTTTTAAGTTTATTTATTTTCATTTTAACTTTATTCACCAGCTTTAAATCACAGATTTTTGTTCATTCCTTGTCATGAGCAGCCTGGTTATACTTCTTCATGGTGATATCCGGGAGACCATTTTTTAAAAAAATTTTTGGGGTGCGACTATTGTGCCGCACATACCTTAAGGTGTCTTATTCCCCCTCTACAGTTGGGGGTGCGACTTTTGTGCGGGTGAGACTATTATGGGGTCCAGTACGGTATTGTAAAATTGATGACACCAAGTTTGGTGATGATAGATACAGTAAAATTGATGACACACTTTCACACTTATAAATTGGTTTGATTTTGGGTCCTTTTAAGAGGTCCACTCTCATTTGTGCTTCCACACTCTCTTCCAGAATATATACCAAAAGTAGCAGTCTAACGGAAGATGGACTGAGACCATGTCCAAGGGGTGATCTAAGCCCACTTCCCAGGGGGTTCCCAAAATTAAAATGGCTTTTGGGTCCAGCTTGTCACCCTCACTTTACAATGTGAACAGGTCATGAGTTTGGTGTGATGTTTTGAGTTGTTATACATCTGTCCCTGTACTTTGGGAGCATCACAGTACAGATCATTTCATGGAAAAGAAAAATAATGAAAAGTAGTGATAACGTTCTCTCGGTTCAATCTAGTTTGTCAGATGACACTAAAGAAGAACATTCCAAAACTACAATCATGGGTTATCTCTCTTGATCTGTGTGCTTTGAGTGTAAAGGAATCCTGGCACATGTTCAGGATAATCAAAATTACTGTTAGACAAAGTTTTAGTGCCATCTCAGTACTCACCATGATAAAACAACTATGGATGAATTACATTACCCTCCCCTGCTGTTTTGACTCTGTAAAAAATAAAATCGTGCTAATAATAAACAAAACAAAACAAATTTAGCCATAAATTTGGTGATTCTGTCAGTGCCAGGCAGTGCCAATTACAGATTCACAGAATCTTCTATGGTGACAGCATTCAAAACCATATTTGTGAGATGAGTTGGGTACTTTTCAGTTTTCACAAAGTAAAACCTGATAAACAGTATTGTTCACGGACATAAGCGGTGGCAGGTAGAGGCATACTCTGAGGTTATCCCTTGGATAAATCAGTATCCTACCCGTACAGTTCCTCTTCGAGCTGTCAGGTCATGCATCTTGTGTGGCACGCACCCTTGCAATGTGAGTGATGTCATGGTGCATAACATCATTATTGTCACTGTTTACACAAATATAGAAGTGAGGGACTTACAATGTTATTTTAATGGGGAGATTGTATTTCCCTTGGAAAGATACTGGCTGTTGCTAGTGTAACATTATCCATGTGTTTTAATTGGACAGTTTCAGTATCCTCCTATATTTTGGTGCCGGTATGTCCCTTGAAAGACACTATTATGCTACAGGACTAAAAATTCAGTAAGTATGAGGGCAGTTTTAGAACTACATTTAGGATACAAGATATTTTGACACATACATGTACATGTATCTCATGGTAACCAATATGTATGTTAACTCATTCCACCCTGATGACGCTTTTTCCCGCTAATATCTAAATGTCGTCTGCTAATTGTATTTTACTAATTTAGGGATTATTTTTCAATATTTTGGATGAAACTTGCATGGAAGATCATTCCAAATTATATGCCCATGGTCAACAGCTTTCCTTGGCGCGCTCTGGGCGCAATGCGCCCAGAGCGCGCCAAGGAAAGCTGTTGACTCAGTCTTCTATCAGGGTGGAATGAGTTAACTCTTTCAGAGCCAAGTTTTGAACTGGGTCAACAGCTTTCCTCGGCGCATTTTCGGTGCAATCAAAATGCACCCAAAGCACACCTGGGAAAGCTGTTGATGCAGACCATTATATTACCTGGAACTAGAGGCATGCTGGTGCTTGAATGAAAGGTCTTTTTCTAAAGAATATGAATCTGGTTATTATTATAATTAAGAGCAGTTTGTCTTAAGTAGTTTGACTTTAGTTGCAGTTGGCATTGAAAGAATTACGAGAGCATTGGTTGCCATTTTGACATTTGGCTACAGTGGCAAGTCTGGGTCAATCTTTATAATTGGCTACCTGCTGGCAACACACAAGCACTATATGCACACGCTATCAATCAACTCTACTGGAAAAGGCTTGAGATCAGTGTTGTATCCCTGAAGGTGGGCTGGTGCTAGCCATTAGCCAATTAGCCATACTAGGCTAACAGAGACTAGACTTGGTAAAACATATTCACAAATTGTAAGCAAATTTGGAATTAAGACATTTTGTAAGTTTAGTTGCTTCAATTTGAAACTTAAGTTTTGAAACCTAACCATAAGGTACTCAGAAATTGATCAAAGCATTTTTTACTGGTGTTCATGAATGAAACCCAATTCGGCTATAATGTTTCAGTAATTCAGTCAAATTGGCTTCAACTCTATAATTCCTAGCAGTAGCGTAGGTAATGGCCTGCCTCACATCAGTAAAAGCTAGCCTTTCAGCATACAAGAAAATACTGCTAAACCACTGCCCAATTACTGTAACAGATGGTAATAAAAGAATTGTCCTGCCAGGAATGACATATTGTGTGTGATAAAGTGGTAGGAGTAGCTATAGTGACACACACTCAATTTCAAATCCAGAGTAAGAATCTGTGGGCCGTAATTTTCAGCCAATCTCTTGGCCTGCCTTTCCATTACCCCCCCCCCCCCCCCAAAAAGAGTGTAAATATTAGAGAATGATATAAAACACTCCAAAATGGGTGCCTTTCTTACACGAACCTGTAAAATGTGATGGAAAAATCTTGTAAGGTAATCAGCATGTGCAATGTTACAGTGGTCGGAATCACTCACCACACAAGGCAAGCAGAGCGATGTGTCATCTAACACAAAGACACCCAACAGTAGTCCATGAAATCTGAGATGACATAATCCGCTACTTGAGGAAACTCTGTGCAATTGTCTTCATTTCTGGAACTTTGGGGCCTCAAAGGCACACAGGAAATTAATTAGGAAACCTCTATACAGCCTTGCAATTTATTCGCGTCTTTGCAGAGGGGAAAATTTACTTTTCCCTAATGAAGTAAGCTGGTTGATTTTTCTCTGCAGCTCCTTGGCATCGACAAGCATCGCTTGATGGTTTAACCCTTCCCCCCCTTGAATTAGGACTGAGTCAACAACTTTCCTTGGCATGGGCTGTGCACCAAGTGCCAAACCCATACCAAGGAAAGCTGTTGACCTGGGGCATGTGATCTTGACAGGTCTCATCTACAATTCTCAGTCCAATTGTTTTTCATTACTGTTGAAATAAGCTGATAATAACGAAGCAGACGACATTTGACCACCAGCCAGTTTTGACCGGTTTTATGGTGGAAAGGGTTAATACTGTGCCTCAGTTACCCAGTTCATTTCACTGAAGCCACAGGGCATATGTGAAATTATCATGGTTAGCAACTATGGTCCAATGGGAAATCTGGCCTGTGTCCAGCTTCTGTGTTTGTTTGTCCTGTTTGTTTCTGTCTTCAATGCTGGGTATTGTAGCAGCCTTCAATCACCAAGATCTCAAACATCTTAATTTGGAGAGTTTAAGTGATCATAGTGCTGACTTTGTACATCATCAATCTGAAATATGGGCCTTGCATGCTTCTAATTGATGCCAAAAATATTTGCTTTAGTGTTACTCCCTGTCCCCACTTTCAGTTCCCACAGAGGCACTTCAACTGGTCTCAACTCTGAATGAAAATATCAATCTAGTATGAAGCTGGGAGTTTTCTTAATGGAATAAAAGCCCGAGGGATTGCATCTTAAACATCGTAATCATGGATATATCATCCATCAACATTTAACTTGTCAAAGACCAGCCTAACATGACATTCTTCCATGCAAGGCCTGGCATACATCTCAACGTATGATCTATAAAGTCTGGAGTCCTATCCAGTTGGTGACCAATGGGAGGCCCAGTTTGCCTGTTCTATATGCTGGTGCCACACGGACCCTCCAGGGAGATCAAAATCAAATTTCATGTGTAAACCTAACGGCATAGGATTTCAAATTATTGAAAGTCAACTTGAGGTTTCGCATTGATAATTGTTCTCAACTGTTTCCATTTTGCTATAGCTTGGGGCTTGATGTCTTCTACAGAGTAATTACCCTTGATGTCAGTCTCCATGGATAAATGAGGAGCCTGGCTGATGAATACTTTCCAACCAGTGATGATGAATACTCTCCAACCAGTGAGAGAGACAGCATGTGACTGTCACATGTGTCTTCATTTTTGTTGCAACTTGAAAGTTCTTTTGGTGAGGTAAACTTCAAAGAGAGCATTAATTATGAGCCCATGACATCTTTATCAAAGTGAGCATCCACTTTTCTCTTGAAAACAAAATGAGGGCCTTTCCTTAACCCTTTCCCTCTTAAAAACTGGCCAAAACCAGCTGGTGGTCAAATGTCGTCTGCTTCCGTGTTTTATAGTAATTTCAGCAGTAGTGACAAACAATTTGACTGAAAATGTAGGTGAGACCTATCAAGATCACATGCCCCAAGTCAACAGCTTTCCTTGGAATGGGGTGGGCACTTAGCGCCAAACCCATGCCAAAGAACACTTTTCACTCAGTCTGAATTTAAGGGGGAAAAGTTAAGTTTGACTTCTTTCTTTTTTTTGGTAAAGTTTCATGAGCAACATAAAAGTACATGTATATCTGAAGCACGCAAGTGTTTGAAGACACGATGCAATGGATTGCTAATCTTGAGTCCTCAAAAAACAAACACATCACTGCATAGTCGTCTGCAACCAAATAACAGACTTGATGTAGAACCTCCTTGCATCAAGAGCCAAGATATTCTCAGGACTAGAAGTGGGTCAGAGACTGAAAACCCCTCGCCCAGGGTTGACGACTGGGAAATGATACTTTAGGTAAAGACCATTTACCTGCATGCAAGACCAGGAGGCTACTTTTGTTTGACCAAATGACAAAATTTGGTGCAAATGCAATGAGCAGACATATCATGGCAAGGCATTTTTTCTTCAATGCAGCCCTGTGACCTAAATATGTGACCCAGTGACCTAATTTTTACAAGGTGTCTGAGGCATCCTTAGGACCAACTATTATAAATAATTGGTGCAGCTACAATCAGTAATTCAATAATTGGGGATATCATGGTACAGCCATTTTTCTTCAATGCAGCATTGTGACCCAGTGACTAGTTTTCGAAAGGTGTCTGAGGCATCCTTAGGATCAACTATCATAAATAATTGATGAAGTTACATTCAATATTTTTTTAAGTACATGTATTGTGTTAATGCCGTTTTTCTTCAAAGTAGTACTCTGACCTAAAAATGTGACCTAGATATATACTTTTCAAAAGGCACCTGAAACACCTCAATGGCTCCCTGTGATAAAAATTTGGTCTCTGAAGTGAGTATTTTTGGAGATATGGCTTTAACAAGGCATGGGCCGACGGACGGACAGATGGACAGACAGACAGACGGACACCCCTCCAGCCTATATGAGCCAAGGGGTTCAATGAACCAAATTATCTTGACACACTTAGCATCAGGCCTTCATCTGTCAGCATTGCTATTGAAATACAGTACATGTCGGAGTCTAACATTTTCCCTTTCTCTTCACTTCTGAACATATGAAGTGACAAACGTATGAGAGAGGCTTACATAGACAGATGAAGGTGATTATTGCCTCTTGCCACATGCTCGGTTTGCTGGCTTTGTATTTTGGATCTCTGTCATGTTCAGTTTTAGAATATGCACCCTATTCTGAAGTTCATGTTTCACAGTTGTAAGAATGATAAATCACATTGCTTGAATCTTTGAGCACCAGCTGTGACTGAAGTGAACTACTTCACAGAAACTGCTCCAAATTATAAGGGTGCTAGATTCACACGTTCCTTGTAAAAAGACCTTTCATTGAAGTACCAACATGCTTGTAGTTACACAGAATACAATAGTCCAGGTCAACAGCTTTCCTCAATATGTTTTGGGGGGCATTGCACCCAAAGCACACCAAGGAAAGCTGTTGACTCAGTCCAATTGTATAAAACTTTTTATTCCTTCAGCCAACAGCGTATGTATGTATAGCAGTTAACATTAATTAACTCTAGGGTGGCCTGCATGATAGCGATTCTGCAGAATCTTAGTGCAGGTCTCCCGGTTTAAACATGAGTATATTGTACTATGTATATTACTGATGTACTGAAGTTTTAGACCAAATAAAGCTTTCAACTGTCAACTGTCAAACTGTCAAAGCATGGCACAGAAAGTGTTAATACACATATTTAGTTTTACTGAGTGAAAGTGGTTAAAGTGCACTTATGACTTGAACCTGACAAAGCACTGACTGGCCTGTCAGAAAACCAGAAAGAAGAAACATATATGTATAAACCCTTTCCCCACTAAACTGGCTTGTGATCAAACATCGTCAGCTTCCGCATTTTCCGCCAATTTCAACTGTCCTGAAAAGAATTTTGAATGGGAATCGTAGACGAGATCTATCAAGAAAATATGTATGGCCAGATCAACAGCTCTCCTTGGCATATGGGTTTGGCGCTAAGTAACATGCCCCAGGTCAACAGCTTCCACTACCAGGGTTATGGCACTAAGTGGCCAAACCATGCCACGGACAGCTATTGACTTCAAATTGATGGTAGTCTGTGAGAATAAAATACCTTTAAACCAATACAAGAAGGAAAGCTTCATTGTAGAACTCATTCTCTGCAAGGGACTATTTTAATGACACTTTCAAGTCATCAGTTTCAAATTCCTATCTGCTAAAATTTGTTTTATGTGGTGAAATACAATACGCTGGCAGGACTGTATTCAATAATACTCTGATTGTAGGCCCTAATAGACCTACACCAGTCATTTAAATTCTCCTGATGTAGTCTGTGCCTACTGCAGGTTGAAGCCACTGCCAGTAAGGCGGAGGCCTGGCCCCTCCTGGGTGTGGTAAGGGTTACCGTAGAAGCTTCCACTCAGCAGGGAAAGAATCAATGGTAACCAGGACTATGTCAAGTGTACAAAGACAGAGATGTGCTGAGCCACAAGATGCTGTGCTGTGCCAACAAGCTGGAGGCAGCATGCCACTGGGGCTGTCTGGACCACACCGCCATTAGCCCTCTCTCAGTGGCAGTCGATGATTCCTGCTGTGCTTCCAGGCCCCTCTCACCGCCACGACACATCAAACGAAGCCCTGCTGACCTCCGCTTTTGCTGCATCAGCAGTCAATCCACAACATTCATCCAAATATTAAATCAGATTTCAAGTACTTTTCCTTGTGGATTGTTGTGGAAAATTATGAGCACAAGACTTTTTAAATGGTAAAATTACAGTGCCATGGCTCATCTTCCTCGCTCAATGATTCCTCATCAGCACATGATTGACAAGGAGCTCTACTGCACGGAAGTGAGGAGAGACCTCGATGTCTTAAAGAATGAAATATTTTCTACTGCCAGCACAGTGTACAGCTATTTCTTTGATATCTGTATCATACAAAAATCAAATGAAATCTATTTATTTGTATAATACAAGTACAATGAATATAGCTGCAGAGTTGACACATGACTGTACGGATTGACTCTGTAGGGCACATATGAACGTGAGTGACAAAAAAAAAGTAACCAATACAACAAGGTAATATCAATTCAACTAACTTACACTGTAACTGAAGTCAAAGACATTACACACAAACAATACTAAATCAAGGTCACATATACACAGTTCTAAGTTTTCTTTTACAAATATGAAATAAAGGTAACTGATGTAATGACAAAGGTATGATTCCAGAGCCTTGGTGCATAACTTTTAACAGAAAAAAGTAAGATTACAGTGACAAGGAAAGACAGGAAGGTTAAGTTTTTGTCTCATTTGTATCAACTTTTCAGATTATATCTTCAAGGCTCATTAATTCAATAATATTAAAAAATAAGTCAAATATCTGCGAATGCAGCATCAGCAAATCCTAAACTTCTCGTTATGCACTGTTCCATCCCATCATGCTGCTAAAGTGCTCCCTACTATACAATGGTTTCTTAAAGCATCTTATGGCAGCCCCAGATAATTACCATGTAGCTAGGTGTCCCACTGGTACAGTGGGCCCTGTCTTGAGAAACCACTCCAATGAGAGGCCACCTACTTTTCATTTGATTTACATCACGTACCTCTTATGAAAGACCACCTTTTTGACAGATCACAATTTGGATTTAATCAGCACTTTGGAGCCAGCCTGTGAGAAGTGGACTGCCCGAGACTCAAACAGGAAGGATGTCAAAGCCTCATAATGGGGTCTGAGACTAAGCTTATCATTCTCCAATTCACTGCCATCTGAGGCTGTAGGGTTATGCCCTGACAATGTGATCTAGTCGTACCATTACTGTTCATCCAGCCCACCGCAGATCACAGGGACAGAGATAAGGGACATTTATGTGATCATTTCAGTGCAATGTTAGACTTGATCGACTGTTTTCGACAACGATCTTACCTCTGCAGTTTCATCAACACTGTTATCAGTTGTGATTTATTTTCCATCCCCCCCAATAGCAAACCCAGGTGTTTCTCTATTTAACTCAATTCAATACATACTGACCTCGTGGTCATTCTGGTCTGTCAATAGACATCAGCAAAGGTGACAGCCCAGCTACTGCCTGCAGTCATGAACATTACTTTGGTAAACCCTAGGACTAGGTTGTTATTATTATAGCACAAGAGGTGGCTTCTATTTTGGCTTTGCTGTAAAATCATATAACAAATCTCATCAATCAAACATACTGAATGATATCAGATGACAGGGGATTACTTTGGCACTGTGTTATGATACTACAGGACAATATGCAATATGCATCTTCCTCTTCATGAAACTGTGTAACCATGGTGTCCTCTGCTGTTTCCACGACTCCTTGTACTTAAAGCATGGTTCCCTGCCCGCACTGTTATGGTTACCTGTATTATTACCAGGTATACCTATGCTGTTATAATGGTGCCCTGTTTAAAAACAAAAAAATTCACTCAAGTCAAACCTTACTGTGGATCTTTTCACTGTTGCTATGATACCTGTGCTGCTGATGTAAGCATCCAAATAATTGTGATTGTTTCATGTTCTGTTACCATGGATACCCACACATCATGGTTGTTCACAAGAATCAAGACTTCAGTAAGAATGTGATTTAACCTGTCAAACAGTTCAGGCAACCAGATCAAATGTGTAGAACGTTTGCATGATGGTGTCAGCTTGCATCAACACTGTGCTAGTGTAATCCCTAGCACTTTGGAGGTCGCATTGCATGAAGATAACATCTTCAATCTATTCCCTTGTGTTCATTCATGTTTAATCTGATAAGGAGTCTTTGTCTAAGATGAGTGGCTCTTGCTAATCAGGATTTATCTGTTTATTCATGAGTGTGAAATTAAATGGTGTCTTAAAATACACAGATCTTCTGAGTTTTTAAGGGGTGTCACTAACATGAGCACATGTTTTTTTTCTGTCTTTTTTAAGTGTTCTCTGCATTTCTTTCATGCATGAGGGTCTATCATAAAGCTCTACTTTGTGTGGACATGTTACAGTGAGCAAAAACATGGGTGGTGAAACAAGTTCTTGTGCATCTGAAGCCACAGGCCAGGGTCAAATGTTGGATGCCAGTGTTTCGATCCATACTCCTGTACAATTTACATCTTAGATCTGCTCGCTATAGTTGTAAGAGACTCCTATCTGTATGAAACAAGCTTTGAACAAAGCTGAATGAAACTGCAGTTGAAATGCAATTCCGTGCCCATTTGCTGACGTTGTATGACAAACAAGAGGCAAAACAATGGATTGCAGTGATTTATCAGGAAGAAACACAGAGTTGGCAGTATGACTAATAACAGGTACAATGTACATCTGACCCACCTGTACACTGTCATTACATGAAAGAACGCACACATCACTAACTGAAACATGGGAAAGAACAAACTGCATTGGTCTGTAAAACTGCTTGCCAGCTTGCCGTGCACAGTGAAAGTTGTCTCAGCACTGGGACACCTGCTCTGCCATATATAGCCTACATAATGGATTCAAAAATCACAACTGATAATAGCAAAGTAATTTGGAAGATAAATACAATGCCAAAGGAAGTGTTCGCAGCAACGTCATAACGTTAACCCTTTTATGGACTACCGTAACACTGAGTCAACAACTTTCCTTGGCGTATGTTTGGCATCAGGTGCCCGAGCCGCTCTATAAGCATAGTATGATCACAGTCTTTGTCTGCAATTTTCATTCAAACACTGAAGCAGCGGACATTTGATATATCTGTTGAGTTTCCCCGATGTGCAACCAAAGGGTTCAATGGCAGGTTTCACTGTACAGCCAAATGGTTAAGTAACAGGTTTCACTACACCAGGAACCAAAAATACAGCGCCCCCTCTTGATAACCCTGGAAGCGGGGTGCACAGAGGGGACCAAGTTACAGCAAAAACTGCCTGACAACACAGGGATTTCTGACATAGAAATAATGGGAAGGGCCCTTCAGAGGGAGGTAAGAAGCCACACTCTTATACCTGCATGTCCCTTGCAATAAGGAAGCGTTACAAAGAGGCAGCACTCTGTATGAGAGCGTGGACTTAGTGAAGAAAAGAACAGGCCTCCTTCCATAGGTGTGCTTCCGATGACCCGCAACAAGGTGGCGTCGTCATCCCAGGAATTGAGCCTCCGAGCTCAGTCAACTCATCCTCGCATCTAGAACCTTGGACCACCTGTTGAATTTTATCAGGATACATTCCTGTGAACTTGGGCAATATGGGCACTTGAACATGAAGCTGTTTCCATGCAATTATTCCCAACTTTGTGCATGAGAAGTCATAGCACATTAGACCAAACACCAGTTCTACTGATTGATGAAGGCGGTTCACTTAATGCACACATCAACATCACTTACTCCCTTGCTGCTTCTGTCACCCCTAAATCACCCACACTACATCCCTTGCCTTAAAGTCACAACGGGATATGCTCTATCAAGCAGATCAAGGGTAACCACTTCATTAAATTTAATTACTAGTTTTACCAGGACATATAGCAAAAAAAAAGAAAGAAAAGAAACCTGCAGACTGGTAACTGTTGATCCAGCAAAATGAGTGTCAATCTGGCAATAAACGTGTCACCTCTTTCTGCCTTTCCCGTCCGTCTTGCCCGGTCTGCCGCGCTTGCCCCCTGGGCTTCATTTGTCCGCAGACCAGCATATCGGACTCTGCCAGAAGCCTAAACCCATTGCTCCGTGCTGGTCCTTGGGGATCGGATCACCGCAGACATCATACACATTTGGTTTCTACAGATTCAGTCAAGTAAAAAAACACACTTTTGCTGCCCACTCACATTTTCCTGTCACATTTGCTGCTACTAACTCAAAAAGGAGAGCGTGTTCTATCCATGATGCAAAAAAAAAACGGTTTATCGATTCAAACATTTTTCACTTTGGAAATGTACAAGCTTGGCTGACATCAAATTGAACGGTTGTCACTGACAGACTGGATACCCCCCACCGCTTTGCACAGACATGGGTTCTATGACCTTGAAAATGAGGTCAAGGTCTCTAAAATGAAATCAGGTCAAAAAGTAGTGTCAACATACAACTGAGGTAAACTTGAGGTTTTATGTGGCCTATGAATCATATGGGATATTTTGCTTGCAAAGATTCTGTTGTAGTCAGATAGTCAAACCAGCTAAGCACAGTCTACCCATTAAACCTTGTGGAGTATAAATATAATTTGCACTTTTCAAAGCCAGGCCTTCAGTATAAAATGTTCTAATACTGAACAGGAGTGGCCTGAACAGAAAACACTTTAACAATTCAAGACTCTACCAAATAGAAAACATTGAAATATCACATTTATTACTTCACATAACATACTCTATGTTGTACTCTGCCGATATTGGCTGCATTTAATCCTTCCTAGTAAAATCTTCAAGATTCTAAGACAATCTAAAGATATCATGTATCATATATTTATACTATACCTAAACCGTGGTCAGATGACACGTGGACTACAATTAAATCATTATTATGTATTGGACATTAAAAGGTTCAATGTCTTGTCACTCCTCTTTGCTGCCCATACCTCTTCATGCACACGTCAAAACTGAACGATCCAAAGATGGACATAATCTATAATGTAGATTTCCTTTACAGATTAAATCCCCCAAGGAAATCCTGGACTACTTGGTAGGCTGCTTGTATTATTGCATCAAAGCAAGTAAAATTTATGACAATAAATTGAATAGTTCATTTTTAAATCTCTCATTTCCATGTTATGTTCTGTCATTTAACCAACCGCTCATGTCGGTTTAAATATAAATTTTTAAAAACAATTGGCCGCCAGGCTCACTAGCCTATATCAGGGCCTCTGCTCATGATACTGCTTGAGGTTAGGTATAGACATGCTTACCAAGACCAGGATAGAAGTCACTTTGTACCGGCCCCTAAAACCAATGGTCCTGTCACAATTAGGGCTGTGCCCAGCTGATAAGGCCCGCTTAACTCATCAGTATGTCAACGATGATTTCCGATTTTGCCTCAATATGGCTTCCCTTGAGTGCCAGTCTGGCTGTATGCAGAGTCCACGCTACTTTCCAACATACAGGAATAAATGCCGCCTGTACAGGGACCTGCTTCAGCATGATATATCTGATATGGTACATTTATTACAGACTCAGACAGACGAAGCATACAATTATGTCACCTGGTGCTATCTTACAATGCAGACAAGTGGAACTCTAACCACACAAATGTTCACACTCTACATCCCGCCGCCATTGCTATTGGCTTACATCAGCATCCACTGCAATTTCCACATGAACCCCTCACTTTTCAGTCACAGAAAGGAGGTTTATAACAATCTGGAAGATCCAATTGCAAATGCTTTGTGATATTTAACCCTTTCTCTCCCTGACATAAGACTGTCAACAGCTTTCCTTAAAGTGGGTTGGATTGCCCAAACCATGCCAAGAAGGGCTGCGGACCTGTAGCCTAAGCCATCATGACTGATCTTTTTTGCTATTCTCAAAAATCTTGAAGGGGTTTACAACAAATATCATGATGTTTTGGGGCATTCCAAGTAGGAAAGTATCAAGACTAAAGATTCCTTTATTTGACCATGATCATGACGATTAAATTAACCCTTCACACTCAAATCGGTCAAAAGTGCCTGTATATAAATAATGTCATCTGCCACAATGTTTTTACCTAAATTTCTCGTCACAGAAAATTATTTTTGCTGAGATTTGTATGTAAGGCCACTCATATTGGTATGCCCTGGATCAATAGCTTTCCTTGGTGTGAGTTGGGCGCGTTGTGCTCAACCTGCACCAAGGAAAGCTATTGACTCCATCATACTCTGACCAGTAATGGGTTAAAGGACAGGGCGACTGTGCAATAATCTTCACTAATCCTGCCCAAGACTGTGTTGTCTTGGCCCTAAACCATTGTTCACTTACTGCAAATTCAATTGGACAGAAACTGCTGGTGTTAGTAGAGGTCACAATACCTCCATTACGGAGTGTCTTGTCTGCTGTTTCTATCACCAGGATCGCTCAGCAGGCTACTGCAGTGCTGCCTGGTAAGCGGGACACATTCTGCACAGGCCATTACTGTGGCTTGTGAAGTGAATGCGGAAATAGCAGTAAATATGTAGGATTTGATTTTATTAGTTCTGGGAAGTTCCATGCTTTCACAATGCCTGGACACAACTGCAACATTCCATCCCACTAAGCAGACACCAGGAAATTGGACAAACTTAATGGAATACCCACAGATGCAAGGGTTTACTTTTCCTAGTCCCCGACAAGGGCAAGTACGGACTACCAAGCAGTCAGTGCAGTGGCCTAACTATGTGATCATATGGCATAGTCCTGCAAACCTCCAAGAGGCCATGAAATGGATTATCTTAGCTTGCTATTTCTTAGAAATGATGTAAAAATTCAACGCAATACATTCTGGTGGACCAGATCCATTCACGTGGCAAGCCACTGAAATATCGAATGCACTGGTTACTCATGCAGTCTAGATAGTGAATCTATTCAGGACTGTACTCACGCTGTAACCTTTATTTACCACCAGATGCTTGATTCTTCTGCATGCACCTGTTCCCAAGGCTCTTTGTTACAATTGGGAAAATATTCTTTGTGGCTGACAACAGTTCTAGCATACTAATTTAGTCCATAGTACAAGTACAGTAAAACCTCCGTAAAGTGGGCACCCTTGGGACCGGAGCAAAATGCCCACTTCAGGGAGGTGCCCACTTTACAGAGGATCGGCCATTTCGGGTTGAGTGGATGAGCAACAAAGATAAGGGAGAGGCTATACATATGCATGCATACACATCTACATGACTAAATTTGTATACATGTACATGTATAGAAACATGTGCAGATATGTGTATCTTAATCCCACATGAAATACAGTTTTTTTTAACATTTTGCCATTATTTCTTGGAAAAAAAATCAACTAAATATCAACTACATGTACTATGTGGAAAAATAAAGTCCAGAACAGGTCCCAACTCAATGATTTCCAGCAGGCACATCAAAGTATCAAACTGCAAGGTGGAGCAAATCACTGAGCTGACACTCATCCACACACCAACTTGCTTTCCAGAATCAATTGTTCTCTCCACTTTGATACCTTAATCCTATGGTTAATCTATAAAGCTGTCAAAAAATTTGTGGACTAAAACAACTGTCATGTTTTGATGCTTTGTTGATGCTGGCCTATACATGTACTGTACTCTGTTATGGGGATTATATTAGCTGATGAGCACTGATAGAAAAATGACACTTGAAGAAATAAAAGTTAATGATGGCAAGTCTTGGTGCAAAAAATGAACACTTTTACAAAGTAAAATATTTATTAAACAAAATAATAGTGCCCACTTTAACAGATTTTGGTACCTGTTTAGGGTGCCCAATGCCCAGATTGGGGAGGTGCCCACTTTAGAGAGGTGGCTTTATAATGTGGTCAATAGGAAAAATGAACGAGACTGATTAAAAGTGCCCACTGTAAGGAGGTGCCCACTTTGGAGAGGTGCCCACATGCGGAGGTTTTACTGTACATAGTTCAAATATATTATTTTCAGTTACAGAAATTTGTGGAGACTGTTTATAGTTGACAGCTTGGTACATATTACTTTTTGACAATAGCAGTATAAACACCTGTTTTGTGGCTGACAGTAGCTGCCGTAATTCCCTACAGTAAGCGCGCACCCATGTGTAACGCGCAGGTGTGATTTTGGTCAGTCAAAGCTGGGAAAATGCATATGCCTGTGTATAACGCGCAGATAAAGAATACACAAGACCAAGAGGCCAAGTGCAGACAAAGCATATCAGCAAGAAGTGTCTGGAAACCAGCCATTTGAAAACAGCTGGTACCTTTAATCAATCTACTTATTAATGTTTTTCCAAAATACCAACTTTTTATTGGTCCCCAATAAAAGTTGTACCCGAGAAATGCCCGGGAAAAAACTGAACAGTGCTTTGTCATGTTGTGTGGAGAACATCAGTCACAGACATTGCCACTGGCACTTTCACACCACCACACATGCACTTTCGTTCCTACTTACCAGATTTTGTTCAATCATGCATTATTTCATTCTGTAAGACAAGATATCACTGTAAATCCATCAATTTATACCACAAGCTCAGCCAAAGTTGTGATTTGGCTAGACTCAAGTCACTCAGGTCATGATGGAGTTCTTAATCACCCGTTTCTTAATCACCCGATTTTGAAGTTATATAACAAATGATCAGAGCAGAGTTGTTCATAAGGCACAATTTATTAGAAAACAGCATAAGAAAAGGAGGTATGCACATCTTTTGATGAAATGTTCTAGTTTTTTGTACATTCGAAGACTGTTTCTATGACTTCCTGTATTATCGCCCAACTCCTTTTCACCATGAACAGACAACTAAAAACCTGCATTCATGAAGCCGGAAACAAAATTCTCAACCACTGTACCTGTGAATAATGAACACCAGGACTTTTTGAAAATAAATTTTGCTCAAAAAAGTGCATGTTAACTTATGGGAATCATGGCAGTACATGTACATGCACACTATTTGTAGCTGGCAGTATCTAGTATATACTATTTGTAGCTGGCAGTATCTAGTATATACTATTTGTAGCTGGCAGTATCTAGTATATACTATTTGTACCTGACAGTACTTGTGGCTGACAGTGGTAGTATATATATATGCACCATTTGTAGCTAACAGTATCTTGTACAATTTTTTTTTCTTGTGCAATTTGTAGGTGACATGCAGTGGCTAGAGTATACAATTTGTAGTTGATAGTTAATACATCATTTTGTAGTTGACAATATTTAGTGTACAATTTGTAGTTAAGAAGAGTTATGATTTCCTACCTGTATTTGAAATTAACAGTAGTTTGTACATGCCATATCCATCCAAATAGTAGCACGCCGTGCCAATGCAAAGATTTACCAAATCTTGCAGGTTTTTTCGCAGGACTATGGAATAAGTACTTTTCTTGATTGAAGGTTTTGAAGGCTGTACAGTTCATTTAGGTGTTAGATAAACATTAATATACTGCAGTGACATTTAATTTTTAATTTTTCATTTAGAAGTATCATCTTTGCTAAATTACAGGAAAAATCTTGATTTTGAATCTAGACCACTTGGATTGAAAGTGGGGGGCGTGCTTCTATTAGGGCATGTGCTACAATTAGGATGAATACCGTATTATTTGAAGTTCAAAGCGGTAATTAATTTTTATTTCTCTTGAACAGCACAATGGATAGTACAAATTATGTAGCTGAAGATTGCAAATGGAACAAATCCGCAATCATCTGTCCAAAATTTCAAGGCAAAATGTATCGAGCTCATAATGAAAGGCAGAGCAGGTGGAAAACACATCATGAGGTAAACATGTATGTAACAAGCTCTCAATGTAAAATATGATAATACCACCATACTTGTATTTTTGCATTCATTCCAGACTGTATTATGAATGTATGATTCATCCCCGCCCTTGGACCTGTGGTCCTGGCGGGAATGATAGCGATTACTGAGGAACAGGGACTCTGACGCATGCGCACTGGAACCTCTCCAGGTTTTGTTATATAGCGATTACTTATGGGGTCATTGGGTGCAAAGTCGGTCCGGCCAATATTTCAGAAAATGCACGTATGATGTGCTTCATCTTTGTGCATTTTGCTAAGATTGTGCTCTACATGTGCAGATTCCAACAATTATGGTAAATTTGTTGCTTTTGCATTTGGCCATAAAACGTGACATGCAACCGGCAAGCATGACTGTGGCCAGCGAGTTGTTTTGCTGGGGACGGCAGCTAACGGCAGACACAGATCTTTGTGTCTCTCCTCATAAATATAAAATTTATTTTCATTTTACCCTTCAAAGTTGGTGTGTTTCACGTCTTTTATTTTAAAACAGAGGGCTCTATTATTTTTCCATCATATATTTTCCCTCTCTCAAAGACAATTTCTTTGTCAACTCATGTCTGTTGCCATTTTCAAACGGTCACGACTGTCACTGACAACGCAAACATTGTTTCTGTGCATGCGTCAAAGAAAATACCGACTGGGGCCTGATTAGGGGAAACCCTCTGCCTGCTGTCCTTTAACTGGGACACCGCACCATGCATTGTGTGCAAGAATTGACTCTGACAAAGTGTTACTCAACTTTCCATTACAGTCTGCCTGATTTGTTTCTGTGGCAATAAAAATAACAGCATTGTATATAAGAAAAAAAAACCCTTTCCGATGACATATAATAAGATTGTATGGTTTGTCGTGTAGTTTTGAAGAAAGGTGAAGAGTAACCTTGCACCCGCTAGTCTCAACAGCGTACCTCCGTATGCCCTGGGCATGATCCTGTAATGATTCTACGCATTTTGCAAAAGCGATATCTTTTAGTATTTTCGGCCGATTTTCGATTGTTATATATCAAATTAAAGCATATTTATCGTACCAAAAGAGTATATTTTGTTTATATACTCTGCGTACAGATGGAAAATAAGAGGTGGTGTTGTGAACTTTGGCCATAAACTCCCGGACGGCGGCCTTTTTACCTGGATTCGCTAACGCTACAACGTCTCAAATATTCAGTCAATATTATTTTCTCGTAAAAGGTACCAAATTAAAGCTTAATAATCACAGGATTAATGCCAAGAATGATTAGAACACAGCAAATACATTGCATTCACAGCGGTAACTGGTATCATTGACAACTGCAGCGATTAAGCCAGCTGACACGGTGTGACAGGGCATCCTCTGCCTGAAGACACCGCAACTTGCATGTAATGTTTCCAAGTAGAGAAGTGAAAGTGTGACAAAATGAGATTTAACTTACCGTTGAAACCTTGTATATATTTAATGACAGCAAATAGGCTAGATTCCCGATAGGTGCAAAGTAGGCTACATAACAAAAGGCTTGAAACAAAATGACCCAAAAATTTTGGATGTGTCTGCGAGCTGTCTATTTTGTAAAGGTCACTGTACTGTACTTGGGTAGCTTGAAAATATTTCCCTGGCCTCCAAATGTGTTATTGAAGTGTTGAATTTAACTTTTGTACTGGTTCCATGTGTGCTGGAGGACATATGTGAGATAGGGGAATAAAGATATTTTCAATTTGTATGAATCTCTTGTCTATCTATTATTGAGCAAGGTGGCAATGTGAATGTGTCTTTAACGCCTATTGTATGTACAGGTTTCATGAGTGCACTGGGGGGAAGCCATCTACTATTCATATACAATTTTATATTAATGAATGAAAACAACCAGGTGAGGGCCTGACTGCTATGGAGGAGAGTATGGAAAACAGTTCAACCAGTTTCGCCTCTAGTGGAGCATCATCAGAAACAAAAGGAAAAAAAATAGATTACCGTAAAGCTTTTTCTTTAGCATTTTATTAATATTTATTTGTTGCATTATTTATGTTAAAACAGGGATATACTTGTCGAGGGACCCCATGATGTTTAATAGAAATCTTTTGCTGCAGTCGCAAGCCCATAATTGCACTGACGGCAGGGATGATAGCTGTGCTGTGCACTGGCAGATTTCTTGTTGTATGTTGTCATTGTATATATGTACCTTGAAACTTTGAGGGCCTTGGGTCAGATTAGGGACATATACAAGTATTTCCCTAACCAAGCCACCCTTCTTAAATAAAGTTTATATATATAAAATCTTTTGACAGTACTTGTCATTTTTTTTGGCAATAAATACATGCAATACCAACTTTTTGTTTGTAGGTGACATGACTTTCGTGACTTTGTACCATACAACACTTGCTGAGAGCAGGCGGGACCAACTATGCCCATTTGTTGTACTAGTGAAGGGTCCGCCTCTTTTTTTCAAGGCACACAACTAACCTCCACTTGGCTCAACAATTGTGGACTACATGTATGTCACAGGGGAGGAGGCAGTTCACTAATATCAACTGGACCTGCCAACAGTCATCCCTGTTCCGTCCCCGCCCCCCCCCCCCTGCCTCCAATCGTACTCAGTAAAGATGTTTAACCTTTTCCAGCTCAAATAACCCAAGCAACCGGACCCCAGGTCAATAGCTTTCCCCACCCATTCCCAGGGAAGATATTGACTCAGTGTTATTCTGACCACGAAAGGGTCAACTCAGTCTATCCCAGAGACGTGCTTATATTGCCATAGATGCAGCTGGTAGGAGCATCATCACTGTGGTCCTTGATCTCATTCTATATTCATTAACCCTTTCCCCCTTGAATTAAGACTGAGTCAACAGCTTTCCTTGGCATGTGATTTTGATAAGTCTCATGCACATTTCTCAGTCAAATTGTTTTTCATAACTTGAAATTAGTTGAAAACACTGAAGCAGACAACATTTGACCACCAGCCGGTTTTGGCCGGTTTGAGGGGGGAAAGGGTTAAGGGTGAAATTGTTTACTGGTACATGTACACTGACCGCAGCAATCCACAGTACAGTGGGTAACACTTGGTACTCTACAATATCTAAAAATAGTGCTTTGCAGTCCTCAAATAAAAGGGATTAAAAGGGTGAATCGTATGCTAATTTTGCCATGCAGGAACAGTAACCTTAATTTCTTAGAAACAGTCAGATTTTTGTGCATATCACTGTTAAAGCTTTCCAGTCTATCTACTTTAATTCCAACTGCAACTGGTGATTTTTTTCCAGGTGTTTCTTGTATGATAAGACATCTGATGAGATCATCTGAATTAACTGTTGTATGACACCAATTATGGTGCACTTCATGATGTCGAATCGCACATGTTCAGCATCAACAAGACAGTGAAAAGAAACGCAGACATTAATATATCGTTGATGCATAGTACTTCAAAAGTATCATGGGATACATCATCTACTTTTTTTTCCAAGATTCATATTGTACAGTGGCATGAGTCTTTCATTAATAAACCCCAAATATTGATAGCGGATTTCTTGCTGCTACTAATGATAGAAATAAAAACTGCATACAAACGCTTCCATTCAAGTATTACATATTCCATCTAAAGTCAGCTATTTTTGCATTGCCTGGCAAGTCATACTCCACCTCCTAGAATGGTAAAATAGCCAGAGCATAACTTGCCAGTTGATGCAAAAAATATTCTTCCATCACTTCCTTTTACAATGTAGCAAGAATTAAATTAACCCTCCAAAGACTAATTTCATCTGTTCTGATATTCACAAAGCAGATGTGCTCTGTAATGCATTATACAATACAGACACTCAGAGCTTAATAAAGCATTCATGAAGATGAGCAATTGTGATGCACCTGGAGCCAAGCAGACATACCTTATTAAGTAGCTATACTCACACAAGGTTGGAAAAACATGGCATTGTAAATGTTGCTGGTTGACATTTCCAACAAGGTAAAATGTGGAACTTGTTCCATGCTTGGTGATTAAAGGTCATGATTGGTTAGCGTTGCCTGGCCAGCAACGCTGTAACTGCCCCCCGCCCCGAGACTGATGCTGCATGGGTCGATGGAGCATGGAAGGTTTCTTTTTGATGAATTGACAGCGGAATTCTCACCAAATTCCAACTTAATGTAGGTAAGAAATCCATTTTCAACATGGAATGAGTTCTAAAGACCAGCCTGTCGACGTTAACAGTATAGACTTATTGATGCAACACCTGCCGTCCCCAAGGTGCGAAAATGGCCATCCAGTCTGTATGTAATGGCAAAGAAAATCCTTGTAGGTGAAAAACAAATAGTTCGCCTCTTTAAACAATCCAGGATCTTCAGCACCAGATCACTCAACGGTTTCTCTGGATGAAACTGAAGCACACATTAATCCTTCGGTTCCCAACACCCTTACTGCATGAAGACTTATAGCAAGCTACTGCAGGCTGTCATGGTGTACTCTTTATGTGATCAGTAGGCTTCAAATTGGAAAGTCCTGTCTGCCTAACTGACATAACGGAATGTGCTTGTGGCCAAGCAAGTTAACATGACCTTAAAATTGTGTGATATATAACAGCTTCCCTTGGCACACTCTGGCCACAACGTCTGAAGAAGACACCCAGATATGCCGTTGACTCATCGAGGTATGCTGTTGACTCATCGACTGTTTCTTTCTTCGCCAACAGATATTGCCACAGCTTGCGTGACATTGAGACCATTCCTGTTCATTTTCAATGAGAAATACTTGCACTGAGATATATCAGTATGAGCTCCATCACAGTTAAATGTGTATAAATTTATCTCCTGGACAGCGGACATTACTGTCCGTGTTTAAGGCAACACCCCAGCATGATCTGTCAACAAGCATCACTCGAACACTGCAATCTGGAAGTTCTTCCACTATATTATTTGGTTCCCTTCCAAACTAAAACTGGAAAGCAGCTCAACAATAATGTGCAAGTGAGCTGGAATTAATGTACCAATGAGTGGCATGTAAGCGATAATAGAATCTATTTACAAAGGCAGCTTCATGTCCTGCCTTGTCTTACATGTCTACATAAAGGTGGTACTGCAGCATTACATCAGCCTACAGTAACAGGAGAAACAGGGATTTCCTCCTGGTCATTCAATAAAAGAGTGATACTATTGTGCTATATCTGAAGATGTTCCTGGCAATGCCTAAAATAAGCTTCATGCCCCCCCTCCCCCCCCCCCCCGGTCACACTTACAGTGGGCCAGTACATACAACCAAAGTGCAATTTCAATGCCAAATGTGACAAAAGTCAAACTGCTTAAAATGGACTGTTGTGAATCATAATAGGGATGCTAGATTCATGTTCCTTGTAAAAAGACCTTTCATTGAAGTACCAGCATGCTTGTATGTTACATATATATATAACAGTCCAGGTCAACCACTTTCCTTGGCATGCTTTGGGCACAATGCACCCAAAGCACACCAATGAAAGCTGTTGACTCTGTCCAAAGTGTGGAAGTGAAGGAGTTAAAACCTACTTATACAGCTATTGTTTGACTGCATCTATCAACTTGGTCAAATACATTTGTTGTTGCAAGTGTTACTAAAATGACAGGCTGCTGTATCCTCATGTACTATTCTTGCAGGCATCATGTTATCATCAACAAGCCAGCTGATTCACTGTCTTAATGCTAGGTCATATTAACAGTTTTGATACCCCATTGGCTGATATCAGTTTTTTTCTGGGAACCATTTCATTGTATCATTGGTCACTGGGCCACAGAAATCAGTCTGCTGTATCATTGGCTGATGGTGTATGGTACCCACAATACCATTGGCTGATGGCACATTGTAACCACAGTACCATTGGCTGATGGCACATTGTAACCACAATACCATTGGCTGATGGCACATGACAGCCACAATACCATTGACTGATGGCACATGGTAACCACAATATCATTGGCTGATGGCACACAGTAACCACAATACCATTCGCTGATGGCCCATGGTAACCACAACACAGAACATTAGCTCATGGTACATGGTACCCACAGTACAATAGGCTGATGGGACACAGGAATTGATCTGAATATGTTCCGCTATCTCCAGGTTAACTTGAAATACAAGTATACATTTGTCACACTCCAAACATAAAGCATGGTAGTGGCTTCCTCGGTGTGATTCCAAGAAGCCTGGCAGCTGCATATGGTGGTCTCTCACATTGATGTCTGCCTATGCCCTTTATGGGCTCTGCAGTTACACATACTGTACACACTTTCATCCTCAATGTTCCTTACACATGAAAACAGACTCTTCCTTGAGATTTATGTTCCATTTCACATTTGCTGTGCCTCATCAGTTTAAAGCAAACTGCAGTCTACTTCCTGTTTTTGCCGAAAAAAATGTGGAGATATTGGCAAGATGTACAAGGCATAACCATGGCGAAACAGGTCAAACATTTCTGTCCACCATTTAGGACAATTCCATGAGGCAAGATGACTGCTGGATCGGACATTACAAGCAGGTTCAATTCACCGTTTTATAATTCAATATGTATTTATTATCTACATACATTTAGCTATAAAATATCTGCCTTATTGAATATTATTACCCAATGTTTCTCTTCCATTGCACCTGTAGTCCACCTCTCTAAGCCAAAATTATCCCACAGTAATCTGTTTCAAATTAACATTCAGAGGAAAATTGATGATCATGCAATCTAAAGATAAGCTTTACGGAATAAAGAGGATGCTTAATTTAGATCTAAGGAAAGAGAATTGTTGTCTCCATAGCAAGCTAAAGGCAAACCTGCCCATGGGCCCACCTGTGCTAGGGGCCCACCTGTCCTAAGGGACTGATGCCAATCCCCCAAGGCACAGTGTATTTTAAGTCTTTCAGTGCCAATCACAACTAAAGTCACTCTGCTTAAGTCAAACTATCCTGAATTATCATTAGGATCCCAGATTTGTATTCCTCATAAAAAGACCTTTTATTCAAGTACCAGTATGCTTATAGTCCCAGAGAGAATAGCCTAGGTCAAAAGCTTTTCTCGGTACGCACTGGATGCATTGTGCCCAATGAGGAAAAGCTGTTCAATTCAAAACCTTTAAAGTACCAATTCAATACAAGTTTTATTTCTGTACATACAGAAAAAAATCTATGATTCATAAATATTTTTTTTTCAACATATATGGTAATATACCATGATGCATACTTATTTGTAGACTGCCCTTTCTCCTATATTACCACTATGTGCTGCGAGCAACCGTGATTTAAGGGCCCACACATTGTGACAGTAAGGGACCAATTTGCTCCCTTAAGACAGGATCCACTGTAGTTGGAGATTGCATGCTAATGGGTCCTTCATTGTGTTCTGGTTCTCTACTGAAAGAACAAAGCCCCGTGGGTAGGTCTGCCATCAATGGCGCATCTACTGTAACTTTAAAGGGGCGTCTCAGCAATAATACCACGATAAAGATTTCAACAGCAGCAATAGAACGTGTAAGTAGCCTCTTTAGCAAACAGTTTCAAAAAACTCTGACTGGCCTGGATAACTAGCTGCCTTTATATCAATATTTGAGGAGGCACGCACAATGCACACACTGCATTATTAGCCCCCAAAATAATCCCCATTTGACAACTGAGTTGTACGATTATGACAGCTAACAAACGTATGCTAATCTGAAGGTTCCCATGGTTTTCAAGAAGCTTTCTCGGAACAGACAGCTGTCAATGCAGATATTATCTTTGCAGTGAAGTAAATAAGGCACAATTCACTATTTTAATTCAAGAGTGTCAAAGTCTATTATGTCAGAAAAGCAGTCTGATGTGTAAAATGACTTTACTTCCATTTTAGCACCTGTATAATAATGGACACCAGTGCATCAGGACCACTGCTACAGAGATACAGTTTCCCTTCACAGAGCATCACAGACCTGAATTAATATCTGACCACAATGATACTGAATAACTTTATATTCAAATTACAACAGCTTCATATCACCTACGACGAATTTCAAAGCTCACTCAATCTATGCAAGATATATATTGATAACTTTTATTTTTTTTTATTTCAATTACACAGAGTATAATAAACTTGAGGGCTGCATGGACACAAACAGTAGAACATATGTGAATAAATGATCTCAAACACTCAGGTCCATTTCCTGATTTTGGAAACAGCTAGTAGTCTTTGACCTTGACCTGAAAATATCCGCCATTGATTGTACTTTGCGCCCGATGGTTGATACATGATGCACCAAGATTGCATTGGACAGCTTTGGTTGGACACGACAACAGGGCTTAATGAAAGCCACGACAATCTGCCACATGATCTAGTGCACGTACTTTACTCGTACTTCATTTACCACAGTGGCATTTGACAACTCTTACCAGCCACCAGTGGTCTTATGTGTCAAGTGGTCTTTAATTACAGGTAAAGGAATACAGAAATAATCAAATGTTCTGATATGGCGTAGTTAAGAGTCATGTGGTCTTTATACCAGGTACCATTGGATATGTACATGATGCCATGTAGGGAAAAAAACCTTGCTGATATATTTTACTTTTTCATGAAAACAACACTGATTCCCTCCCCCCCCTAATTACACCATCTTTTTGTGATGCACGGTCTTATATTGATTAATTCTTGCCATTTTTCTTTCATCCACAAGAACATGTACACAACTAAAACATGTCATGCTCATATTTATTATGAAATCTGTAGCATGATAGAGCACAGTACTCCCCAATAAGGCCCCTTTGAAGTTGCCAAAGGCCCCTCATCTTTGAATGGAGACCAAAACGAGGCTAAAGTGGGTAGGACAGTACCAGAGTCTATGCAACCTTCTCTTCTGTGACCCGCCTTGTTTCCACTACAATTACTCACATGAGGAATAGCTCAGGGAACACTAAACTGTTCACCAGTCTCAAGATCTAGTACACTGTAGTGATGTTTTTTTAATCAAAACGCTGCAGTGTTGCTGCTGCATGGGTTTGTTTGTAATGAAACATAATAGGCCTGAACTGTCTGGTCTAATTCTGGGTCAATTTAAGAAGTGAAAGTAGGTACTATTTTCATATTTTCCACTGGGATCCAACAAGACAACTCGAAATGCAAGACAAATGGCAAAAAATTGACGATATATCCCCAAAATTAAACATCCAAATAGCCAAAAGGGGAGTGAAGCACAAACCATGACGACAATTTCAATGAAGACAGCAAAAGTTACATGGAGCAAAGTGTAAACAAACCAATATTGGCAGCCAATCAATGGAAACACTGGATAATCCTGATGACAATGGTCACGTGTAAATACTGTGAAAAGATACTAGACTCTGATGACGATACAACCATAGGGTGTAAGAGATGTGAGACGTGGGTGTGTCTGTCTTGCTCAACATTTATGAAAACAGAATACAACTTGATGAAGGCCGCCACTAGTAATTCAGTGGTACTGCGCTGAGTGCAACCGTAACACAGTGTCAGCTGTCAGTACAGACAACTTGATTGAAAAAAAAAAGGTGTAAACAGTAAAAAATGTAAAAGGAATACAAGTAGGGAATGACTTGTCCATGCCTACTTTCTAGAGATACTCATACCATCTGTTTTGGCTGGGTTAAAAATACTAACCAGCTACCGGACCATTCAGCAATAGGCAAAAGATCAGGCTTTAGAGAAACAGTTGCAGTAATAGAATGATCAACTGTAAGAAATAAAGATGTATCACCTGCAAAAAGCATGACATCAGAGTTGACTGCAGTCATGATATCATTTATATATATTAAGAAAATAAGCAGCCTGAGAACTGAACCTTGCGGACTTCCGGCATTAATTGCCCACCCACCCACCCCAAATTTGGATTATTGACGGTTGATGACTACACCATTTTCTATCTTTAAGATTACATGTATTGCCAAATTATTCAAGCATATTGTCACATACACCACTTTTTTTCTTATTTATGGAGTTGACTGCAGTCATGATATCATTTATATATATTCAGAAAATAAGCAGCCTGAGAACTGAACCTAATGCCAAACTCTGTCAAAGGCCTTAATTACAGCTGAGAAAATTACTGCTTTTTGTAACTCAATGGCAAAGCACAATTCACGACAGAGACATAACAAGTGATTAACTGCTGAGTCACCAGGTGTGAACCCAGACTGATTTTCACTGATAATAAGATTGTGTCTGAATAATGAAAAACATGTTTAAATACATGTACAATCTTCTCCATACAACTCAGTAGTAATATAGGCCTGTAGTTATTATATTGATTTTTTTTTTTTTTTAATTTTTATTATATTGATTTGTTTGCCTTTTTTGTGCAAGGGCGAGATAGAAGTCTTTTGCCATTCAGAGGGAAAAATCTTTTTATGTAATGATAGGTTACATAATTTAGGGGATCATGAATGGAAGCTTTACAAAGCAATTTTGGTCTCATGTTCCCTTGATCTATGGCCTTCATAACATCAAGAGATTTCAAAATATATAGTCCTTGATTTTCTGTTATCATGATATTTTTTAGGGTATTGTTTGGTAATTCAACCTGTTGAAGGATAGGTGCTGTAAAGGTGTCAATCTTGCATTGGCTTAAGAAGAAATTATTAAAAGATTCTGCCATCTCATGATTTTTGGAAAGCACCACACACACTGGACTATAGGCATGGGCTGCATCCAGCTAAATAAAAACTTGTTTCAAATGGACATAAAAGACTCTCCCAACTACACCTGTGGTACTCGTGAAGAGGATTTCTGGCATTTCTTGTTTTTGTGTCCTGAAAATATTCCCCATCAAAACAAATTAGATACAACTGTTATAAAGTTTGCACCAGGTACACTTGAAACTTGACTTTTAGGCTCCAGCACTTGCAGTGTTTTGCAAACAACAAATTAGTTTTTCTCGCTGCCCAGGAATACATTGAGGACACAAAATGATTTCAATTTGACACTACAACTTGTAATTTTTGAGAGGTTGAATCGACTGCTCTCATAAAATACAGGATCTATTACCTACTACTGTAAGCAGCTCCCCTTGATTCAGTCAAGTCCCACCGTCTGTCTCGTGCATTTGTGGCGTCCAACTTCTGATTGTTAATTTACTGCAGTGCTCCATCATTTGCTAAAGCAATGTACCAAGCTGCATCTTGTTCCATCTATTCTGTATTCCTGTCCTTTCTCTGCCAGACTTTACAGGAAGCCTGGCCCTTTTCTCAAGTTCTTTCATCTAATGAAATATGTTTAAACCAAACATAAAGAGAAGACAGACAATACATTGCCTGGGTGCCACTTATAATGAGAAGGCATATAAGTTCAACTCAGATGTGATGTGGTGATAAAAATTGAAGAAATGCGAAAAAGACAACAAAATGCGGTTCTGTTTAATGTCACACAGTGTGAAGACAGTCAATCTCAAGCAAGAAGAAAGTTTGAGATGATTTTACTCTACTGATAAAATATGCAAAGGAGTTCTTGAAACCAAAAGTGAGCCCACTCTAATTATATGTCTGGGTAAAAAGTGATAAATTCCACTGGCCTCTCAAAATAACCACTTGCATAAATAAATTTATGAATTGTATAGATCAGCTAAATGGCATTAAGCTAAACAGCAGCTGTAAATGATGTCCTGTCCTCATGTCATATCATGTCATGTCATATGTCATATACCATACCATACCATACCATACCATATGTCATATACCATACCATACCATACCATACCATACCATACCATACCATACCAATGACATCATGTTATATCATATAAAATATCTTATCACTTAGGAAGCCACTAGCTTCCTGTAGAGTGCCAATTTTCATGGTATTCTTTCAAGAAAGGCCACCCCTCAAATGTGACCACTTTTCTGGCGCAGTAACCTTGGCCTCCTCTGCTGGAAGAGCACCGTACTGCAAAATCTAGGGCCATATTACAAGGTCTCTTGATGGAATTCAGCAAGAGCATACAATGTTGGCATATACTCTACGGGGGAAGCCTTCTGTGTACAGAATGTGGGACAATGTCAGCTGTGTGAGTTAAATCAGTGCCAAGTAGCACTATTCATTGTATAGTGCTTACAGCTATCCTATCCTGACAGACACACATCTCCTTGTTGTCAGACTTTGTCTTCTTCATGCACCGTCCACTATCTATCCCAAATTTCACCACTTTCAAATTGAAAATAACAATAAATAAACTCTTTCAGTATTAACTCGGACACCGAGAGTCAACATCTTCACTTGGTGCCTTTTAGGTACATTGTGCCCAAAGTGAAACAAGGAAAGCTGTTGACCTGGACCATTCCTCCTCTCCCTCCCCCCCCCCATTTTTTTTTCTTTCGAAATGGAGGCATGCTGGTGCTTTGAGTGACAAGATCCTTTTTCAAGGAACAAGAATTTGAATCTGGAATCATTAAAATAATTCAGGTGAACGTTAGTTTTGTCACGAGTTCTAAAAGAGTTAATGACAGCTCTGCAATGATCAACAGTGAGTGTTTTCATGGAAGTTGTAGATGAGACCAACCAGGAACCCATACCTGAGTGAACAATATTCATAGCAAGTTACATGCATTGCATCCTATTACCAGCTGTGCCAAAGAAAGTTGATGGCCTCAGTTTTATCGTCACTAGGAAAGGGTTTAGGCACGTCACTTCTGCATTGTCTGTGGAACCTTGATTAAAGGCATGATTAAAAATTCAAGACCTAAGACCTATAGCAAGGAAGACTGACACATCCAAGCATGATATGCTTCCGATGTTGATGCATACTTGGAGGAATTATCCTGCAAGATGAAAGAGTAACAAATGAACGGAAATGTTGCACAAATTTCTTAATATATATATAAACACATGGCAGCATGCTATGGTGATATGCTATTTGAAACATGGTCAATACCATACACATGCTATATTTCCGATAAGAGACTAAACGCAACTGTCATTACCCTGTCATATTAGATCTCTTGCCACTATGCATTTACAGATGTGGCGAAAAACAAAAGTGAAGTGTACTTTTATGTGACCAAAAAAAGAAAAACATACATACAATTTAAGCGCAAATGTTGTGTATTTGGAGGGTACCTATCTCCAAACAACCTGTATACTTTCTGAGGAAAAAAATGGTACAGCTCAAGTTCTTTCCATGTTGTGCTTTGGGCACATTGCACTGTAAACCAGCAGAGGAAAGTTGTTGACTGGGTCTATAATACAGCACTGTTGACTGGGTCTATAATGCATTACTGTTGACAGGGTCTACAATGCAACACTGTTGACTGGATCTACAATGCAGCACTGTTGACTGGGTCTACAATGCAGCACTGTTGACTGGGTCTACAATGCATCACTGTTGACTCGGTGTGCAATGCATCACTGTTGACTGAGTCTACAATGCAGTACTGTTGACTGGGTCTACAATGTAGCACTGTTGACTGGGTCTACAATACAGCACTGTTGACTGAGTATACAATGCAGCACTGCAAGACCTGAGAGAGCAACTCGAAAACAAATAGGTACCATATGAAACCAGATTTTTTTTTCTTTTTCAATTCCTAGAATTGTTAAATTCATTCTATGCTGTGGTAAACACACATTTACATCAGTCAGCAGCTATACAGTAACCTGACTATTAATTTTCCACATGGCTAATGTGTCTAAATTGGAAATTGTACCCATGGATATATTAACTGCACATCTCTTGTCACATCAAGGGGGGGGGGGGGGAGGCAAGCTTGCAAATGTAAAGACTGTATCCTCCAACAGTTACAGCATCAAGACAGAATTACCCTTGCAGGCACGCTTTCAACAGCAGACATAAGCTATTGGCAGCTCTTAATTAAGACTGAGATAATTCCACGGCTTTGTCTGTATTCAGCTGGCCATACCATACTGCATGTAACAGTACTGTGGCTTCATCACGTTTACAGCAAAATAGCTAATTGATTTTTGGTTACGATTTGATAACTTGGCTGATGGAAATTTAATCTGGCCACAAAAAAAAACAACCTTGGGCCAAAATCTCTCCTGCAAAGGTTAACATCGGGGGTCAGTCCTGTTGCCGGGGAGTCCGCCTTTTGTTTATGAAGCCATGACCTTTGTTATTTCCCACCTTACATGTCCATGCCAAGCTATGATACATATCATCCCAAGGGACACCCACAGGCATTTGTACATATCTGCATTTGTAAGCTCAGATAACCTAAACAGACACGTTAACCAGTCAGGCTTGTTAGATAATGTTATCAATAACAAACTATACCCATGCAAAAATGCGTGCCACGCAAATTCATTCTTTACATATCAGTTTGACGCACGAGTTTCAGCAATGACTTACCTGCATGTGTACATTTTATAAGCCATCAACGTACTCTGGCCATATGATCTGTTACATGTATCTAGCGTTCATACATCCACAAGGATCTCTAGCATTATTTAACCAATAGGCATAATGCTGGAGACAGCAGGATGCAATAGTATCCCTGTCCTTTATATTACAAACCCTGTACTCTGTATAGCAGAGCCCACAGCGAAAATACTCCATGCACTGGCCCACAGCTTTCATTTTTTTATTGCAAGGAAATACCAGACAGGTGAAACAATGGAAACATGAGACCCAAGAAATGGGAGTAACTTGAAAAAGATGCGTCTTGTATTTCTGCATTTAGTAAATTATGCAAATTTAGTCTAAAAAATACAAGGGAATGCAATGTTTGGATTGCTGTATGGGGATGAAGCCCCAGTGACATGGCAGCGGCTAGAGTGGCACCCCCGAGGATGGAATTATTGAAGAAACACTGCTGAGTGAAGTCCATTGCCACGATAAAGTGGAAACACACGAAACAGAAATTTAATAAGACAACGGGAAATTTAAAGGATTCACCTTGGCCCGGTCCTTCTCCTTCTCCTTGTCCTTGTCTTTTTTCTTCTTGAACATGGTGAACATGAAAGGTACATCCACAAATCCGCTGGTCAGCTACATCCGTGCCCGTTTATTCAGGTATCAGTTTGGGGCCTGTCCCGCATCCCACCGTTCTTCCGCTGTGGCCGGTGTTCAGAAAGAGGTCATCTTGTCACATGATAATCCCAACATGGGTGACCTCTTTCCAAATTTGTCTGATTGGGCTTCATCATCAATGAGCATTTGTTGATTACTCCACGTGTGACAATTACAACATGCCAGCAACAGATTGTAAATATCAGCATCACAATATAACAATATTGTGATGGCTGGACCTGCGGTGTCGATGCTGTCTAGGCTCCGGCAG
The DNA here is from genome assembly GCA_964020975.1 of Hermodice carunculata. NCBI lineage: Eukaryota > Metazoa > Annelida > Polychaeta > Eunicida > Amphinomidae > Hermodice > Hermodice carunculata. Next base: position 346,840 of record CAXHWN010001720.1, read on the forward strand.
GCACGAACAATGATAGTAAAGCCTGTCACCTACCTATAAGGTAATCATTGTCCCAGTACCATGCAAGGATCAACAGAAATCTATTATCCTAATTGTGAAGCATGTGGTTTCAAGGGAGCCGCACATCAATTAAAGGTGAGGGAAGGTTTCCGGGTCATGTTTGTGGTCCATCCAACACACTCCGCAACCACTACCAAAGATCTCCCAATAGTCTTCGGTGAAGAATCGTTAATGACATTTTTTGCTTATGGGCATTTCCATCAATCGGGGAAGTATGTTAATAGGCAGTGATAGCAGTTGCTACGGGCCAGAGGTTCCATGCTAATCCCATCTGACAATTCCATGCATGTTTCCCCATTTCAAGTCAAGCCGCAGATGGCGGTGGTCGGGCACGGACTGTGGTTGGCTTCCTATTCCACGCATGCACACATGGGCGAGTGACTTATGCATAGATCAGTCCGGGCTTATAACTGGGACTGTAAGCTGGACACCCATGTTGTGAATGGCTGGAAAAACTGGGGAGGCCATGTCACTCACACAAGGAAGAAATCAATAAAGACGTGTGCATTAATTGACAGGGTTTTCAGTGGCTCAGTCTGGTCCTTCTGACTGTGTTAAACGCTTACAAACCAGCACAGTTCCTGACTCTCCTGTTCAATTTCCATAAGTCATGTTAACCATTGATATTTTCCATGATTTATAATTTCTACTGTTCTCTACAACTTTAATGTCATAAGCAGTTGTTAGGACCACATGTTACTGCCTACAAGTATGCTGGTCATTCCCTCAATTCCAACGATATGAAAGCTACATTTATTTATTTTATTTGTTCCTTAGTTCCTTTGTTTGTTCATTCTTTCATTGGTCTGTTTGTTAATTTTTTTAGCCCGAGTGATTGGCTCTGTACAGGTACTCTGATCTGCCAGACCCTGGGTTTTGCTGGAAGAACTGAGGATTTGGAAACTATGAGAGGGTTGCCTCAGAAAATCTGGCATCTCTTGTGATGCAGATCACTCCATGGTAACTTTTCTGCACTTTGAGATTGAATCTCAACACCTGATTAACATACCATCCTTCATCATAGCAGTTGCACCAATTCACCCGTCGGCCAGCATGTACATTTTTACACTTCACAACTCAAAACGAATGTACAGTGCCCCCCCCCCTTGAAAGACCTCTCTGTTGGGAGACCACTCTCCTTTGAAAGACCACAATTTTTAGGTCTTTCTTCAGCACTTTATATGTTATGTGTACCTCTTCTGAGAGACCACCTGCTTTATGTGACCACCTTTCGGGTGGAACTAGGGGCAGTCTCTCAAAGGAGGAACTACTGTATTCAATGAGGTACAAATCTAAACACCATGTTCTTCACCCTATGCTTTGTAATGTTTGCATGCAGTACTTGCTGCATCATTTTACACTGTTGTATCCTAAATGTAGTGTTAGAACTGCCCTCATACTGCAATTTTAGTCCTGTAGCATACAGTGTCTTTCAGGGGACATACCGACACCAAAATAAGGGAGGATACTGAAACTGTCCAATTGGAACACATGGATAATGTTACACTAGCAACAGCCAGTATCCTCCCATGGGAAATACAATCTCCCCATTGAAAGAACATTAAGAGTCAGTATATCCCTCACGTTCTATATTTGCGGAAACAGTGACTCTAATGACGTTTTGCGCCATGACGTCACTCACACTGCAAGGGTGCCTGCCGCATGAGATGCATGACCTGGCAGGACAGTAGTTTAAGCCTATTTCTTCCTGAAGGGGAGGTGGGCTTTTCTCAAACAAAATGATGAACCAGAAAGTGTATGTTTTGGCTACCGAATAGGTATGTAGCATTTTACATAATCCCAGGAAAAGCTGCATTTGCCTTTTTCGTCTTATTATAGCATATACATTTAGGATACAAAGATCATCCCATGGCTAAATCAGTATCCTACCCGGTACAGTTCCCCCTCGAGCCGTATCCTCCCTCGACCCTTCGGGTCTCAGGAGGATACAGGCTCTCAGGGGAACTGTACCGGGTAGGATACTGATTTAGCCATGAGATAACCTCTAAATATTGCAAACATATATATATGGAACTTTTGAATTCATCTTTTCTTCTAAACTACCTCAGTATGGCTTGTTGCTAATAGCTTTGCTTAATTCATGTAGTAGACTGGAGCTAACAGTGATTCTCATTGCCAAATGCAACACATGCCAAATTTTGACAAACGCCGCTTACACTATATAAACAATACAGTCTCGTCTGCTCCCGAGAATTTGTCGTCACATGTTGCTCTGGATACCACGTTTGAAGGAAGAGATATCTCTTAAAGGGGGCAGCAAAGCTGGTATGGGCCCCTAGACAACGTGTGACCAATCAGATATTACATGGTTCTCTGGTCTGCACTGCAGTGAATGTTCTCTTGATATCACTCAATAGTTACATCTACAAGGACTCTCATAACCATGTGACAAGGCCTGTATCGTTCATTCTCTGTTTGTGCCCGACAATTTGCAAACTGTAACAAGGGATACTTTGTCAACTCTAAAAAGCGACGGAGAAAACACCAGTGTGCTGAGTGAATTTTTAAAACAAGCTCTGTTTAAATTAATGGATGAGGACAATTTTTCTGACTGCCAGCTATGTCATGCCCTGGTGTCACTTAAATGGCTTTGTTTTGTCTGTTATACTGCCTTCTCTGTCCAAATGTATTATGTGAGGCAGTACAAGTGGTAACAACAGCAAAACTAGTCCCATTAATGCTAAAACACATCTCTCCACATCTGTGTTTACACGAAGGGTATAAAAACATACAATTAAGTGTCAAGGCCTTATTCAGTACAAACTTCATGGATCAGTTAGTCCCGGCAATATGAAAACACCTGCCTTCAGATACACTCTTGCTATTTCTTTTCAAAATGTGATATTTTACTTACAGGTAACAAGTCCTGTGTCACAGTATAATTGCATGATGCTGTCCCTCATCTTTCTACCTTGGATCAGGACCAGAAAATTGAATCTGGCATGAAGTGGCAGATGTTGACGTTTGTGGCACAAATTACCGGATTGTTTTTTGTTTAGTTTTTAAAATTTTTTGCAAGGCTTGCCCAGTGAAAACTCAAAAAAATCCCGCCAGAAGTGCCACAAACGTATGCAGCTTCTACTTAATGAAAGATTTTGCTTTCACACGTGCCTATATTTGACCGGAACTGAAAAAGAATCGCCGAGTCAAGAGGCAATTTTCCAACTGCACTCTTGTCATTTTCTTTGCTGTTGTTCAAATAATGATTGAACAATAGGAAACTTTTTTGTGAAAATAAGGAAAGTTATCTACAACCAGTTGTGGATAGATGGGATAAGTATGGCCTGAGACAAGCACCAGGTCTTTGACAAAACAGCTTTCCTGAGACATCTTATCAAGCTTCCTTGTCCGCTGTAATGGTTGAACTTAATTTCAACATTTCACTATCATTATAAAGCAATGTGTCTTACTAACATTTTTTTGCCGAGAATTCTTGGTAAGACCTACGATGTGGTATGCCCCAGGTCAACAGCTTTCTCAGATGCAGGTTGGACACACTGCACCCAACCCACGCCAAGTTAAGATATTGACTCAAGTCCTATTCCCAATAGAAAAGGTTAAAGAAAACGGTGACCAAACACACACTTTTTGACTCACCCAATCCCAAAGAGAATTTTTTTACATTTTGTTTTTGTATTCTGGATACAGCAGTTTCTATTGCGTTTTAAGGAAAACTGACAAGATCCTGCATGTATGAACTCATTACTTAAAGGTCTCAATCGTTCTCTCTGGCAGAAATCTAAGTTTTCTCTGACCCTCAAGACTCTTCAAGCAAGAGAAGATTCTACATTTCACTTGAAATGCTTTTGTTAAATGTAACAGCACGTCATGCAAAAAGCCTGGCAAAGTTCCACGAAGGCGTCCATCACTTGGGACCCACCCAGTGCCCTGCATCCATGTACTATCTGCTTCACTTGCTGCTCAACATGTTTGCAAAACACACATTTCCCATAATGTCTGTCAGATCTGTTCAAGCAGATTGACCCAATTTGCTGGGCCATGCAGACTGTGAAGTGCTGTGATTCCTTATTAGCTCACTGTTATGTCTGATTGTTGCAAATTGACGGGTTCATGTGGAACCCAGCCAGTAAAACGTGCCTTGTTCCTTGTGACTAACCAATGAGAAGGACCATGCACTGAAGCATGCATGTAAGGACCATGCACTGAAGCATGCATGTAAGGACCATGCACTGAAGCATGCATGTAAACACACAATGCTGCTTTGATTTACAAATAAAACTCTCTCTCTCTCTCTCTCTCTCTCTCTCTCTCTCTCTCTCTCTCTCTCTCTCTCTCTCTCTCTCTCTCTCTCTCTCTCTCTCTCTCTCTCTCTCTCTCTCTCTCTCTCTCTCTCTCTCTCTCTCTCTCTCTCTCTCTCTCTCTCTCTCTCTCTCTCCATCCATTATTATTATTGTGGTATGATCCTCTCTCTCTCTCTCTCTCTCTCTCTCTCTCTCTCTCTCTCTCTCTCTCTCTCTCTCTCTCTCTCTCTCTCTCTCTCTCTCTCTCTCTCTCTCTCTCTCTCTCTCTCTCTCTCTCTCTCTCTCTCTCTCTCTCTCTCTCTCTCTCTCTCTCTCTCTCTCTCTCTCTCTCTCTCTCTCTCTCTCTCTCCATCCATTATTATTATTGTGGTATGATCCTGAGCCCCGTGTGTGTGCTCTGCCAACTCATAACTGGCTGTGTACTGACCGGACCCCAGCCCCCCCCCCCCCCCTCAAATGAACACATCACCTTCTTGCTGAATCAACATTCTCATTTGCAGGGTTAATCTGTCCCTTACCAAATATTCCAGGCACAGTGTGGTTAACTGCTGTCAATACAATTGTCTCACCACGCTCCTGGTCAAGTCTATGTGTCACCATTCTGGTGCTAAAGCACCTTCTAATAAAAACATCATTTTTCAGTAAGTTTCATCCATAAAAAAAAACCTGCCCTAATTATTTAGATCAAATACGCGATTGAATTTCATGCATAATATGCCAGTATTTCCAAAACTTTTGTTTCCAAACTTATACCAGCTATTTTTAGGCCACATTACTTTACACAGGCATGGATTAAAATCATCAGATAAATGGAAATGATTTGGGCCTGTACTAGAAAAGAAACATAAGGATGGGGAAGATTAATAATAATATTAATTCTTTATTTCAGACACTAGTACAGACGGGTCCATAGAAACAAAGTCCAGTAATATTTCGGTGAATAAATATACTAGACTTGGACGAGTCCTTCAACTGCTTTGTATTATCCCCCCCAAAATCAAAATTGACCAACAATCATGCAAGCGTGGCAGCACACACTGTAGAGAAGGAAGGACACAAAAGATGTACTGTCCTCATAACAGGACCTGACTTTCACATCCAGCTGCTTTTGGGCAACAAAGAGTTAATACGAAATAACAATCCATAACATGAGTGTAGGCAGTCAACACACTGAAGGTTTGATGGGAAGCAGTGATCCTTTACAGGACTGCATGCAGACAAAAACAGAAAGGGGTTAATGGGAAGCAGTGATTCATTGCAGGACTGCAGACAGTGAACAGCAAAGGGTTAATGGGAAGCAGTGATCTATTACAGGACTGCAGACAGTAAACAGAATGGGGTTAATAGGAAGCAGTGATTCATTACAGGACTGCAAAAGGTAAACAGAAAGGGTTAATGGAAAGCAGTGATTCATTGCAGGACTGCAGACAGTAAACAGAAAGGGATTAATGGGAAGCAGTGATTTATTACAGGGCTGCAGACATTAAACAGAAAAGGGTTAATGGGAAGCAGTGATTTATTGCAGGACTGCAGACAGTAAACACAGAAAGGGATAAATAGCAGACAGTAAACATATCAAAGGATTAATAGGAAACAGCTATCCATAACATGACTGTAGGCCGCAAAGCAACACACTAAAGGGTTGGTGGGAAGCACTGATCCATTACATAACTGCAGACAGTTAACATAGCAAATGGTTAATGGAATTGCAGCAGTCCACTACATGACTTTAGACAGTAAACATAGTAAAGAGTTTGATAGGAAGCCGTGATCCATTACAGGACTGTGGACAGCAGACACAGCAAGGGGTTAATGACTGATAACATGACTACAGACAGTATACACAGCAAGGGGTTAATGAGTTATAACATGACCGCAGACAGTAAACACAGCAAGGGGTTAATGAGTTATAACATGACCGCAGACAGTAGACACAGCAAGGGGTTAATGAGTGATAACATGACTGCAGACAGTAAACACAGCAAGGGGTTAATGAGTGGTAACATGACTGCAGATAGTAGACACAGTAAGAGATTAATGAGTGATAACATGACTGTAGACAACAGACACAGCAAGGAGTTAATGAGTGGTAACATGACTGCAGATAGTAGACACAATAAGAGATTAATGAGTGATAACATGACTGTAGACAGTAGACACAGTAAGGGGTTAATGGGAATCAGTGATTCGTTACAAGACTGCAGACACAAAGCATGGCAATATTAAAAAAAAAAGAGTCATAATTACTCGGGTACCAGATGTTAGAAGATTGCAACATATTCTGTTGCCATGTCAAACATACCATGATCAGGTCACCAACTCTTTGCCAGGTAGTAAGTATCATATTTGTGCAAGTACAAACTTGCAATTCAGTAATCTTTTCAAAGATTCTCCAGAAAAACTATCTCGCCATCAACAACGTTTTCATTCAAGAACATCACTTTCTAGTAAGATAAACACATTGCATAAACACTGTCTTTTGCCATTGCATTCAACTCTTTTAGCAATATTTTGTACACTGAGTCAACTCATCTCCTCAGCAAGCCTTTGGCCTGGGCCATTTTTTTTCCTGGAACAACTGGCATACTGGCCCTTCAATAAAAGTGTTTTAATGAGGAATGTGAATCTGAAATCATTACAATAAATAAGATATCTGTACAACCCTTGTTGTGATCCCTTCTGAAAGAGTTCAACCACACAAAGTTATCTTAATTATGACACAGGAATGAAATGATTACATCTGCCTGGGAAACTGTCACCAACATAAGCTAATGGTATCTCAGCAAACTCCCTTTAGAGATAGGCAACAAAATTAATCTCTGTCTATTAACTTTGCAGTGTTTGCCCTTAGAAGTCAGGGCAGAGCATCCCTGAAGCATAATCAATCAGGCTAAATAAAGAAATAGTCCTATGTACAGCATGTACAGGTTCCTGCTGAATGACAAACTCATGGAAGGTACAGTTGGTGAGAAGGGGGGGGGGTTAAAATCTTTCAAAAATATTGCAAACTAACTGGGGCACAATAGAATGAAAACTTTCAATTTTGACTGGTGTTATGTCTAATTGATCTACTACCTATGACACCAGTTTGCCAGTGGGGGAGAAATAAACACACACCAAGAAAGAACTTGCCTGAATACCAGCCAACACAACCTGCTCCAAAGAAAATAACAATCAGTGAGAAAAAATCAATCCGGCAAGTATCTATTCACAAATAAAAATATTGATCTAAATTTTCCAACAGATCTAGTTGCAAGGCGATATCTCTATCAGGTAGTGTGGTCTTGCAGAACCGCTATAAGTGGCGTCCCCCCCAACAGGCTGCCCCAGATAATCACGATCTTTGGCTTTCATGAAAGGAAAGAAATTCCAGAGCTTAATACCATGGAGACCATTCTTTTTCATGCCTTGATAGCTGTATCCCGAAATCTCATTTTAGATGTAGCAGTATTAATAAAATTGCCTATTGATGTTCTCTGCGGCATACCATTGTTGACAGGGTACAACAGGCATGCAACTCTGGCATCACCAGCTTCCTACAGCAAACTGTGATACAGTTAACCTTCCCTGCACCCATTGTCAACTTTTTAAGCACACATACCCAGCAGGCTCTACTTGATTCGTTGGTTTTTTTTTTGCCTATTTTTTTTATAGTTTTTTTACCAAATGATAAGAATATGATAGAAGAGGACCATGATAATCCTGTGCTCTGCTGACTGGAATATGCTTTTATGGTACTGCAACACATGCACTGTAGTCTGTATAGCTATATACATGTACAGAGGCAGCAAAGTTTGATATATAATTCTTTTAAAAAAAAATAGAAAAAAAATGCAGTACCACCTGGAGGCCAAAATAAGAACTAGGTGACCCAGGTGACCCTATGTGCAATATCAAAGCAATTGGCCAAGTACATGTAGTTCTTGAGATGAAGATTTTTTTCCTAAATCAATTAAAAATTTCATGAAAAAAATTGAAAAATGATTGCATCATCATCTCCTTTGAAAACTTGGTAGAGGTTCACCCACCTGGGGAACATCAAATGCAAAATCAAAACATTCCAAGCACTGGTTTTTGAGAAGAAGTAAAAAAAGTAAATAAAATAGCCATATATACTATACAGTGGGAACCTGACCTACAGTTGCAAAGTTTGATTTCCCATAACTTCGTCAAAAATTAATATATATCCATTTCATTTTCACAAACTTTCATTGTCTACAGTCAAATTATACTCTGATAAAATTTTAAGCAATTCTGTTCAGCCATTCTGGAGAAACCAGTCTCAGCACACAGAAATTCATACAAAAATAAGAAAAATTTGCAGCACCACCTAGTGGCCAAAATAAAAACTAAATGACCCAGGTGACCCTCTGTGCAATATCAAAGCGATTGGCCACGTAGTTCTTGAGATGAAGATTTTTTTTTCAAAAAATTAATTTAAACAAATTTTTGAAAAAAAGAAAAATTATTACATCATCATCTCCTTGGTACACTTGGTAGAAGTCCATTTGGGGAACATCCATGTGCCAAATCAAAACATTCCATGCAGCGGTTTTTGAGAAGGAGTTGAAAATGTTTCATTCTAACCTGGACAGACGGACAGACAGACGGATGACGGACACAAACAGATTCCAATCGCTCTGCTGACTGACAAGTCAGTAGATCTAAAAATACAGGAAATACACGTCAATTTGATGCTGTTCTCTTGTACACTGATGAAAAGAAATTATCAGAGGATGCAAAGGTCCTGAAGTGTCTACAAAGGGTCAAAGCCAGATGTTGATGGCAAGCCACTCCCTCATATTATAGCCAAACCAAGTGCTGTTTTGTCTATGTTTTTTTTTCTGATTTGATTTTCCATGCTTTGCAAGGAACTCCACTTAAAGCCAAATGACCAATTCTGTCAATCAGCCTGTCATTATGAATCAATTATCCAGTCGGGCATTGCCCCGCAGTTCTCTATGCGTACTTGATCACTGCACATGATTCCCAACTCTGTTGGCTTCAATCATTCTTCCTGCAGCAGTAATCCTCTTTTGTGTCTCGTTCCCTGTCCTCAGCCATGGTATTGTTGCAGCATCCTGCTGTTGATGTACTTTTTATTATCAACCACATCAGCATCTTTGTCATCGTCAGCATGATGTTCTGCCATGCTGTCCACTTTTGGACAAGATACCTGCACCGATTGACCCTTCCCCCCAGAACCGGTTAAGACTGGCTGATGGTCATATGGTGTGAGCTCTAATGTCGTTTTTGACTAATTCTAATAGTAGCCAAAACACTTTGAAGGAGAACTGTGGGTTAGACTTGTCAAGATAACATGCTCAAGGTCAACAGCTTTCATTGACATGGGCTGGGTGCTTCATTCCCAAGCCACACACATGAAGGCTGTTGATTAAATCATAGACTGTCTTAATTCACCACTAGAAAAGGGTAAATTACTTGTCATTTTGCAAGGCATAAATTACTCACACATATCTTTTCAAAACCATGAAAAATATGGCAAAATGTTGAGACATCTGTATATATTTTCCTTCCAAATGTTGGTAACCCAAGTAATTATACATACCATTATCATTATTTAGCACATCATTATCGTCCCTCACTGCCACACCAATATCATAACAATTAGCATAATCCTGGATCATCATTATCATCTATGCAAATTATTGTCCTCAATGTCAGTGTCATTATCAGTCATATCATCATCATCATCATCATCATCATCATCATCATCATCATCATCATCATCATCATCATCATCATCATCATCATCATCACCTCTTTGATCATCTTCAAGCACCTCATCATCAGCACTATTATCCTTAACCTCATCAATGTCCCTCTCATCATGGTCAGCAGCAGCATTATCATTGTCAACCATATAATTATCCCTCTCATCATTGTTGGCAGTAGCATTATCATTGTCAACCATATAATTATCCCTCTCATCATTGTTGGCAGTAGCATTATCACTGTCAACCATATAATTGTCTCTCTCATCATGGTTGGCAGCAGCATTATCATTGTCAACCATATAATTATCCCTCCCATCATGGTTGGCAGTAGCATTATCACTGTCAACCATGTAGTTGTCCCTCTAATCACGGTTGGCAGTATCATTATCACTGTCAACCACATAATTGTACCTCTCATTATGGTTGGCAGTAGAATCATCATCAACCTCATAACTGCCCCTCTCATTATGGTCAACAGTATTATTGTTATTTAACCAGTGACCTACATATGATACCAGTATCTGTATGACTGTGAAATGTAATGATGTTTATCACCATCATCATGACTACAACTACATCGTCATCAGCACCTTGTTATCATAATCATCCTCACTGTGCCAAACATCATGACCCATCATAGATTTGTTTCTTTTCAGGCTCATTTGCAGTTTCAAGATAGTTGTAATTGCAATGGACCAATTACATACACTGTAGCAGACTACAGTAATAAAGCTTTGTCCTCCTACAAACATCACAGATGGCGCCTGCCATGCTGGCATAACCCATAAATCAAATACTCAGACTGCAGTCCTATCATAAGCAATGATCCAGGGATCCTCCATGTATTGAGGAATTTAAATGGGTCTGTGTGTGCCGACGAGTCTATTAACAGAAGATTTGTCACAATGCCCCAGGCTCCAGACCAATCAATACTCTTCAAAGGTACAGATGATTACCACTACCGCTTGTCTTTGGAAGGATTTTTTTTTCCTGATTTTTAGTGTCACTTTCCATTTCATTCTGATCTATGGCAATGTAGCATGGAGTCAACATTAATATCTGGGTGAAATCTGGGTGGCATGCCCAAAGCCCACCTACTTAGTCTATCTTACTATCTCTGAACCCTTTTACCCTTCAATTAAGACCGAGTCAATGGCGTGCCATGGAGTGGGTTGGACGCTGAGCACCCAGCCCATGCCACGGAAAGCTGCTGACTTGGTACATGTTATCTTCATTAGCCTTAATGAGCATTTCTTATTCAATTTCTTTTTGTCATTGCTGTCAAAATTAGTGTAGAACACTGAAGCAGACTTTTGACCACCAGGCAGTCTAGGCCAGTTTAAAGAGGGAAAGATTTCAGGTATCATGTTTGGCTGTGTAATTTCATAAGCAAGGTGTTCCACAAAATGCAGATCAGTCTCCGGCCTTTTTCTCAACTTGATCCTTTTAATGTGACAAAACATATATATAAGTCGGTCACTGTGACCTGAATACTTTCACAAGTAAACATACATTGTGTCTTTGGCCAACGAGTCAATCCTCTGGAGACTGAGTCAACAGCTTTACTCAGTGTACTCTGGAAACCAAGTCATAAGCTTTGCTTAGTGTACTCTGGAGACTGAGTCAACAGCTTTACTCAGTGTACTCTGGAGACTGAGTCAACAGCTTTACTCAGTGTACTCTGGAGACTGAGTCAACAACTTTCCTCAGTGTACTCTGGAGACTCTGTCAACAACTTTACTCAGCATACTCTGGAGACTGTCAACTGCTTTGCTTAGTGTACTCTGGAGACTGAGTCAACAACTTTCCTCAGTGTACTCTGGAGACTCTGTCAACTGCTTTGCTCAGTGTACTCTGGAGACTAGTCAACAGCTCCACCTAGTGTTCTCTGGAGAGACTGCCCTGTGACGACAGCTGTTGCCTGATGGCATATTGCTGTCACTGTATAAAAGTACAATGTAGCTGACCACATTTCTGACATTAGGTACTTGCTGCGAGTCCCCAGTGAGAAAAAGTTCAATGATAATATACACCTAGGCAACAGAGGTCCCTCAAAGTTAATCTGCACTTCACCTGTATCCAAGATATTGAATGAACTCCTTGGAACAGGAAAATTAGGTCAGTATGACCCAGATACTCATTCCAAACCAGAAATCACATAGTAATCCAACAGACCAGATGGGATCAAAATTTATCCACCAGAGTCACTGATACAGCAGAAGATCTGCCTTTATCAAATTGAACTAATTATTTAGAAATTCATGCAACACAGTGCTAATAGTAGAATACAAACAATGTCTAGTTAAGTCTGGGTACGTCACAGTGCTTTTTTTCTCAACAATGACCCTTCACTAATGACCAATTTTTTTTATTTTTTATTTTTTGGAGGGGGGGAAGGGTATATAATTCCATGCGACTGTGGCAAGTCACCAGAGAATACCAAAATATTGATATCCTGACCAATCACGGCTAACCTAAGACTAAAGAACAACATGTAATTTGAAAATCTGCATCATTAAAGCACTTCATCACTGCTATGGTACACTTCAATTAAGTGCCATGGAATTTAGACCTCTGTGCCCTTGACCTTCTGAGGTCAGGTGGCCTTACCGCCTTTGCAATCAATATTTGCCAATGCATAGAAGATACACACCAAAAACCACAAAGCTGTGTGGGATGTCATCCCAGTTGTTAACCCTTTCCTGATTATAAAAAGATGGATCTAGATTACAGTTCCATATTCCTAACCACAACTTAATACTTTGGTATTATGTAGTCCTTTTCTTGAACCGATCAGGATGGATGGACACAAGACACAAATACACCTCTACCATGAGTATGAGTACATGCCAATATGACACTTTCCACAGTGAGGAACATGGTTCAGTGCTGTGAAAAGTTATGCTTTGTCCAAGCTTCACCAGCTTTTGAAATGGTAAGCACATAACATTCACTAAAAGGAGCCTTTTTATCATGCCCATGATTCTGAAAATAGGTCAAGGTCACCTGGAACAACACATACATTAGTTAGGCTCTCATGCGATGCTTGTTTGGTTTAAATATCAATGTCCAAACTCCACAAATTCCTAAAAATATGAAACATAATGCAAACAGCAAGCATGTACATAGTTCAGGTGACAACAGCAAAAAAAAATTAAGAAACTTTAAAAGAGGTCAAGGTCACCCATATACCCATATATATAAAAAAAAAGAAATTGTTGCTGCAACATTGCAGCACTGTTGCAGGAACATTGTGGTAATAGGAGTTCTGTCACCAGAATGCATCATGGCTCGCTACATTGTTTCTTGCCATTGGCGATGACAATGAGGCAATGTTGCTGCAAGAAAGCACGACACCATGATCGCCAGGAGCTGCAATATACATGTATCTCACTGCTTCCTGCAATCTATGGCCACAAGCTGCAATAAGTATGGCGGCATCCTGCAATACTGGCAGCATGCTGCAACAATCCCAGAAAGCACTGTCTTCCTGTATTATTTGACATCATATATCTGTTGGGAACTGGTGCAAGTTGTTTCCTTGCTTCATGTGTATGAGGACAAAGCTGGGTACAATGTACTCCATTTTGTTGTTTTTTAAGATCTGCAAAATTGTTGGCATGACAGGAGTACACGCAGAATACACTTAAGTTTCACAAAAAAACAGGTAACATAATGGTTAACATAGTTAAGATCGAATATCCCAAATTGATGTATGGATACACATGCACATGTATAAGTATTAGACAGTGATGCACTGGTAATGATATTTTATTTTCAAACTAGACATGCCTTCAACACAAAGCCTTGACTGAAGGGTCCGCCAGGAAAAAATTGTGACATTTCCTTAAATTAGGTCATGGTGACACCAAAATCTACTTAGTTCATCTTGGCATGCTAGACAAGCATACTGCCAAATTTGAGCAAAATACATTGGAGCATTCTGGAGATATTGGGGTAACGAGCCCTAATGTGTAATTAGGCTGTTATTTGCTCAAATTTGGTCATGGTGACACCAAAATCTAATCGGTTCATCTTGCCTGGTACGGTATGCATATTGCCAAATTTGAGCAAAATATATGGCGGCATTCTGTAGATATCATGTTAACGAGAATGTGCACATCCTGACGGACAGACAACCTGAAAACAGAAAGGGTCCCCCCATGGGACCGACCCTTAAAAATGCCTGTTTTCCAACCATTTTTAGAAAACGAAATATGTTTGAACCAATGTATCACTGTCTAATACTTATGCATGCATATCCATACAGTAATTTTGAAACAGAATATGTGTACATTCGAATTGATTTGTCTGCTAAGCACAGATTGACCACTTATCCACACACTGCAGAATCAAACGTTTCTGACTGTGTATAACTTATTATCTTATTCATGCACATTTTCAGCACATATCTAAGAAAAGGACCTGCATGGTTATCTTCAAATTTAGAATGAACTGCCAAAAATGTTCTGGAACATTCCCCACCTCCCCCCCCCTTGCAAACTTGTATGTCAAAACATAGCTGCAACATTATGGCAATGCTGCCCCTGTTTGTGTACTACTGCCACATGTAGCAATCATCACACCACGGCCATTTTTCTGTGATTATGGCAGCAGCCCACATTTGCATGGTAAAAAATATGTTGCCGCAATGTTGTGGCAATGTTGTGGCAATGTAGAGCTCCAGACACTTGTTTCAGCGACATTGCCACAATATCACACCCTCATTTGCATTGTAAAAACCATGATGCTGCAACATTGCAGCAATGCATTGTGGTAGGGCTATTTTTTTCTGTACAGGTCTGCCTAACTGAACATGGAGCTTCTGTATATATAGACACCCCCAACTGTGACTGTCTCCATGCTGCTGTTCACCTTCTTTGCTGGTGGGAGACAAACTGAGTCAACAGCTTTCCTTGGCTAAGGTTGTCCCCAACCTGCACCAAGGAAAGCTGTTGATCCAGAGTGTGACATCTTGATAGGTCTAGTCTACAGTTCACATCAAACATTTTTCTATTCACCCTCAAATTTAAGTATAAATATAAAGCAGACAAAAATTTACATGCAGACATTTTGGGTAATTTTCAGCGGAAAGAGGTTCAGCTTCAGAATAACCATTGTTTCTTGAGATAAGGTCACAGGGCATGAACCACACATACCCTTTTACCTTGTGTTACTTTAAAATACAGCATGACCAAAAAGACAGAAAATATGAGAGGACCTGAAGCGGGGGGGGGACTGTGAGGACCATCGACAGGATGTTGACAGTGGTACCACCACACACAACCGACCACAAGTTTACATACACTGTAGAGAACTGGATTGTGGGTCACTGCAGGAGATGTCCAGGACCTTGAATTTCATGGACACCCTGGTTGACCATGCAGTTAAATCGAATTCAAGGCTTTTGTAGGAGAGGAAGGATCTAATTACTTGTCCATGAATCATTGCAGGTGCATCCACAGACCTCGGATTGCCCTTGACCTGAGCTGTTAGGCTGAGGTCAAGGTCAATCCATGGTCCATGGATGTGTGTCTGCAATGATTCACAAACAAGTAGTTAAGTCAGGGCATTGTGTCCACAGCAAACCAAAGAAAACTGTTCCCCCAGTTCCCCAAGTGAAGGGATTGAATCATGGCTGTATGTCAGTGGAGGCCAAACTAGTTGCATAGGAGCATATTGGGGGCATGGAGTCCACACCACCAAGGAAGGGTGGGACAAAAGCATGGCCTGTCCATATCACACCACAGTTTAGCCTCTGTGGACAAATTACACTCATAGCCAATCCCCTTCTGTCATAGTAAACCAACAATATCTAACTCATTCCACCTGATAGAAGACCGAGTCAACAGCTTTCCTTGACATGCTCTGGGCACAATGCACCCAGAGCATGCCAAGGAAAGCTGCTGACCATGGGCATATAATTTGGAATTCCTCTTCCATGCAAGTCTCATCCAAAATTTTGAAAAATAATCCCTAAATTAGTAAAATACAATTAGCAGACAACATTAAGATATTAGCAGGAAAAAGCTTCATTAGGGTGGAATGATGACTAGAGGCCTACATGACTCTCAGACACCAAAGGCACTTCTACCAACAGTATTAAAATTCGCACTTTCAACTTTTGGTTCCAGGAAACTGATATCACAACTCAGTTCACAGTGATAAAGCCAATTGTGTCTGTGTTTATTGGTCGTGTCAGACAGCACACCACAACATGCAAGACAATCTACACAAAGCTGTCAATCCTTTTTCCCTCGGCTATGAATGGAATTTTGAAGAAGGGGTAAAAAGTATGCTATAGTTTTTATAATAGGCACACCAGGGGTAAAATTTGGACCTGACCTGCTAGTTAGGCCTAAACTAATTTTTTTTTTTTTTTTTTTTTTTTTGTGTGTGCATAATTTGTGCTGTTCATGAATCGTGGAATCATGAATGGCCTGCAACAATGAAATTACCCAGGCACAACGACAGAATTAATATCTCACATTTGTTCATCTCACTTTCTCCAGCTTCTGAGATAAGGCCTAATTAATGTCAGTCTGCATACAGGTGTGCAGATGCTGAGGTCATCAGCATCAATCTGTATTTGCTCATATTTCTACCACTGTAAGTATGAGCACACAAGATCTTTAACAAAACATGCTACATGAACTTTAAATATGTTTAGTTAGGCATGCTACTGGAGTAATATTAAACTTTCACCCCAAAAAATAATTTTAAAATCAACATAAATCACAATATTATGTTAATTAATTACTTTTTCCACCAGTGTACATTAATCAAAATGCAGATAAAATTGTAAGCAGTCAACTAATAATACAATAAGGCGTCTTAGTCTTGTATCTTTGTTTGTTTTTGCCTCCGCGAATCGACAGTGACAGGTTAATAGAATGCACTTAGCAGCCAAATAGTGTTACTCCGCCAACTATAGATTACTGGGTATTTGATACATGGATGTAATTTGCAACGCTCCAGGCAAGGTTATCCTGGTCGACCAATCAAAGAATGATTACAGCGTAAAAACCTCCTTAGCTTTCACTCAGCCGAAATGGAATTTATACCCTCAAAATGAAAATCTACCCATGGTGGCTCTATCACGGAAAGTTTTCCCCATGAACGGGCACGTTATGAATGGTTTTTAATTTGACATGAGTTATGCCTGCCAATGTAACATTTCATGTAGAAGTGTTATGTGAATGGAGATCATTTCCTGCCCAATTCTCGCATAAATCTACCTGGTTACTCTTGATGGCAGTGCTCAGTGTGCACAGAACTTGTGTTTGGCATCTGCACGATTGAGAATTTCCAGCCTCCGGTTTGCGGGAATCAATTCCTGGCCATATCTATCGCTCCTAACATTTTGAACAAGAATACCATGGAGACTGGCATGTATGCAATATTTCACTTTTATCTGAGATTAACTTGTCTCACAGCAAACAAAATTACACATACACCCTCCCCTACCTGAACATCATTACTGGTGTACTTCATAGTCCACATACAAATGACAACATGCATTGATGGACCGCCCACATTACTCCTTCAATAGTCACCATATTATTTTCTTAACCCTTTCAGTGCCAAATTGTGAACTGAATCAACAGCTTTTCTTTCTTTGGCATGCACTGGATGCGATGCGCCCAATGCGCACCGACAAAAGCTGTTGACCTGGGGTATTCTCTCTGGAACTATCGGCATACTGGTACTCAAATGAAAGGTCTTTGTACAAGGAATACTAATTTAAGATCCTAATGATTATTCAGACTTAATGTCTGACTTAAGTAGATCGACTTTAAATGTGATTGGTACTGAAAGAGTTAGAAGCAGAGGGATCAATTCTTAGATTTAACCCTTTCCCCCCTTGAATTCAGACTCAGTCAACAGCTTTCCTTAGCCTGCGTTGGGCACCAAGTGCCCACCCCATGCCAACAAAAGCTGTTAGCCCGGGGCATATTATCTTGATAAGCCTCATCTAGAATTGACAGTCAAACTGTTTGTCATTGCTGTTGAAATTTGCTGAAAACACTGAAGCAGATGACATTTGACCACCAGCCAGTTTTGGCCAGTTTAAGGGGGAAAAAATATTTAGATTACGAGAAAAAATGAAACACACATGTCAACAACTTTCCTCAGAATGTTTTTGGCATATTTTGCCCACAGTGTACCAAGCTAGAGTGTTGACCAGGACTGTTTTTTTTATAATCTCTGGAAATATAACAGGCATGCAAGCTGCCATTTAAATGAAAGGTCCTTTCATGAGGAACATGAATGTGGAATCGTTATGACTTTTTTTTGTAACTTACACTGATAGAGTTAACCTGTACAATGGCCGAGTGAAACTCAGTCCGTATTTATTCTGTACAAGCCTGAAGTGCCCTGGGACATACAGTAATAGCTCGTCCCATGTCTTGTTTAATAGCAGCCTGCATATTGATTCAAGTAATTCCTTGTGTCATGAAGAAAGAAGACCATTGTCACACAATAAAACATCTGGCAGGAAAACTGGACTAATTCCACATCACTGTTAATGGGAGTTGGTCCATGTGTTTCAGTAGATATGGACTTTCTTTTCTTTTTATTTTTTTATTTTTTTTGGGGGGGGGGCACTGTCAGTTTGGCAGGACATTACTGAACTGGTCCTAAGCAGACCAAAATACTTGGCTGGTCTGCTGAGTAGGCAAGTACCTAGTTACTTTCCTGTATCTATGGTCATTAAGTCAACAGTGGTACGCTTTGTATGCAGTAACTGCTGCGATAAATCAGCTGCTCCTTGTTCCCACATATCTCTGCCCGCAGTTTCTCTGTGATGACTGATCAACGGCCATATGTGGCCATTTTGGTGTCTGTGTGGCACAAAAGCGCTGCACCTTACAGCAGATACCACTGTATTTGGTTCCAAATACTGTGGTACATGCTATTTAAGACCACCCCTAGTGCTGGGTAAGCGTGGTCACATCTGGTTGGTGGTCTTATATTTCAGTTAAATTAATAAAGAAACAAAGTTCCATCGTCTTGAAAGGGTGATCTTAAAAAGTGATGTGGTCTGTCCATAGATGTGGTGTTTAGAGCAGAAAACTTGTCACAACACAAGCAGGCAGCAGACAGAGGGGGTCCTGGTTTATTTCCATTCCGTTGTGCCACATGCATTTTTACCTGTCCCCATATAACCTTAAATATTACAACAGTAACTGGAAAAAGTTGGCATGGATTCAACTTTTAGTGATCCGACTTCACATCCTCATCACAGTTACAATACAAAAGCCATCTTGTGGATTCTGTGTAAACTAAAACGAGCAATTATTTCTTTCTTACAGTGAGTTCAGATTCTAGTTGTTGTCTGATACCCCGAAAACAGGTTGTTGCAGTGGGTCTACTCCAATGTCACCAACTATAAACACAAGAGCATTTTATTCTGTCATGTCAAGCTTCCACTTCCCTTGTCTGTAAACTTACTCAATATATGTACATAAAAAGGAAACTATGCATCATTCCTGCCAAGGGCAATCTGATGCAAAAAATACACTGTACTTTTACTTTTTGTGGTTTATGTATGCGAGTTTCTATCTTCAAAATGCATCAGATACATGTACAGTAAAACTGTCTTGAAAGACCACCCTTAAGAATGACCACATGTGGTCTCAAGACAGGTGGTCCTTCAAAGGAGTGCAATGACATGTAAAAGTACCAAGTGAAGTATCCTGAAAAGGGGGCCTTTCAAGACAGGTGGTCTCTCAAGACAGGGACCAGTGTATTGTGACGGAGATGCTCAAAAGCACAGGCACTCATAACACTCAGTCAGTCAAGCATCCGTGCTAATATATGTGGGGTGGGGGTGGTAGAGAGGGTGAACCTGGAACATCTGTACATGCAATGGCCCACACAGGGCCTAATCTGCAACAAAGTATTGTGTATTCATCTGTGCAGTCAATCATTCGTGCTAATAAGATGGAGTAGGGTAGGCCTAAAATCACACTTCATCATACAGAGCTCCTACAGAGAAAGCTTTGAAACGAAGCTCACATCTGGACCACCATCTTGCTTCACTCCCAAGTTTATTCCAAAACTATTTTATACAGGTATATCATACTGATAATCCACTGAAATCCACATACATCCAAGGCAACATGCCTATAATTGTTGCAAATGTCTCACAATAACCATTTCTGACTAAAAGTCTGACATTCCAGTGCTAAATTCAAATGGATATCCCATCCTGAATCAACTTCGTTCCATGGCATTAGCTGTCTGACAACTGTTCTCAATTGTCAATCAAACCGTTTTCTTTGATCCACTCGTGTGTTTATCCTGTGTTCATTTCCACAAATCATGAAACCTGACCCAACTTGGTTCCGCCAGTGCTTCTCCTATTCATCAAAGTTGTTTTGCTTCCATACTTTTGAGTGGACACAGACAGGTAGCCCAGCTGCTCTCTGATTGGCTACACAGACTTTCAGCCAATCACAGAGCAGCTGGGATATCAATCTGTGTTGTGTGGGCGGCCATTGCACATACAGATGTTCCAGGTTCACCCTCTCTACTAGACCTCTTCCCTTGCATATTAGCACCAATACTTGACTAACTGAACGTTACGAGCACCTGTGCTCAAGAGCTGCTGTTGGTAGTTTTGGGAGTCAGGTTGAGAAGCTTGTAGTAGATAGAGTAACAGAGCACTTACTGATTTGAGGATCATGCGGCCCTGAATGATGTGTGCGTGCTCAGGGTATTTCCTGGCCAGGTGTTCCAGGAAGGCCGACTTCTGCTCATCAAACCTCTGCAATGAGACACAAGTCAGACAAATAAGTCAGCAAACCATGTCAAGTCAGACAACTATGACATCACGCTGGTCAAGTCAGACAACTATGACATCACACTGGTCAAGTCAGACAACTATGACGTCACACCTGTCAAGTCAGACCAATATCACATCACATCTGTCAAGTCAGACAACTATATTATCACACCTGTCAAGTTTGACAACTATAACATCACACTTGTCAAGTCAGACAAATATGACATCACACCTGTCAAGTCAGACAACTACGATATCACACATACAAAGTCAGAGGAATATATCACACCAATCAAGTAAGGTAACAAAGTTATAGGTGTTACAAAAAGGACATGTAGTTGAAGAACTCCTTCTAAGGTTACCAAACAACTGTACAGTGGTACCTGCAATTTAAGACCACCCCGAATGCCAGACAAAAGTGGTCACATATGACAGGTGGTCTTTCATTGCAGGTAAATTAACAAAGAAATAAAAGGCCAATGTCTTGAAAGGGTGGTCTTAAAAACTAATGCGGTCTCTCACGAGAGGTGGTTTTTAGAGCAGGTACCACTGTACTGTTCGTTAGTACAGAGCCATATTGACTGTATGGCTCAGTCAGAGCGCTATATCAACACACACCCTATGGAGACTCCAGTCCATCTCACATCAGGCTACATGGCACGTTTTAAGAGTACCACATGGCATGCCATACCAAACTCAATTAGAGAGATGCAAGCTTCTTCCATTATCATACAGGATGGGAATATACTGATCTTGTGTTTCACTTCAAAAGCTTAAATGGCCACCTACTACTCACCCACCCAGCCCTCTTTCCCACTTGCCAGCAATCTAGAAACCTTACACATGCCAGAGACAGTCTTCACCTACAGGGCAGCCATAAGAATGCAGAAGCTTCTGACTACTCTTCTCGAGTGAAGATGTTGTGCCGAACTGACCAGCCCCCACCTCCCACCCACCCACTGAAAAAGTAAAACAACATGAAAACAAAAACAAAAAAAATCACATTCCCTCCCAGTCATCAAAAAGAAAGTACCAAGAACCTCTTCGAACATTACAGCAGACTCTATGCAACCAAGTTTAATGATGAGAATGCTTCTTCCACCTGGGTGACTTAAGCGTAGGTGTCCTAACATGTCGATCTTATTGAAAACCCAAACAAAGTTGAACTTTAATACTTCACACTTTTAACCAGCTGCTATTATACTGGGTTGAACACAGCTATCTGACATGTTTGTTTAACTATGTTAAATTGTTATTTATCCACCCATTCACTATCTCATTGTTCACCTTCTACCTTCCTGTCATTACCCGTCTATCAGAAGTATTTCATTCAGGCCAGTCGCCTCACATGGGTGATGTCAACTGTTTGGCTCATCCTCATCGGCTTTCTTTTAACTTGAACCTTATTTTATGACGGTTTATACATATTCATTTATAGCCTCTGATTTCATGGACAGAATAACAAATGGAAGTGCAATAGTTAAATAGAAATGGGTACCTTTCCCACAGAGGAACAACAAAGACAGCAGTTCCTCATTTTGACACAAGAGGGCAGTAGCTGTCAACACTTCCAATCAGGGAAGTCCTGATCATTTCTTCATAATTTGGATACATCAACGAAGCCTGTTTGAAGTTGCAGCATTTTATGCTTAACTTTCAAACTAATGAAAATTGGTGTCACTTTAACATCAGATGGTGATAGGTTACCATGGCAAATCATATGCATAACTCGAATTGCTAATAATTCTGCAGAAACTTGAATTGAAGACATTTTCACACAATGCAATTGGCACCACAAACAATGATGCAAAAATGTGATACATTTTCATTATTTGCCCCATAATAAAAAATATTTCTCTTTGAGAAGTGTATGTGGGGGGGAGGGGGGCAGCAAATTATGTGGAAAGGTAAGACGGACTGCAATGGAAGAAAGGAGACAAGCTGTGCAGGCATGTCTGCCAGGAAGAGTAAGTTGTTCTAAGACATTGGCTGGACTTTTCAGTTTTCTGTAACCAGCAGAAGTAATCAGCTTTAGGCTTAAAATAGAAATCAAGGCATCATACAAATTTTGATTTGATAAGGGAATCAGGGTCATAAAAATTTGCTAAGAAAAGTAGCTTTTCCTTTTTCTGTTTTTTTTTTTTTTTTTAATAAGCTGTAGGTTTACCACAGAAATGAAAGTGTCATGCAAATTTTGCCACTAAAGCATTTATTTCTTCTTCATTGAATAAATATACAAAATTTCCCTAAACACGTAAAGGCTCTCGAAATGACACAACAAGGCATGATGATGAAAAAAAAAACCTTCCAGATTTATTTACAGGCCGCAAAACATGAACTGGAACATACTTTCAGATCTGCCTGAGGCCACACACATGCTGACATTTTCTATCAACTTCCGTGAAAAAAAGTGTGCTGACAGGTTTGTTTCTATCAGGAATTTTTAAGCTAAAATTAAACCTTCAGAACTCTGTTTAATCTGGTAATAAAACAGCAGTCTTCACAAGATAAGTAGCATTTCACAACAAAAACCCAGTGACAGGTGTTCCTGTCTCTGTGCTCAGCTTACATCCTCCTGCCTTCGCTCCATCTCCAGCCGAGTACTGCCGAGCGTCACCGTGTGGCGCCGCGGTGTGGGGGGTCGCGAGTAGTGCTGTGCATGCTGGCTGGTGGGATGGGGTAAGCCTTCTAGATCAGATGGATCTGTCACACGCAGTCCAACATGACGGGGACTCTCTGCTGGCACTGAAAACATACAAACAGAGGGTTTTTTACTTTCCCACTGGCTGACTTAACCCTTTCCACCTCCACAGGCTGGAGGTCAAGGTCAGCTGTTTCCAATTTTTTTTTTTTTTTTTTTTTTTTAGCTAATTTCAATGTCTATGAAAACAAGCTGACAGAGAATATGAATTATAAAAGCACGTCCCATGTCATCAGCCTTTCGTGAAACAGGTTGGGTGCCAGGTACTAAGCACCTAACCCACCCAGTCTACTTCATCTTCATTCAAGGGGGAAAAGGTTAAATTAAAAAAAACAAAAAAACTAAAACAAAAAAACAAAAAAACACTGAATCCAAATATAAAATCTTCTGTCTTGAAAAGCACTGCCATTTGCTGAAAGCAGACACAGAAAATTATTTTTTATTCCCAGAGACAAAGGAATGTAATCAAATATGTGGTCTTGGTCAGTGACTAAATTTGAGTCAAGAAATTCACATTTTGAAACCTGGTACACATCGTCACCTGGGGAACACTTAGAAATGCATCAATTTGATCAATGTAAGAATCAAAACACATCCAGATATCAATAGATGTGTCCCTACAAAGATGAAATAGATCCCTACACGACCATTTTTTTCTCCAGCAAGAATTCTGAAGAACAGTTCTCCAAGTGAAAACCAGCAGTTGCTTCAATCCATATACCCAATAATGTCATATTAAATCATTTCTCCATGGGTTTGTAAAATTGATTGAACGTTGGCCTCAAGCTTGCCCCATATAGTTTTCTCTGCCACATCTAAACCTTTCCTGGCTGTAAGAAGGCTGAACAAACAGCCTTGCTTGGTGCTGGCCATGCACTGTGCCACGGAATGCTGTTGACTTGGATTATCCACATAGTTCTTAACCTTTTCCCCATTGAATTAAGACTGAGTCAACAGCTTTCCTTGGCATGGGTTGGGCAATTAGTGTACAACCCATGCCAAGGAAAGCTGTTGATCTGGGACATGTGATCTTGATAAGTCTCATGTACATTTCTCGGTCAAATTGTTTTTCATATTTGTTGAAATTTGTTGAAAACACAGAAGCAGACGACATTTAACCACCAGCCGGTTTTGGCCGGTCTGAGGGGGAAAGGGATAAACCTCATTTCTCATCCAAAATATTGTGTGTTTATGATGAGAAATTATGATTTAAAAGCAACTAAACCAAAGTGATCGACCAGTTACCTCTGGGAGCAAGCTTTAAGGAGGGAAACATTAATCCTCATCCTGACAGCTTTGTGGGCTGTTTGACTGGTAGATTCTTTGGCGCCTTAGCATTGTTTCAGGTAATATTGTATGAAGATCCTCATCAACACTACCCTTAGATATCTAAGCAATACAACACAGTGGGGCTTTCAGTCACTGTCTTGACGAGTACAAACACTGAGCAAGACCAGTCGGGATGGACTTGAATCTCGGTTACATTTTTTCCTGCTGGTCTTGTCTGGTATTTTCTGGACTACACAAACTTTTGTTGCTTTAAAGACATAAAAATGCTCTTTATTATGTCCATAAACCCCCCATGGTAAAGTACATCTTGATCCTCCATCCATTTCACATTGCCACAATTAGTAAATTGTTACCTGCCTCTTTCACCGATCGAGGAAAGGGTTACCAGGTAAATAGGGGTACGGGTACCTGGCCGTAAATTCTCCCTGGCACAAATGTACCAGTTGAGTGGAAGGATACATGAGGTGTAGCTCACTTCAGGTGAGCCAGCAACATATCTTTCTGCTCGACCAGTATGCCAGTTCCATGCAGAATCATCCAGGCACCTTCACAAGTGTTGTTTTATATTTATCCCATGTGTACCCAGAGTAGCTGCAAACTTGAAATAAAAACTTGAATTCTACCGATGAATGAAGTTTTCATCAAATTCTGACAAAACAGTTCAATGGAGTGTGGATCAATTGTGTGCATAGTGCCACAGTGCGGATCAGCAGCCAATTCTGCACGATGCAGAATGGCCAGTCCATGATTATACATGCATGGGATAAATTGCTATCCACCCATTTTCTATAGCCTACAGTAAGTTACCATGTCAATTGTAATCCATCTGTTTTACCTTAGCCTATAAGTTATCATGTAAATTGCTACTTGCCTGTTTTAATTAGCCTACCATAATGTTACCACATAAGTGGATATTTGCCTGCTTCACTTTGCCACCCTAAGTTATGATATAAATTGCTATGTGTAATCTATTTCACTTCCCCTTTCCAATCTGTAGCTGATCCAGTCTGTGGCAAAAACAAATTATGTGAAAGAGCAACCAGAATAACCCCCAAACATACAGGAAACAGCACATCTGTCAGTGGAACTGTATCAATGTTAAGTGCCATGACAACACAAACCACATGCCATATCCATCCCACTATGTGCTCCCAGCCCATGGGGGCACGAGTCACTCAGTGCTGTGTCACAGGGGTATCTTCCCACATTCATCAAATTCTAAAACATAAGTTCCGTTCTTCCTGCCCATCTTTGGGTTAAAAAGGAAAAAAAAAAAAAAAAAGAAGCAAAAAATCCACAAACCCAGCTTTCCTTCCTGTGTATGCAACCCATATTCCAATATCCCAATACTCTAACATATATATACAGTAAAACCTCCCTCTACCGAACACCCTTGGGACCCGAAAAAAGTGTCCGGTATAGAGAGGTTTGATAACATTGAAAGTACACATTTGGGACCCAGCAATGGTGTTCAGTATAGAGAGGTGTTCCATACAGAGGTGTTCGGTTAGAGAGGTTTTACTGTACATACATGAATCATATTTTAAGACTCTAACATACACATGTATACATATATGTACCATATAATCTTAATTCAAAACTAGCTTACAGTACTTGTACATGCATACATTGTATGACTAATTTCCATACTTAGCATACATCACTTGTACATGCATGTACTGTATGGTTTCAGTTTCAATACTATAGCATACAGAGTCAGAGTCAGAATCAGAGTCAGAATTCATTTATTTGATAGAAAATACAAATACATGATGAACAATGCAAACAGTATGTAATAGGTGAAACTGAATGATATGCCATTGTTTGTAGAAAGAAAAAAAGACAATGTCAGGAAGACCCCAGCAAAGGACTGCTTGTCCGCTACCACTGGGGCCACCTTAGGAGAGAAATTATTGATGAATATTACCTTGCAAACAAAAGTCACAGATTTTACAAAATGTATAGACATGAATTATAAGCTGTATAGAAGATATTTTTTAACACAAAACTTGCAATCAAAAATATTAATCTATTACAAACAACACAATTCAGCACAGTGCACACAACTTAGTATTGCTGTAAGAAATACATCTTCGTGTAATAAGACAGGCCATGATAGGAATGTGTATACATTTTTTCAGTGATGCAGGAAGGGAGATGTCTAATAAGAACAGGGATATAATATCTAATACAATGTTCCGAGGTAGATTTTGCAGGTTTTGGGTTGTTGACAGTTTCTCTATTTCTTGTTTGGTAGGAACGAGTTTGCAGAGGGAGTGCAAATGTGTTGTGGAAACATGAGGGAAACTGATTCTGTACATATCTGAAATAAAACTTTATAGCTCTTAATTTAAAGATATCATATACCTTTAAAGTGTTTACTTTTTTAAACAATGGATCTGTGTGGGCATAGAATGCTTCAGAGCATATGAGACGCACAGCTTTTTTCTGTAGGATGCACATGTGATCACATGAAAAACCCCAAGCAAGACTAGAATAATTTAAGTATGTCAGAAATAAGGAACTATAAATTAGAAACAGAATATCTGTTGGAATATATTTGTGTGGTTTTCCATTCAAGGGCTACTTGCCTAGACTTGCTCATATTTGTGTGGTTGTTTGAGAGTTCCAATTACTTTGTTTAGTTTGTTACCTATATTATTGATTTGAGCTCTCTTATTTAAATGTTCTTGTACAACTACTACAAGGAAGTCAGATTCCCCAGTTTTAGAAATTTAAACATTTAATTTTAAATCCAAATTTATTTATATATTTTGTCTTTAGTCACTTGTTAGCTGCTAGCCAGTTATAAACTATACTCAACTCTAAATTTATGCATGTGCATGTACCGTGCAATTTTATTGCTTTTGCGTAGGATCCTACAAAGCTAACGTTAAATAACTGTTGTTTACCATAAAAGTATTTTATTTCAAACAAGATACACAATGAGAAACTCTTGCCAATTCAGTACTTTTAAAGGCTTGCAGATTGGCAATGAGAAAAGTTAGTTCTTGTCCTACTCTGCAGGTGACACCACAATAGCTCCCTGTTCTGTGAGCTGCTCACAACTTGCAGTTTAGCGGGCCACTGTGAAAATGGATAGATATTCATAGGAAATGAATAGCAGCCAATCTTCAACTACTCATCTGTCTTACTATATAACAGTGTCCAGACAGAGGTACATGTAACCTCCGGTGAGGTGTTGTAAAAGTCATCATGAATCTCCTTACCAAATTCACACAATTCGCCTGAAATGTCGCTTCCAAGTACATCTTGATTGGAACACTGTTTTCATGTAGAAAATTGTACTAATCAAAAACTTGGTCAATGGCAATGTCACTTTAACTCACATCTACACCAAAAGTACAGAGATTTAAATGTGAAAAACGAATTAAAAAAAAAAAAAGAGAAAGCTCATCGTCTGCTCTCCACATTTAGTTCTTCAGTTGTTCATATAAAGTTACAACCACATTAATAGAAGGCAGGTTAGGGGGTCCCTGGTAAGCTGGTACAAATAATTATTTTGCCCTAGTACAAGGTACAGAAAATGTAAATATGTACAAATAATGGTTGGTACAAACTACGGAAATTGAAAGGAAATCTAGTACCTTCGTATAGCAAATAAAAATACCGAATGCGCTAGTACGGAAAGACCTACCCCCCCAATACAGGGGACAGCAAGGGGTTTTCCATACTGGCGTATTGGACATTTTTATTTGCCATACTTATGTACTGAGCCTTTTTAATTTCCGTAATTCGTACCAACCATTATTTATACATTTTATTATTTCCGTACCTTGTACTAGGGCAAAATTATTACTCGTACCAGCATACTAGAGACCCCCCCCCCCCCCCATACAGCAATAGAAGTTGTGAACAGATTTCAATGTGGCAGTCTCCAGATTATTTTAGTGTGAAAGACTTCAAGTTAATGTTACAAAATTTTGTGCAAAAAATTATTTGTTGACCCATGACTTTTTTTTTTTTTGTCTCTTTTTATATCACTCAGTTCTTTGGTGAACCTGTACCTATAAAACCTGAGCAGGTCGGAGCAGTATTGTCAAACTGTTTTTTCTCATAAATTTGAGGTTCTTCGCTTACAACAAACAGTAGACATTAAGTCACTTTCAGCACTTGAGAGCAAGTTTACTTTTGACTCTGTCAGAGCTTTTTTTTCTTTTTATTTGTTTGTTTGTTTGTTTGTTTGTTTGTTTTTTGCTTTTTGTTTTTCTTCTTTTTGTTTGTTTGGTTTTTTTTACTCTGTTTTTGTTTGTTTGTTTGTTTGTTTGTTTGTTTGTTTGTTTGTTTGTTTTTGTTGTTTTTAAATCATGTTCATGGTTAAGATGTTTTAAACTCAGGCCACAAACCAGCAGTTACACTAGTGACTAGAAACAATAACCTTTTTTTTTCACCCAAACCTTTTCTTATCTTAATGTGCAACACTTTTACCACAGAAACCACAAAAAAGAACAAATCTGGATACATGTATCAGTAACACAGAAAACTGGCATCACAAACACATTTGAAACATTACCTGCCCACAGTATTTCATCCACCCATTTTCATATTATTTATAGTTGGTATGCAAGAAGACCTGTTTTGAAGCCATACATGATCCCCAGGACCAAACATGTACATATGTGCTCTTCAATTAACCCCTTCCTGGTATGAATAGGACCAAGGCAACAGCTTTCCTTGTTGCAAGTTGGGTGCATTGTGCCCAATCCTTGCCAAGGAAAACTGTTGACCTGACAGTAGCGGTTTGGAGCACAGTATCATAACAGGTCTTGTCGATAATTCTCACCAAACATGTTTTCTGCTGATGAGAAATTGAAGTAAAAAGGTTCAGGCAGACGACAATTTACATCCAGGTGCATTTGGACAATTCGATGCAGAAAGCATTAATTGCATTTCATACCCCCCCCTCCCCCCCCCAAAAAAAACAAGATTTGAATCAAGTTTATTCCCTCTTTTTCGTCTTTTGGAAGTTTTGAAAAACATGGGCTACTTTTATTACAAGGTGCATGTATCTCGGGGCATGTATGTTTCAAAAGCAAATCACTTCAGATTTCCTTTAAGTAACCCCTGGCAGTGCAAGAGTGAAAACCATTAGCTACATATGTTGCCTAATATTGAGACTAGCGGATGTTAGGATTCAATTATACAATCATTGCAGACTTGTCCGTAACAGGGTAATACACACTGGTTTTGAGAGTCAGCCATATACAACCATTGACAGACTTACATGTATAAGATGTGCTTCAAACACAGTAAAAGTGCTTTCACCAAATGGAAAGATAATCACAAATCCAAGTCATTAGCAACAAAGATAAACACTATGATTGTCAACTAAAAAATATCAATGTCAACACATTTGTGGCAATTTATCATTCACTGTCTAGCCTACAATTTCGAATTGTTTGAAACTCTGCATATAAAATCTATACAATGACCATTAAGAGGTTTTTCTTTTCTAAATTACAGTATATACACAAATAGCAATCTACAGTATAACTGCCACCATGTGTGTCCAGGGCTATGGAAGTTGTACCCTTAACCCTTTTTACCCTAAACCAGCCAAAACTGGCTGCTGGTCAAATGTCGTCTGCTTCAGCGTTTCAAACTAATTTCAACAGCAATGAAACACAATTTGACTGAGAATTGAGGATGACACCTATTGAAATAACATGCCCCAGGTTAACAGCTTTCCTTGGCTTGGGCTGTGCGCTTAACCCATGGCAAGGAAAGCTGTTGACTTGATCTTAATTCAAGAGGGAAAGGGTTAATGGGCCAGCTTACTGCGTAAATTCTATTTTGACAAATGGATTTGAATCATATTAGATAGTTTGGTCAGATCCACTAATATGATGTACATTTGGTTGTGTGACATGCTAAAATGAACCAGCTGGAAAAAGCAAAGCAAGACACCAAATACATGGAACCTTTCTTTCCATTGAGGAAAAAAACATTCTGCAAAGTTTTATCTCACATTTTTACAAGTGGGCCTACATTGTATTGTGTGAAGCAAAATCACTGGGGCATGATAATTAGGTCTTAATAACATAGAAACTTACAAAAGCAGCATATATCTCAAACCTACCAAATTTTCATTCATCAAAATAACATACAGAAAAATGTGTTTTTATCAAATTTTAGCAATTAATGATTAACAAAACCATCCAGAGTGCCAAAGATGCAATACAAAATAATTGATAGAAATCCTTCAACCACATGCAGTATAAATTTGGCAAGCCAGCAAGAAACACTGGATCAGATTCATCGCTGCTACCATGTATATAAATATACACAGACAGACATACATGTATTTATACTGTAACTCATATAGAAGAACAAAACAAAAATGACAAAAAACAGAATAAAAGTTTCCTGTCTGGAACACCAGGAAAGGCCACAGTATGTCTACGTGGAATCACTATATACAAGATCACTTTTTCTTAGGGGCGGGACCATGAACCTAGGTCAGGATATGATACGTATCTTGATATTGAGGTTATGATATGATACACAATACGGGATGTTGGACCTGCTAGAATTTAGCGATTGCATCCTAGGGGATACACAACACTTAGTTCATGATTGGTAGATTAGTGCTTAAATTAGCAGTCACAATTTGCACTGACCATCTCATTTCGACTTCAATAACAATGTTTCAATGAAGGTTTACTTATGCTAGGCCTATAATATCAGATATTCAGTGGAAATTCACTTGTGCTAGGCAGCCACTACGTATGTTGGTTCATGAGAATATGGTGGTTGGCCAAGGGCAACATGGGTCACCTACTTGTATAGTGCCTAGCCAGTTTAACAGCCAATCAAAATGACTGAACTGACTGTTCATGTGTACATCTGATGTAGCTGCCATCATGGCTGTGTCGCTTGACGGAGACAAGGTGTAGAACACCGGAGGTACTTCTACCGATTAAGCAGTTAAATTTAGCTAATCACTGGTCTCATTTTGGAATGACTGGAGTCAATAAAAATGGGCTGTCACCATTACCCAGATACTTGACCTAGTGACCTACCTGTATGCATGATACACTCTTGTGTCCAGATACACAGGTGTGCAAAGTTTCATATTTCTGAGTCAAAAGACAACAGATTTACAGCCCTGACATGAAGTGTAATTACAAGAATGTATCAGCGTGACCCAGATACCTGACCTAATGACCTAGTTTTGTTTCATGACACACCTTTAGGTCAAGATATGTGTGTGTGAAGTTTCATGAAACTAAGTTAAATACTAAAAGAATTATAGCCCTGACACAATTTTACAAGGATATGGCACTGTGACCAAGACACTTCACCTAGTAACCTAGTTTTGGTTCATGACACACTCTTATGTCCAGATGCACCTGTGTGTAAAGTTTAATTAATCTGAGTTGAAGGACACCAGATTTACAGCCCTGACATGACGTGCAATGTAGTTTTACATGATTGTATCACTGTGACCCAGATACTTGACCTTTTGACCTACCTTTTAATCATGACACACCTTTAGGTCAAGATATGAGTGTGTTAAGGTTCATGAATGTAAGTTAAATAGTACATGTATTGTAGTTCAGACATGTTTTGATAAGGATATGACCCAGATACTTATCCTAATGGCTTACTTTTAGTACATAACACACCCTTATGTGAAGGTGCATTTGTGTCTAAAGTTTCATTAACCTAATTTACACAGTACATGAATTATAGCCCAGACACAATTTTATAAAAATATGTCACTGTGACCCAAATACTTGACCTAGTGACCTACTTTTCGTACATGACACACTCTTATGTGTACATGCATCTGTGTGTGAAGTTTCATTTATCTAAATTAAATAGTAAAGGAATTATAGCCTGCTTAGAGTAATGAAACTTTACACACAGGTGCATCTGGGCATAAGTAGGTCACTAGTTCAAGTATCTGGGTCAGTGACATATTCTTGTAAATTTGTGTCTGTTGAAGGAAAAGCGACTTATAGCCTGGACACAAATAGCGGACAGACAGACGCACGGAAAAAGCAATCACTATAATTTATGCTCCTCCTCTGGTTGGAA
The DNA here is from genome assembly GCA_964020975.1 of Hermodice carunculata. NCBI lineage: Eukaryota > Metazoa > Annelida > Polychaeta > Eunicida > Amphinomidae > Hermodice > Hermodice carunculata. Next base: position 379,768 of record CAXHWN010001720.1, read on the forward strand.
GGGGTCATAATCAGGGATCCACAGCAATGCCACCTGGTGAACAATTTAAATGTTTGACTCTTCCACAAGGTACATTTTAACCAAGTTTCAACATAATCTGGATGATTGTTTTGGAGAAATTGAAAAAAACACAAACCACAAAATCATAATTTTTTTAAAAAGCAGTGCCACCTGTTGAAAAAATTGCAAGTTTTCGGGCCCACACAAATGTCCTCATGCAATTTTAAAGCAATTGGCCATGCAGTTTCATAGATTTTTTTTTCAGATTTTGTCAAAAAAGAAAAAAAAATGAATACAAAACTCAAACAATAGTTCAATAAATACTGGAGCTTGACCATTATATCAAACTACCCAAGGCAGATGTCTATTAAGTGTAAAGAGGATTTAACACAGGGTTTGGAGAGGTTGAAAATGAAATTGTGGACAGACAATAGATAACAAAGACAGATGACCAACCTGGGACTGGACCATACCATAACCTTTGCTGACTGACAAGCCAGGAGAGTTAAATAAGGGAGACCGAAATTTGTAAAACAACAAACTTTCTGACTTGTATATTTGTGCAACGCTCCAAAACAACTTGCCAGCTCAACCGATTTTAAGCCTTTGACTTTTTAATGGCCCAAAAGTCAACACGCAAACAGAGACAACAAACAAAAAGAGGTGCCCCACAGTGACCAAACAGTGGACCTGGATGAATACAGAACAGACTGGGGACATCTGCCTCCACATCAAAGCAGCCATGTAAACAGTCCCTGAGAGGAGTGGCACTGGGTAAGCCAGACAGTCAGGCTGAGCAGATGCTCTTTACCTGGGGCTCTGTATATCACACAGGGCCCTCTTCTTACCATACATGTACCTGTGGGCCACACCATTGCACAATAAGTGTGCTTCTCTGCCCTGGTGATTTCTTCATTGTCATAAATCACTCATCACTGGGACTTGCTTCACAAATATATACATTGTATTATTGACTGAAAAAAAAAATGTACATTAACCCATTAAAACTCCAAATTGGATAAGGCTGACAGTTAACAATCATGCAAAGCCTTGAGGCCAGCAAGGATAACTAGTAGCCAATCTTTGCACAGCTTGATTCTCCTAAAAAAATCCACTTGATGAAAAAAAAACAGACAAAATAGTAGGCTGCCATCCATATCAGGAGAGTAGTGGGAGTCTACTGCTGGCTCTGTTTGCCATGTTGTGCCTGGGAAGGGCTATACTGTAGTTTGATTTTAATCATCAGCCTGTGCACAGGGTGTGTGCCATGTTCTAGGAACAACATACATTCTACGTGTATCGTGTAGAACACATTTCTCATTGGGCACCTTCTTTGCCCCTGAATTTTAATGCGGATGCATATTTTTCCACTTTTTTCCAATGAGAATACCTATTTCCTTGCAATTCACCTGTTTTCCCTATGAGAATAGGTTCAACCCATCTCCCTCAGATGCACTGCTCTGCCCTCTATCTCCTATCCCCCCCCCCCATATGCATCTCCCTCCCTGTCTTGCTTTTGCTATGTTCTCTTCCTGCAGGTGCCAAATTGTCTGCTTATTGTGTTTGAATCTGATGGCTGGGGTTGGTCACTTAACGGCAAGCTGCCTGCGGATCTACACCCAAAGATAAGGCAACAAAGTGCACCTGCAAGCAAATGCCAGGCAGGTCTCTACCACTGCCAGACTTATTTCCTGAACAGAATAGTAGGCTGCATGGTTCTGGAGTGGAGAGTACTCATGGAACTTGGTCTGCTTAGCAGGCAACAATCAGACAAGCTCTCTGCTCTGTGCTTACATTTTACCTGATTTCTTTAAACCTTAAGCAAATTAATTTGAATATACTGCCAGACTGGATACTGAACAACTACAAACGGGAAGATGTTTTTGGTGTGTCTCAGTGGCTGATAGAATCTGTAGACAGAAGAAATGCTTACCTGACTGCCTCTTATGCATTTTCATCAACAGGCACCTTGTTCCATAAATTATGTTACACGACCACACCTCATCAATCTGACTGAGGCACGGTAAACACTGGCCCTATCTTTGACCTGTCCACTCATGAAGATGATCACGTCTTATCACAAAATTAAGACCAGAAAGTGCACCTCTAATCTGGGGATTCCCTCATATTGGCCACCCTGCCTCATTACACTGCCCTGGCCTATCACCATGATCCTTGCATAAATAAATATGGCATCTCGGCATGTCTGAAGGCTTCCAGATTTTGACCTTTGCTTCAGGGAGTTGATTTTTATCCTGGAATTCATGGCCCATGTTATTCCCAGAAGATGATAAAGCGCCCTGAAGCTTGGATAATGATACTGACTACACTGGTGAATATGCAAACTGTGCCTTGATAGGATATCAATGCCAGGAAGTAGACCTATTAAATGGTCAACATTTTTGACTTTACGCATATAATATTTTCATTTTGTTTATGTTTGTTTTTGACAATTTTTTTCTCAATAAAATACTGATTTGAGAAATAATTGCGACAGATGAAACCACACCCGAAAGTTAAACTGTACACATGTTCAACAGCAGAAGTTATACATATATGGTCCATCTCAACACAACTATGCCCCAAAAAGTTCCAGCAAAACTGCCCCACCCACCCCCACCCCCATCCATGCCTTTTATTTCCTGCTTGTGTGGTGATGGGGTTTGGGGTTTTGGGGGAGGCACTGATAACTGCCCACATGGAAACAAACTCTGTTCTAATGTGGTACAAGTACATGTATTATCATGTCAGGTCACTTTGTTCAGTGTGAACAGACACGGAACTTAACTATCTTTACTACATGTGTTCCATCTGGAAATATTTGGAGACAAGAAAATACACTTTGGGATCCAGGTTGACATTTTAACCCCTGCCACCCCACTGTAACCATGTACCACATCAACCCAGGATTAACACAGCTGCAAGTGTCATAACTGGTCACATTTCATGCACTGCTTCAAACACCAACTATTGTAATCCTGTATCATAACATGTTTAACCTTTTGAAATCATTAGTACTTATCCTCCCTGACAAGCTATGTCACCATGGAAACACATCATAATATAATAAAATAGTGACTGAATCACCCACTCTTGCATCCTGTGGCAATACAGTTGCTCCCCGTTATAAAGGCTCCTCTGAAAATAGGCCTATCCCCCTCTAGAGAGGCCACTTTTCAGAGATGGCACATCCCCCCCCCCCCCAAGTGAAGCCACCCCAAATTATAAGTTGGTAATTTTGGTGCATTTAGAGTGGCCTCACAGGAGGGGGACCACTGTATGTATATACAATCACGCTCCTGCCCAGTGTGGCTGACTCTCCCCCCCCCCCCCCTCACCCCCTGATACCCATGTTGTCACTGCGGGTTGAAGCCTCCTGCTCTTTCATCGTGAAGAAAACACAACACCAGATATACAGAGCTTTTAGAAGCATTCTCAAAAGCCCATTATGGGGTTCTGGTATTTCACAATTACAGGCCAGTCGATACCAACATTAACATGATGATAGGTCTTGAGCTGCACACTCTTTGCCCTGTGTGGGACAGGAGCATCCCTGCTTGACCTGGCCACAAATCCTTGGGGACCAATTATGTTGTAACGGCTATCAACAGTTACTTATCTGTGAAATTAACTGTTTCATGTGCCAATTAATGTTATCACTGACTCCTGGTCTGTCATATTAACTGTTTCACATCCGTAGTTAGAATTCTGTATACATTTCATAGGGCTGTAAAGTGAAGTTATTTTGTTGCGCATAATGGGGTTTGAGATCCAGTAACATTGATCAAGTCGGGAAACATAACCATCAGCTATGTAGTGGGATAAATTGCAGTACAGTGTAGCCTGTCTTGAAAAACCACCTCCAGGATTATGACCAAATTATGGTCTCTCAAGACAGGTGGTTTTTCATAGCAGGTATGTACTGAAAAATACTGAGCATAGTTTGCTGAAATGGTGGTTTTTCAAGACAGGTGGTCTCTCATTAGAATGGTTTTTCAAGGCAAGGGCGCCACTGTATTTCCATTTTCTGGGTATTATCTAACTCGTCACAAGACGAACAATAACCCTTGCCCTCTTAATATTTAAATCCAGGTGAAACTAGCCAACTGTTAAACATCAACTGCTTCCAGATCATATTTTCTTTTCTTAAGTACCAGAAAATAGTTTAACTGATTTTTTTTTTTTTTTTTTCTATTTTTTTTTTTTTTTAATGAGACGCTCTGTGTCAAGAGTTTTCCTTCATACAACCTGGAAGCTTACTGCCTACCCCTTGCAAGGAAACAATCTGCACCACTCTGGTATGTAACTATGTTCATTCAAGTGCAGAGAGCCATGCATGACAGAGTGGCAAATTATGTGTACAGGTGTTCCTGTGCGTAATAAAAGGCTATAGCTCTTTCTGGAACACTTAGGAGCAGGGAATATATTCTCAGAAAGATTACACAGGCAACATGAACCACAGCTTGACAGGGCAGCCACACACTGAGTTGCCCAACATTTGCAACCGCCAATGCTGGCAATGCAAGAATGGTCTGCTCTCAAAGATGATGGGGAGCAAGGTACCTCACCACACTGCTGTCTTTAATGTCCACCTGTGATCGTGGGTGACCAGTGAACCACCAAGAGCCAGTTAATTTAAAGCCAAGGTTTCTGTGTACAGGTGTCATCTCACATCCAGGTTGATCCTGAGATAATCCTAGACTGGGATCCATCGAAGCTCCAGACAGTCACCTGCCAGTGACAGTACCAATTACAGTCCCACCCCACTCCAGCTGCTCTGAACACATAATTTATATTGTCCAATAAGATCTGTTCATTACTCTGCAATGCATTAAATTTCATCATCAGAATGACGAGCATAGATTTACGATTTACTAGCTATTCCGGGCTAGCTATACACACTCTGGGGTGGAACCAGGCTTCCAGTCTGCAGTAATCTGTACACTTTGAACCAAACTCACACATTCACAAGAACTGAAGGAATAGGTAAGGTCAAGATCAGCTGATTCATGTGGGTTCTCAGTCGAGGGCTCTGTAGGCAAGTGGGTTAGGTATGTGTATTTCCATTAGTTTCCATTATAATTTGCACCCACGTAACTTTAAAACCACTCTACCTAGAAACATCAAATTTCATGTTGTAAATTGATATATAGTTAAAATACTCCTGTAAGTTTAGTAACTTTTGCTGCAAAACTATTCCATGAATTGAATGTCATTTTAACATGGAATCTAATGGGAATACTACTTCCATCCCCCCCCCCGAAAATATTGTGTATTGGGTGGTATATTCAGTCAAATACACATACAATTGTTTATTGCTACCTCTCCTATTTGTATTTTGCCATGATTTGGTGACATGTCCCAGTACATATACACACAGGGGTCTGGTCTTAGATTGCACAGAGAGCCTGCTCTGCACTTAACCCAATACACAACTATTCTGAAGGGATAAAGATGTTAAATTTTTCAGCATGTTTGTGAAAAGAAATTTATCACTATATGCTATTGTTGTTGTTTTTTTTTTCAGGACTATTAGCCTACTGAATGTGAAAGAAGAGGCTCCAATTTTGCATCTAAATTATTTTACAGAAAGTACAATTATTTTCCAGATCCCCCTGTGTTTTACATAATGCTCGCTAGCTTTGTCACCATTAATTTTACTGCCGTTTCATGCCTGCTTCTTTACCAGTATAAAACCTCTTTAAGTCACTGCACACCCCTTCAAACTGAGGTAGGTCTACAAGTTGTGAAAGTCTCAAAGCTTGGTTTAAATATATCTTTTTTTTATTTCCAACAACAAAAGAATGATTGGAAGCTTTTATGGTGGCTTTATCACTGTAACTGTTGAAAGCTCAGATGAAGCCCAAACCATTGGCCTTCAGAATTTAGTCCAATATTCTGTAGTAACTGCAGAATAACATCCACTTACAGGGGTCACATTAAGCTTGTGTCCTGCGTCATAGACGCAAAAAATAAAGAAATGACGTCTGGAAATTAATAAAACATTGTCATTTTGCGTCTCTGTGGATGCACGCAAAAAAACGCGCTGCATTTTTGAAAGATACAACTGCAAAAATTACCCCAAGTGGTCACGGTGTTTTGTATCGACCATTATCAATCTCATGATTATTTATTATACTGATGGAATCCTCTGATGTTGGTCTTTCTATGTAACAAGCTCTCTTATTTGCTAAGAAAAAATATTCCTGGGGTATCCCTCCAATAATTTGCCATGATGGGAACGGATGGACATCACTCCACCTCATTATAAATGCTGAGAGCACTTCCAGCCTCCTCATTGGGTGGATTTGATCACGTGCCGCTCACTGTCCAATCAAATTCGTTATTCCCCATGTGCTTGTCTCATGTCCGCAATGTTGGGAAGGTACAAGTCGTATTACGCAAAGATTATTGGACTAAGATGTTAAATTTTCAAATCATATTTTCACCAAGAAGACTTCCATCGCAAAAAATCTAGACCCAGATAAACGGACGAGTGAAAATTCATTACGGACGGCAAGGAATTACGCAGATTAGTCATCACAAGGTTACACATGGACGAAGCGAAATTTTGCATTAGCTGGCCTGACAGTGTAAATGTAACATGATGTTGTTCATCACTGTCTCCGATGGGTCACGTGGTTATTGGTGTTTTTTTTAAACAAAATTTGGTTGTTTTGATTTCATTGAAATGTTTGAATGGAACAAATCTGTATGACAGAACAAGATAGGAATTCAACAAATTTATGATTGAAGGCCGGAAAAATGTATAGCGGAAAACCATGCCTGAGTGCATGCCCGTGACAGGCTGTGTCCACTCGCTTGTGTGTTGCACGGCTTGTAGGCCTACCGTGTTGCTTGGTGAAAAAAAGAGACCGCACTTAAGATCAGACTCTTAACACCGCCTACGGTATCAAATTTTTAAGGTATATTGAAGTAGAAAGTGCACAGAAATAGAAATCATATAATTTCTGATAATTTCATCACATAGAATCAATCGCAAAAATAACAGAGCCCAGGCATGTTCAATCACGCATGCCACTTGTTGTGCAAGTGAGTTAAAAAGACTGTCCGGTGGCACACCGTGTACAACACCAGATACTGGCACAGTGGCAGCGTGCTAGGGGTTAAGCCCCATTAACAACCATTTTTTGGTAGACCAGGGATGTGCTATAGTCTTAGTCCTAATAGCAGGTTCCTGGGTAGATTGAATCCATCCTTGGTACCGTCAACAACTTTTAGACCCTTTTACATCAAGTTGGCATATATATTATTCAATCTTAAATTTTATAAAATTTAAGATTGAATAGAGTTACCTACGTGAGCATACAGACCCTAGGTTATGTTCGTTTCTAGGCTTAAGTTACCTGCATGTTTTATTTATTCATCATTGTGATATATGTTAATGATACCAAATAAGTTCAATTAATCAAATTACATCAAATGAAGTCCAGTTTGCACAATTTCAGACTGGACCCATCGATTCAGTTCATGGACACACTATTTTTACTGAAAATGGAGAAAGAGGGGTCCAACGGACCCATACTAAAAAATCCTTAATGTGACCCCTGACTTATTCTCAGATTCACCATCCTGGCACTCTAAGCAGACAGCCAATCAAAAAGGTGTGCACAGCGTGCATTGACAACAAGAAGCACGGTCAACTAAACCCATAGCAACCTCTGTATTCTATGTACAACATGCTGGACTAAGAGTCAAAAGTGCATGCACTTTCCTAACAACAATTCTTTATTAAAACCCATGTACTAACACAGCAGAGTATAGTTTAAAAGCATCAGATTTGCACCTCCAAATTGATGTCTAGCTCTGAGTAATTTGCATCCAAAAAAAGGCCAATTTAACATGGGAGTGAATGGGAATACACACTTGTATGCACAGAATAGAGATTAGTAGGTCAGTGCCTGTGATGTCATGGTGAATCCAAGTATACTTGGAGAAACTGTGATCTTGACCTACTTATTCTGGCCATTTTACCATATAACTCACTACGTTTTCAACCAATATGCATGATGCTGAGCTCTGTGGCCAGCACGGCTCGAGATGTAACTATTTTGTCAATTTACACTTTCTTGAACAAGTTTGAAGATCAAGCTTATGTAAGTATTTAAAAAATAAATAAATAAAATAAAATGACAGTGTTCACTCTTCATCCACACACTTGTCCAAGCCACTTTTGTGGTAACAGAATCTGAGAAACAGTTCGACATTGCAAGACATCATAACATAAGAATAATCTGCCTGCATTGAAGTCTGAAAGATACGAGGTTGACATCCTTGACCTACTTATGGAAAGACCCACATTTTTATTCCATAAAAATTTATCAACCAATTTGCATGATGTTGAGCTGTTTGGATAGCTTAGTAATGGTGCAATTTTCCAGGTTTACAATTTATCTTGAATTTTTGTGACGGTAAATGTCACCGGGCTGTTTGAAAAAAGATGTCACTTTCGCTTCTATCGATTCATTTGCCTTCATAGATATCTAATTTCAGAATTAAGTTGAAAACTCCCTGAAAGAACACATTCCTGTAGGTATGTTTGACCGGGTACATGTAGTAACCTTTGTCCTGGCTAAAAACAAAGCTACTGGCATGATTCAGGTGAAGTAATTAAATTAATAACTAATATGATTCTCTGCAAAATCATGAAGCTTATTATTTTGAAATGTTTACATGTTGGATTTCTCCAATTACACAAATCTTATTTTCTAGTTATCTTGGAAAATCAAAATCTCAAGTCCCTTTCTTACCTTGCACGGCCATGGGACTACATGTATATTCCAAATGATTGTGATCGCGCCCACTGCCTCCATGCCCCACCTGGTCACACGTGGATCTCTTCCTTTGACTGATACGAAATTTTAACATTGTTTACTGTTCAGTTGAGCAACTATGTATGGACTTCTCAACATCAGACGAGTGTGTTTTATTTAAATTTATTTCATGTAAATCAAATACGGACGTGCGTCCATATGTTTTATCCACATGTTCAGTTATAAATTTAGACAGGGAAATTTACAAACAGGACAATGCCAGCCACGCATTTTTTTATTTTATTTATTTTTTTATATATTTTTGATTAACGCCATTGGTTCAATAATAAGCTTTCAAAATCATGTGGGACTAACCATTTGCAGAAAATGCAAAAGTGGTGTCATCCTTGTTTCACAAATTTCTAAAAATAGCTTTTTTGTTTCTCTTTCACATTTTATTTATTTGTTTGCATTCTGAGTAATACTCTCTTGATCCATAAAAACCCATCATACTTTATATGATTTGCAACAGTTCTGTTTGAGTCACTGACATTGCTACTTCCTGTTGGGTCTTGTGCTCATGGTTGATTGCCCTATATTTATATATAAATGTCTGTCATGTTTATGATTAATGCCACCTGTAATATCCTCTGTACCATCTTATCTCCTGTATCTCATGTCATCTTTCCCAGTGTATGTCTTCACCTCAAGCAGGGGTCTGGCCCAAAACAGGTCCTCACTTCACCCTCTATTGTTATGATGATGACAATGATGATGAAAGAAACAGGTCCATTGCTTCCACTGTCAGTTCTGTCCTCACCATTTTTCTGAGTCCTCACAGTCATCATTACTACCCATGCTACCACCCTATCCCCTTCAGCTATCATCATCATCATCATCATCATCATCATCATCATCATCATCATCATCATCATCATCATCATCATCATCATCATCCATCATCATCATCATCATCATCATCATCATCATCATCATTCCTTGATAGTACATGTACACTGTGGCTCTGCACAAGCCATCATGACACAGCATGAGAGCCCCCCCCCCCCCCCCCCGTGCCATCACCTCTACACCTTTGTCTCCATCTCTTCCTTTCATCTCACCATAGTAGCCCTTGACACACAATCCTCTGACAGTACATTACTACATGTACGTTTTCATTGTTCTAGTGCTATCAAATTACAATAACCTGCTTTCTGTATCTAATATGTAATGTATGAGTATCTCAACACAGCTTCAGAGCAGGTACATGTACATGTTACGCATACTTCCTGTCATAGGGACTTTTTTTCAGTAGGCCTATGTTTATTTGAGCTCATTTCCACAATGCTTACTATGAGTGAAAAATACCATCTCCACTATCATCCCCCCCCCCCCAACCCAAGAGAAGAAACCAAGTTTCTAACAACTTAAGTATGTAAATAAACAAAACAGTTATATTCTCAAAGTTCAGTCTGAGGGCTCAACACATTTTTTTATGTCATGAAAATCAGTCTTAATGCAAATAAACAGCCAGCCCACACTGCCAGTCTCAGTAGCATTCTCTATTTATACATGTGGTACTTTTTGGGGATGTTTTCCCACCATGCACATGTCTGCTTCATGTGACAAATTCAGTGGCTGCAACTTGTGCAAATGACCACTCACGGATTTCACTTCCCACTTTTGAGGAAACGTAATACATGTATTATTATGCGTGGATGTACATTTGATTCATTCCACATGCTACTGTGGGCTGCTGGCCGGGGAAAATACGTGGGTCATGTGAATCTGAATCTAGTTGTGCTGACAGTCAGTGTTGAAGCTATCAGCCTTAGTTATTGACACATCATACAAAAGCCTGTGTGCATACATGTATGTATTATCTATATGCATACTTCTTCTGACCCGCTATGTGATTATACACTTTTGTTGTCATATTCTTTATCATATATACGTGGGCTGTAAATTCACTTTCTGTTCGTGCTTGTTTTGCTAATCGCACAAAACAATGAAAATTTAAAAAAAAAAAAACAAAAAAAAAAAACACTAAAGTAGTATTTTAACATATAAAAACAGTGTAGTAGTATTTTAACCGTGAAAGCGCTTATTTAAGATTGAGTCAACAGCTTTTCCTCGGGACAGTTTGCTGTTGACTAAGGAAACTTTTTGCTTTAGACTGGACTTGCTGGTATTTGAATGAAAGGTTCTTCATGAGGAATTTGAAACTTGTAACCATTATATGTTTAATGGTAATGAGAAAACAACCAAGCAGTGATTAGCACTTTAAGGGTAAACATAAGTTCAAGAGAAACTATATTGAAAATTGTGAACTCAAACTTCAGTTAAATGGCTAAAAAGAAAAAAAGAAAGGGAAATTTATACACATGACAATAAGTACATTTACACTATGTGAATGCATTGATGTGTATAATCAGTGGCTCTACATCCATTTCCTAATGGCATCAACAACTTTGTGTGTTGGTTGATGACATCACAAAGCACCCAAATGTCAAGCAATATTGTTTACCTGAGGTATATTATCCCAACAAGTATTATCTATAAATCCTGCAAAAATGTTTTTTAATCAACAAGATATTTAAAAACACTGAAGCACATGATACTAACATCTAGACACCTCAATCTGCTTGGAACAGGACAGAGTTAATATCAAACTGAGTGTGCATTATAAAATACTAAGCTCTTCACTTTGTACACACAGCCCAGGCTGACTCTAGACACCCATCTGCTTTTTAACTCATTCCATACCAGTCCCTGATTTTTCCATATATTTTCCTATATTTAAGAAGACAATTGCATATTTAAATTCTTTATGAAAAAAGCTTTCATTCAAGTACCAACATGCCTATAGTCTTAAGTCAGTGGTTCTGGCACTGCCTGGCAAGTCATGCTGCAGCTGTCGCAATGGTAGCCACAGCATGACTTGCCAGGCAGTGCCAGAACCACTGACCAAGGCCTTGTCACCATAGTGTGGAATGAGTTAAACACAACCTTGGCTGACTCTAGCCAACTATCTGCTCATTAAACACAACCTTGGCTGACTCTAGCCAACTACCTCATCATTAAACACAACTCTGGCTGACTTTAGCCACACTATCTCCCCATTACAACTAAGTTCACATTTTTTATTTTATGTTTTGTTTTTTTACTTATTATTTATTATTTACTTATTTATTTTTGGTATGTGGCATATAGGGGACCAACTTTGACAGTTAAAAAGCTCTGCACATGTACAATGGTTACCTTCTTATACCCCTCCCCCCCCACCCAATGACAGAGAGGCAACACATCTATAAAGGTAACTTCTCAATGAAGGAAAGTAAGGTATGTTCATTTTATCCCCCCCCCCCCCCCCCCCCCGCCAGGCCACCCTCTGATAAAGCCACATTTCTGAAACCTGGGGCATGGCTTTTACAAGAACAGGACCATTGTATGGTAGTTTAACCAATGGGTGGTGTTGGGATGGTTAGGCTGATATCAGATCTCTGGGCCTCTTCACCATGACAAGGGTCCACCCTGTAATAAAGTGGTGAGATGGGAATAGAAACGATCTGGGTTAGTTCCAAATTCACCTAAAGATGGTGCTGCCCATCCTGTTCATGGTTGACTGCCCACATCTTGTGGTCACTTTCCATGATCCTCACCCTTTGGAATATAGCAGGTATAAATTTAGCCTCTCTATATGTTGTCAAATTAGCTTTAAACTTTCATTTTAACACAACCAGGGTGTAATTGCTGGATGACTATACATGTATGTGTACTTCAGGTATATTTGATGATAAATACAAAATTCTTCCTTGTATGCCCAGTGAAACTTTGAAGACTTTCAGGTTCACTAGAATGTAATGGGCTTTGCTGACCCACTGTTACACCTGACCTCAAACGGCATGGGTTGCTAGGTATCACAAATATGTACCATGGGAATGAAAGGCTGTGTGTCAAGAAATTAAACCAACCCAGATCACCCCTATTGTCCCAGTGTTGTGTTGGGATGCTCCAAGGGGAAACACCTTTTCCATTGAGAAATGTCAAGGGGGAATCCCCAGTGGGCATTCCTTTGGTGATGATCGAAACTGAACAAAGTCGACTGACTGTTCATGTCCAACATGCTGCATTTTTGCTGTAGACCACCAAAGTGTTAATTATCACACAATAAACATAGAGCCATATTTTTTAAAAGATGAAAATAACACCTTCCTTTGCACATAATAAAATGTCAAATGTGACTGGATATGTGCATGCTATGAGAATACTCAGCAAACTTGCTGTGCTAAGGATTCTAAATCAAATACTGCATTCACAATATATAATTACATTTTTTCCTGAATATGACTCAAATGTACTAGTCCCACTATGCACTCCCTCTGTATTTATTTTCTTTTTCCTGAAAACAAAAGACCTGCTGGTCACGTGAATTTTTTTTTCAAAATATATTTTATTCAGAAGGGTCCAAACTAAAACCTTTTTCCAATGTGTCTGAATGCTACAGCTGGATGTTTCCCATATAAATATGGTACAGTGCATGTGTAAACCTGCCAACACTCACTCATGGTTTGTTTTTGTAACAGGTCTAGAAGTCTTAATGGCACAGTAAAATTTCACTCAGCTTTGTAGTCTGAATAGACGATTCAAATCTCTCCTGATCATATTTGTATTTTAATGTTACTCTCCCCCCCCCACCAAAAACAAAACAAAAACAAAAACACCACCCCCCCCCCAAAAAAAAAAAAAAAATCTGACCATGAAGGGTTAAAGTCAAACAACCTTTGTCATTGGTTCATCCCATAGGTTTTTCATGTACATGTACATCACACATTGATAAACAACTGCATTTGATATACCATGTATACTCTCGACAACACTCCAGAGCAAGTCAATAACACCAGCCATTCCACTCTTAAACCCTTGCATCCTAACTCCTGCGACCTGGCTATGTTTAAACTCATCGTCCCTACTGATAAAGGCCTAGGTGTGTGGAATTTCCATTGTTTGGTTAATGTTCCCCAAAGTATGGCATGTAGTACAGTCGAATCTTTTAACAACAAGATTCAAATATCTGACATTTTCATCTTTGTTATAGCAACATTCAACTATCTGACATTTTCATCCTTGTCACAACAAGTAGCTAACATTTTCATCCTTGTTATAACAAGATTCAAGTACAGTGGTACCTGCTGTATGCAACTACTGCTGTGAGCAGCCGCATTACTTTTTGTGATCACTTGACTTGGACATAGGAGGCAATTTCTTCGTAAAATTTACCTGTAGTGATAGGTCACCTGCTGTTTATGGCCACTTTTTCTTGGCAGAAGGGGTGGCCACATACAGCAGGTACCACTGTGTCTGACATTTTCATCCTTTATATGACAAGATTCAAGTATCTGACATTTTCACCCCTGTCATAACATTAAAGTATCTGACATTTTTATTCAGGACACTCATTCTCAGTTACACAGAGTATGTTTTCCTTGTTGTTTGGTTCATTTATCTGACATATTCTTGCACCCAACACATTTAACCCTTTCCCCTTAAACCAGTCAAAACCGGCTGGTGGTCAAATGTCGTCTGCTTCCGCGTTTTCAACTGATTTCAACAGCAATGAAAAACAATTTGACTGAGAATTGAAGATAAGACCTGTCAAGACAACATGACCCAGGTGTACAGCTTTCCCCGGCATGGGTTGGGCACTAAGTGCCCAACCCATACCCGGGAAAGCTGTTGACTCAGTCTTAATTCAAGGGGGAAAGAGGTTAAATATATGCAAGACAGAAAGACAATGCAAAGGCAGAAGTGCTGGCATGCTTGCTCCTGGGTGCTTGCTGTACTGGTTTCATGCACCCCATTTAAGTCTATACCAAGGACTCCTCAGGCACTACTCTGCAAGGTCCTCAAGAAAGTGTTTTATGAGGCAAGGTAAAACTGCTAGTCACACCAGTCAATACCATCTGCATATATTCAAATCAGAGCTCTTTGTGCCCAATTTAAATATGCTCCCCACACAAGCAAGTCTGGTACTTGCAGTGGTACATCAAGTCAGCCAAAATCAACACTTTACATAATTTTCAGCGATGGATATCCTTCCAAAAATTAAAACTAAATAGTGTAAAGTAACAATATTTGTTATCAAAAAAACAAACATTGAAAGAAACAGAAATTGCTGAATGAACCCAAACGTTCCTTGCCACATCATTACAGTGGTCCCCTCTCATAAGGCTCCTCTCAAGAGAGGCCACCTCCTCTACAAAGGCCACTTTCCCATGCAGCAAGCATCAGATTTTCATTGCTCTTTGCCCCTCAAAAGTGGGACAAAATATATTATCATCTCTTATAAGCCCACCTTTTTTGGTGCATTTTGGGTGGCCTTTTAAGAGGGGGACTACTGTAATAGTGGGCAAAAGTGATTTTTTTAAATCTATGGTTAGCTAATACCAACTTGCCACTGCCCACCAGCAGCAGACACAAGGGCAATCACAAAAATGACATCACACATCCTACCAACATGTCAGCCGTTAAACAAACACGGTTCTCTCTGACGATGATAAAAACAAACTTTTAAATTAAAATGCAATCAGATATTGCCTGATCCATGCCCCCTCCTTGCCTCATTTAGAACCTTGCTAGTCACAGGTCTCATTTTTTAATGAGTGTAGTCAATAGAAATAAGCTATCACTGTGACCAAGATACTTGACCTAGTGACCCACTTTTGTTTCACAACACACCTTTCGGTCAAGATATATGTGTGCATGAAGTTTCATTAAACTTACTTTAAATAGTAAAGGAATTATAGTACGGACATGATTGTATATGGATATGTCACTGTGACCCGGATACTTCAACTAGTGACCTACTTTTGCTACATGACACAACTTAATGCCAAGATGCACCTGTGTGCAAAGTTTCGTTACTCTAAGTTGAAGGACAATCAATTTATGAAGTTTCATGAAACCAATTTAATGAGTAAAGGAATTACAGTCCGGACATGCTTTTACCAGGATATACCAGTGACCCTGATATTTGACCTAGCGACCTATATTTACTTAATGACACATCTTTGGCTCAAGATACATGCATGTGTGACATTTCATAAAACTGCATTAAAGATTAAAGGCATTATAGTCTGGACATCAATTTACAAAGATATGTCACAGTGACCCAGATACTTGACCTAATTTTATGCATGACACATCCTTGTGTCCAGATACACAAGGTGTGTAAAGTTTCATGATTTTAAGTCAACGGACAACAGAGTTACAGCTGAGACATTAAGTGTAATGTAGCTTTATATGATTGTATCACTGTGACCCAGATGCTTGACTTAGTGACCTAGTTTTGTTTCATGACAAACCTTTGGGTCAAGAAATGTGTGCACATGAAGTTTTATGAAACGAATTAATGAGTAGAGGAATAACAGTCCACATATGATTTTACCAGAATATACTGCTGTGAACCAGATATTTAAACTAGTGACATACTTTTGGTACATGACACACCTTTATGTCCCGATGCACCTATGTGTAAAGTTTCATTGATCTAACTTGAAAGAAAAGTGAATCATAGCCCTGGCAGGAATGACTGATGGACAAAAAAGCGATTACTATATGCCCTTGCTCTGGTAGGAAGGGTGCATAATTAGCATAATTACCCAGAAGACACATTCAGATGAGTTTATAGATCAGAAAAAAAAACTTCCAAAACAAATCACTGGATATAAGTTCAGCTTTTTGTAAAATATGAAGGGAAATGCAGGGGTTAACTGTGACAGCATTCCAATGCTACCCATACTCTTAGTTCTCAATCCTCCAAGATCAATAACAGCCAAACTTGAAGATCTTTTATCTTGCTATCAATCGTAAAATATCCTCTGACTGCTAACACTAGCCACCAGGACAGAACCACTGACTTAAGACTGTAGGTATGTTGGTACTTGAATGAAAGCTCTTTTCAGGGAGAATTTAAATATGCAATTGTCATCTTCAATCTAGGTAAATATACGGAAAAATCAGAAACTGGTACGGAATCAGTTAAAAAGCACCAACTTCTAACATGGCATGGCAAGAAGACAGCTCTTTGAAAGACACGAGAGGACCCACACAGACGTGACAAGATATACATGTATCACCTACCACTACTGCTACGCTTTGGTTTTTTCTTGCAGTACAGCGCCCAATAGTACTGCCAATCCCTGGGTTCCAGTGGGTCCATGTTCCTCCTCAAAGCCTTATCCCAGGCCAAAACAATTGCCTCAATAAAATCCAATGGCACAATAGATGACAGATCCCATTGTAATCCTCCGCTGTCTTGATTCTTGGACATCAGAGGTGTCCAAGATTGTTTTTGGTTAATTTTCAACGTGTATAATTATAAACCTTACATCTGCACTCCACGTGTTGATTCTATGTTTGTGTATTCCAGCGCATCAGGTCACTGACAGACCTAAACCATGTCCCATATCGACCACAGTGGCAGATGGCTGTCCTTATTTGAGGCACACCTATTGGCATTTAAATGGAAACACTTGTAATATTGATGCGTGGACTGGAAATTTTATTCATTGATGGTCCTGGTAGCAAAAAAGCCAGTTGACTTCTATTAAGTTATAATCATGTACATCATACTACATGTAATGATACGCATTGTGTAGGCCTGCAACCCGATGCCCCACTGATGTCACTCTGACGGTTTATATTTACATCCTGGCAATTGTATCTATTACAGGAATACCCTGAGGGGCGACACCCATTTCTGCTCATCTCTAACAGTCAGCAATATCATACATATGTTTCACCTTGTGACTAAATTGGTATTTTCTTTTATATATATATATAAAAGACAGAAATAGCATTTCAGATTCAACTAGTGCAATCCTTTCACATGATTATGCATGCCTGCTCTCTGCCCCCCCCCCCCATTTTTTTTTCTTTGCATGGGGGGAGGGGGGGGCATGGGAAGAGTGGTTCTTCCTTCCCCAGACAAAGTTGCAAGGATCTTGAATCTGTGATGCTAATGCCTCCCTGAAGGCCCATACTTTGAAAATAATGTGCGTGAAATGCACAGGTAAACATGAAGAATAGAAAGTCCTGCAAACTTTAATAAATTTGAATAAAATGCATATTGCACTATTGACTGAGCATTTCAGAATTTTAAGTATGCAAAGCACTTAATGTGATTGAAAAACTTTCTTTTCTTTATTTCCTTTTTCACACAAATTCTATCCCTAGTTTCTGTGGGCACTTTTTAGGAAAAATGTACGCCCTGCAAGCGTATTTTATTGTAAAATACCCACACCCTTGCAAGACATCAGGCAAGACCACTGGGGCATGACTTGTGTATTCAGCTATTAACAGGCCAATTAAGCTATTGTTCTTGTATACTTACACATGGGTTATTAGACATTTTAAAGCAACATTTGAGTAAAGAGTGCAATGGGAGCAGTCATACGTAGCTTGAAGCCAGGCCAGTGGGATCCCAGGTCTGCTGCTGGCAGCATCACCTACACCTCTGCAGGCATTAGTCAGGTAAGACAAGGCAATAGTACAATGATCCAGACACTGGTGCTTCAACTGAGTCATCATGTCTATTAAAATATCAAGCACAACCTATTTTATTAACCCATTACCTAGTCAGAGTATGACTGAGTCAATAGTTTTCCTTGGTGGGGGGTGCCATGCAACCAACCCCCACCAAGGAAAGCTGTTGACCTGGGTCTACCCTTGTGAATGGTCTTACATACAAATCTCAAAATAAATGTTTTCTAATCATGAGCTATTTCAGTCAAAACTTTAATGCAGACGACAATTTACACCCGGGTGCTTTTGGGCAATTTTGAGCCGGAAAGAGTTAACATTACCCCTGTGTGACTAGAAGGTGCTTGAGAACTGCTGTCCACATCTGTAATTATGACAGAGGAGTTCAAGCATCAAACTGGCCATGCTGACTGACATGTACCTGATAGTGAGGTTCCATCAGACTGGCGATGGCAGAGACAGAGACAGAGAGAGAGAAAAAAAAACAAACAAACGAACATTCCACCACAGCTGACTGATGTTTACGTGATAGTGAGGTTCCATCAAACTGGTGATAGCAGAGACAGAGACAGAGAGAGAAAAAAACAAACAAACAAAAGAACATTCCACCACAGGTAAGCCTTGGTCTTCCAGCATGCTGCAACCAAAACTGTTTCAATATTCTGTGAATAAGCATAAAACGACCAATAGACAAGGACAAGAACAGAAGGTTCTAGCCTTGCATAAAAGAGGGCACTGCAGCCACTGGAGGGCTAGGGTGGTGTATTCCCATTGCTTTACATTGTAACTTGCAGCTTAATAACTTGAAAACAACTGCACATAGAGACACCAAAATTCACACATTCTAGATGCATAACTAAATACCTCACAAAAATTATATAACCACAGGTACTAAAGTGACCAGTTTATTTAAGGTTACTTTAACATGCAAACCAATGGGAACACACAGTTCTGGCCCTCCAAATTTGTGTGTATTCAGTTGTATATTGGGGCGAATACACACTTCAGAGCTAATTCTGATCTTTCCTATTGTAAACTAAGAGTATCTGTAGCTGATCAAGACTCAAATTCCACCCATAAACCTCAACCTGTGTGCATATGTAGAAGAGTATCAGGTGAAAATACATGTAACTAACTAACTAACAAACTGTGTTGGTCCCAATTCTGGTGTTTCAGCATGTGATTTTTCATTTACTAAAAATCTGAAGCAAGTGTTTTCATTTCAAAATTATACAAACAGGTGCAACAGTGCCACATATTCCGAGTAGCTGTGAACAAAAAAAAAACAAACAAACAAACAAACAAACAAACAAACACACACACGCATGCACGCACGCACGCACGCACGCACAAACACACACACACACACACAATCCAATCTCTCTATGCTCAAGAGCCAATCCAGTCATTGTCTACATTTATAACCACATGTATATATTAATTAATAGATATTATCACGTTTTATTCAAACTTTGGGAAATTCAAGGTTTCAACAGCCATAAGAATTTTATAAATGGTTCATGAGCTGTAAACCATGAAGCATGTCATAACTTATCCTACACTGGGCAAACCTGAGAACAATGCTGACTCAGTTCCAAGCAGGCTAAAATCGAAGACATTTTGTGGACATAACATAGCAGGCTAAATTGTTGACATTTTATGGACATATCACACCAGGTTAAAGTTGTTGACATTTATGGACACAATCTAGCAGGTTAAAATTGATGACATTTTCTGGACATACATAGCAGGCTATTTTTTTTAAAAATTTTCTGGACATAACAAAGCAGGTTAAAATTGATCACATTTTATGGACACAAAATAGCATGTTAAAATTGATCACATTTTGTGGACATAACATAGCAGATTAAAGTTGATGACGTTTTGTGGACATAACACAGAAGGTTGGTCAGATCGACAGTAATTTTCACTCACTGACCTCCATTGCAGTGTACGCTGACAATATGGGACATTCATAATAGCTGCTGCGTTGCTTTGGCCTGTATCACTGAGCAAGGAAATACCCCAGATGCAGACTGATCCCTGCATCAAACATGGCACAATATGTTGCTCTTACAAAACTGGGATATCATTATCTGTTTAAAAAGTCATTCATGTTCCAAGAAAGACTTGTCATATGGTTGAAATAGGTATTCTTTATTCCTAAAAATGTTTGCAACTTCCTTGTTTTTCCATCGTTATGTTTGTATCATGGTGACTGATTGTCTCTGTCACCTGCTAACAGGGTCAGCTATTCTGGCGGGAAATTAATACCCATGTCCCTTATTTGACAACGTTAATGGTAAAACTACTTTTTGCTGGCAAAAGGGTTTTGTGTAAATATACAGGTACAGTAATCTTCATCTTGTGAGACCTTATTGTGAGAGAACATTCTGGCATGCGTGCCCTACCTCCCAAGTCACTTTACCTGATGTAAAATGACACTACCGTGAGAAACCGTCTTTGGTGATGGGAAGGGGGATGAGGTAAAAGGTATTTCCCTACTGGCATACTGCGGCATTTTATTTTTCATTCCAGCATACTGGAAGCCCAGTCATTTTCTGTACTTCATACTGGACATTATTCTCGAACAGTTTCCTCAAATTCTGTACAATGTACTGAGGCAATGTAACTTTCCTGCACCAGTATATACTGGGACACCCCACACACCCACCCCCACCCACACCCACACCCACACCCACCCCAAACACCAACACCCGTATTCCTTCTGTTAGCACTAGGAATACCATATCTGCTTTCAGGCATTCATGTACCATTTTGTACTCCAGTACATCTGTACATAAGAGATTTTGACAAGGATGAAGAGATTCTGAGTAAAGAACTGCAACTGACCCAGTGTCAGGCCAAGCCAAGTTCACACACAAGCGAGGTGTGACAATCAACTAACAATTTTTTTTTGTTTTAAAACAGATATGGCATTGATAAAACATGAAGCAAGAACAACGGAACCATTCTACAAACCAGTCACAAGCACATCCTTAAATCCTCAAGCCCTGTTTAAAAATTCTTGCTAAATATCCCACCGAAAACACTTGGGGTCTCCCCTGATCTCCAATGCAAATATCTCCAAATAGAATTAAGACCTTGTTGAGCCCAATGGTGCTTATTTTTCACTTAACACTGTGGAGAGGGAGCCCCGAGATAAACATCTGTTCTGGTACGTTGACTCTTTCAAGCCCTAACACTACTGTGGCAAAGGTAAACAAACCGTCTGCGTGGTAAACATAGGTGTGTGTCTTTTCTGAGGGCTTCACATTAACATTTTTCATCACCACTGCATTAAGCTATAAATAAACAAATCTTGGCATAATCCAGTTCTATCCTCCCTGTTGACCTGTGGAGTTCAACTTTTTTTTAACTATCTAAGATTTACCTGTCTTGGGTGATTGGGCAGTCCTTTAATAATTTTAATGTCAAACCCTGTCTCTGCCAAAGAGTACACCTTTAATTCGTCGACAGAAGCAGGCTATATTCATGTACAGGTATTTACGGGAGCAGAGTATCATGCTGCAAGGAAAGGTGAAAGTCTTTTCCAAATAAAAAAAAAAAAGAATGGAACTGCTTGCATGTCTTGGCACAGTTCCAAATTTGATACTTTTACCCTACACCATGTACAATACCTGTGCCTAATAGCGCAGCAGGTAATCCATGCTCCCTGCCCATTCTTCCAGTCACAATCAGTCCCAGTGGGTGTCTAATTTGCAGTAACAAGAGGAAAGCAAGCCATTTGTACACGTTAGGTTGACACCATCAGAATGATACCCTCAATGTAACATGCTGCTGTACATGACAATATTAGTCTTGTGTTGTGGTACACATGTGGTTGGCATTCCGTCCATTCCCTTTTACTTCTGCCTCCTAGCCCCATCTCAAAACAAATGCTGGCACTGATTATCCTGCCCCCCCCCCCCACCTGTACTTAACTACAGGTGAGTCTGTTGAACTGCAGCCCTCAGCTGTGAGACACAGATAAGCCTATCCCTCTAAACCCACTTCCCAGGGCGCATACCTGTATCCCCTCACATCCCCAGTTGTGTGTCATCTACGAACTTTAACCTTCCCCTAATCACAACCCTGGCCAGCATTCCTTCCATGTGGTCAAGGAATTCAAAGAAAATTACAATCGTTTATTGTGCAGCAAGTAATGCCTGAAAGGCTCCCTATTTTGACAAACTTTAACCCTGCAGTTCTTGATCTGATGCAAATTTGTTGTTCAGTTGTTAATGGGACATGCAGTGTAATGTTAATTCGCTGAGAACAGCTGTCAACTGGTTAATCATGACAGATGACAGTAATAGACCACATTGAAGATCCTGCTTATGCGTCATTATCATAGATATGCCCACATGTACACTGGAAAATCAAATGGCCTCATTTCAGGACCTATCCTTTTTAAATCTCAATGATATATGAACATTAATTAAATTATGTGGGTTAAAATCTCCATTACCCATATTTTGGAAGACAAAAGTGAATTCCATACAGCTAAACTCATCAAAACCATATGACAACCTCCCACCAAACTGAATCACCTAACTTACGGAAATTACAAATGAACAATGATGATTCTGTCAGTCCCCCCAGATATTTTGTTATACACTATGGCATATACACAAAGAGCTGAAAGTAAACCTGTTTTATGGTATGTACAAGCTTGTATTTGTAACAGAAATAGACTGATAAAAAGATAAAAAAAGTACCCGACAAACAATTTTACGTCATCAAGGTACACCTTTGTAATTTATCAATCAAAATTACAAAAGCTAGTACACATTCGAATTCCAGTACCAATCTCATACTTTGGAAACTTTCTGGTACACTAGTGAGTTAACAACATAAAAGAATAAACAAAAAAGTTATACTAAGAAACAAATTACAATGTAACATAACCACACTTAGTAATTTTAACCTGAAAACTGTTTTAATTAGAATCGAAGGAAGCGAAATTATTACAAGAGAAAACGAGGAGATATTCAAGGCCGTGCACAAGTATCTTAGACTTTCTGGAAGATTCAAAATATAACTTGGATATAAGTCTGCAAATAGTATAAGTATTATTATTTTAACAATGCTCACACATCATCATCATTCCCCTTCCTTCCTTTCTTCTTGTTGGTCCCGTATGTCACCTATCCGTGTACTGATGTTCACAATTTTTCTGTGTTATGTTGTCCTGTAGTAAATGTACAAGAGGCCCTAATATAGGCTGGTGAGCCTGTCGGCCAACTGTATTTACAAATAAAATATGTTTAAACCAAACAAGAAAGAAAGAAAGAAAGAAAGAAAGAAAGAAAGAAAGAAAGAAAGAAAGAAAGAAAGAAAGAAAGAGAAAGAGAGATAGAGAGAGAGAGAGAGAGAAAGAAAGAAAGAAAGAAAGAAAGAAAGAAAGAAAGAAAGAAAGAAAGAAAGAAAGAAAGAAAGAAAGAAAGAAAGAAAGAAAGAAAGAAAGAAAGAAAGAAAGAAAGAAAGAAAGAAAGAAAGTTAGTTGGGTGTTCATCATGGGCACTCTGTGCATATGCTTCTTCATTTGATGTTGCAAATTAAAGCAAAATCTAAAATGAACAAATTTGACCAAATCATAATCTGAAATGGAATTCTTACAATGGCATGGGATTTAAGAGAACAGACTATGCTGCAGCCATCTCAGAGTCCTCCTGTCACGGCTCCTTCTAACTTCCCTGTACACATATAACAGTATATAATATTGAGGTGAACAATCATTATTTTGACAAATTCTTCACATGCTGAGCAACAAGTGGCAGATATTGGCTTGGCTACAACATAATGAAAGCTACAGACCAACACCGTGTTTCAATATTGGACTTCTGGCCAGCAATGTCTGGTATGAGCTTATCAGACAGACCAGAGTTTACAAAGCTAGATCACCGTTGAGAAGGCAATTAGACGCACCTGGAGAGCTGGACTATCTCAAGGGGCAACCCAGAGTTGCCATTGACAGATCTAAGCAGCATCTAAGCACCATGATATGAGGTAAACATCAGCAGCTCACCTGCCAGTTACAGTCTTATATCCTGGATGTGAAGCCTTGACTACCGTGTGGACGTAAACATGTATCAACTCACACAAACTTTTCTTTGGGTTCACCTGATAGAATTTTCCCTGCCTGCAGGGTAGCCCTCTCTCTCAAGTTTTTTTTGGGAAGAGTAGTTGAGCTGGCATCATGCGGAATACAGATAGATCACTTGATTGAAGTACGAGAGGTCAAAGGTCAACATGTGGGGGTAGGGTAGCAACCATAGCATCAAAGGGGTGCAAGGTTGTCTGGATTCAAGGCACAGTCCCAGGATCTGTTTTTGTTCCTGGACAACCAGGCAAGGTAATTACCTGTCCAATAAACACTATTAAAGTACCATGAAATGGAATCATTTAATAGCAGCAGCTAAAAAATTTTAATTGGAAGCAGAAGTCCAGGGTATATATACTGGATCCATTTTTCTGATGTACCACACTGATACAGAAAAACCCAAACAAATAAACTGATTGAAACCTAGCTCTAGTCAGTCATTAGCACACAATTGCGGTATTGGCAAGCAATCCCATGTTCTGCCATCTTCTTACCAGTGATAAGGGGGGCAATGGGCTATTACACGCCCCTTTCCTTTGATCCATTTTCCACCCTGGCAAAAATATGTGCAAACTGAATGCTTTCAAAAGATGTAACTTTCATGAACAGGAATAAAAACTTAAAAGTTTCATGATACATTATTCTCCAGACCATTTTAAAATAAAAGACTGCCCTATACTTGCTGCACTTGAGCTTTTATAAAATGTTTCCACAATTTACAACTACAGCTCTGCGCCACTGATATACAAAGCACTACAATTGTATTCCTGTGCCACTTCAAAGCCAACACCAGGCAGGGCAGACAATAGTCAGGTGTAATAAGCCGGGTCGTAAACTTTGCTAATAGATTCCTCTTGGTTCGCAGCACAATCAGGACAATGGCCCGTGACAACTTCACCAGCTTTATGTCAACAGCCACTTTTCTTTCAAGACTCATCAAGCAGATGCTACCTGATTTATCTTCTCATCCATGTTCCCTGGTGATGCCAGTATTGGATGCTCTGTAAATTGCTTTATTTCCACACAGTTTAAAATTTCATGGTTTTTGTATTTTTTGACATTTCAATGTAGTTTTAATTTCCGCTATTGTGGACATAATTCCTATTCACACAATGTTTAAAAAAACTGCTTCACGGTGTTTTTATTTTCACGGTTTTGTACCATCAGCGAAATTAGCAAAAATAATAACACAGTGAAATTAGAGCAATTTACAATATTGCATGTGGTTGCCATCTTGCTGACATACTGTCCCAACACAGGATGAAAACAGATGTTATCACCTGGGTCAGTGACACAAAACCATCATTTCCCCCAACTTTTTGGGGACAGAAAGAAATAATACTGGTTCTTATTTATCCCACACTAAAAAATGAAATTGTTTCAATGGGGACAGCAGAGGTACTCACAGATTTTTGGAAAGGCTATAAATTTTACCACCAGTCCGCTAGAATCTGGATGGATTCTTGCAGATTGTCTGTATATGGAAATATCCCTGGCCTTGGGATTATCTTTGCATACATAAAGTTCACATTCTCACTATAAATTATAACCCAGATTGGTAGGGGTGTATGGCTTGGGTATTCCTAAACATACCCATCATCTGGGAACTTTTCACAAAAAGAGTTTTAAAAAAATCAAAACAAAAACAAAACAAAACAAAAAACACACAGTTAAAAATTGCCATCAAAAGTGCTCCCAAAAACAAAATTTTGACCTTCACTAAGATTTGAAGCATTTTGGGCCATCCATGACAAAAAGCCTCATTTTTAGAGGAATTTTCTGCAAACACTGGACCTTTGTCCATAAACTTTGACAAAAAATCTCGTCTTCACCCCATCACATATATCCACTGCTGTCACCAATAGGCAAGGACAAGAACAGAAGGTTCTGGTCCTGCCTAAAAGAGGGCACTGCAGTCACTGGAGGGCTAGGGTTGTGTATTCCCATTACTTTACATTGTAATTTGCAACTCAATAACTTGAAAACAAATGCACATAGAGACACCAAATTCCGTGCAGTAAATCTAGATGCATAACTAAATACCTCAAAAAAATCATATAACCACAGCTATTTAAGTAACCAGATTATTTAAGGTTACTTTAACATGCAAACCAATGGGAATACACAGCTCTAGCCCTCCAAATTTTTGTGTATTTGGTTGTGTATTGGGGCGAATACACACTTCAGAGCTAATTCTGACCTTTCCTATTGGAGTGCCCCCACCTCCCCCCCCCCTTTAGAATCTGTATCTTAATAACATACTGTAAATGTACGTATTTTTGCGTGTATAAATTTTCAATGTTTTTGCATTTTAGGCATTTCACTGAATTTTTGACATTTCACTATTTTGAACATAATTCCTATCAAATCAATGTTAAAGTACCATTTGACTGTATTTTTATTTTCACAGTTTTGTGTCATCAGCAAAATAAGCGAAAATAGAAATACATCAAAATAAAAGCAATTTACAGTAAATACACTGGTGATGATGCATTCACATGGCAGAATGACTCTGACCTAATTAATGGGTCACCAGGGGGCACTGACCAAGAGGGTGTAATACAGTCATAAAACCCACCTACAGAATGGATTAAAATGTACAGACATATAAAAAAAAAAACAGTACCAGATTGCTCACAGTGAAAGCAGGAGGCACTTTATCTTCTGGTATGATTTGATTTTGCCTTTGTATTTTTCTATTTACACACACCATTTCCTGCCACCTGTATCAAATTTGTAACTTTTTACCGGAATCTTAACTGTTGCTTTTCAACAAAGAGTAGATACACTAAGTGTGTATCTAAATCTGAGCAAAGAATTCCCACTGATTTGCTATACATCAGTTGGGTCAAAACCTGAACAAATATTTCCCCAGTGATTCACTCTCTGAAAATAGCCAACATCTGTTTTCAGAGAAAAAAAAACACTTTTTAAAAAAACTGAGCAAGGTCAGATTTCACACTGTTGTCTACAAATACAAGCAGAGGAGGTGGAAGTAGCTAGGTTCTAAGAGGAGAATTTGCAATATGATGTTCACTTTTATTTTAACACATGTTTCAATGTTTACACTTCAATATTTTCCTGACAGGGTAAAAAATGACATCAGTGTCTTTTAATCCCATTCGGATAACAAATGTCTTGCAGTCTGTTTTTTTCTTCTTTAAATTTTGGATAACACAGCTTGCAAAATGGACAGTTTACAGTTTTGCTGCATTGCATCTCACAATACCTCCTGCCTTACAGGGCATGCAGACCTCTGATCCATCATGGTGACCAAATTTCCTACATAATCTTGCGAGAATTTAAACTGTAGTTGTATACACAGGGATGTGAGTGCCTCACATTCAAAAAGTCTGAAAATACCAGACATTCAAACAGTCTGAAAACAGTCATAGAGTCTGAAATTGTTTGGTGTTGGCAAATATACATGTACAGTACTTAAATTTGAGGGGGAAAAAATCTGAGTTCTGACTTTTTTTCACATCCCTGATACAGCAGGCAGGCATTTTGCCAGACAGGATCACCGTGGACTAAGCCTTAAGGTCCAGATCCTGACCCATATCCCAACCCCACCGGAGCTGAAAAAAATGAAAACGCTCAGACTCCGGAAAGAACATTTTTGGATCCACCAATTGTGCACAATGGAACCGTTCGGTCTGAATGTCATGGGAAAATAGGCACACTTGCCCAGTCTTATGCTAAATTTAACAGTTCACGTGCCGATTTTCCCCTTGACAGCCTTTGCATTGCACTTGTTTAGGACAGAGAAGGAATATTTCCCTCCATAACGGATTGCTAAATAAAGAAACAAGGGTTTCTGCAGTATTGGGAACAATTCATTCCCTAACACAATACAGACCCCATATTTCCCTATGGGTGCCACTGCACTAGCCTGCGCATTATTAACTCAACAATTGGGGGCAGTGGAACCTGCCCTCCACCCACGGAGAATCTCCACTCCAGTGAGGAACCACCCATGGGGAGGAATCCTTCCTCCCTGACAACAGTTTGTTTGCATGTGTAGACACGTACCACCAACACGTGACTGCGCGTGTTTTTACACCACACGGCCAACATGTCAAATTTGACCGTTATCGGGAGGAACGTCAAGAGTCCCTCCCAGCGCATGGCCAGTTACGTAATAATATGTTACTAAGGCTGGTGTAACCCCAGCATATAAATACCAAGAGCTTTCCGTTAAAAATTCAGTCTCTGATGAGCCCCGGTGAATGGCGAAACCAGTCAGACTTTTGTTACTGTTTTCTGAATCGATCACACAAGATCTGTTCATTTACAGTTTCTAAACACTGTGTGCAATCAAACAGCCAGTTTTCGCCGTCCTGGCACTTGCTGTGTTTTTCTATTCCCTGATACAGTACTCCTCTTTATTGACCATCCCAACCATCATGAAAAGGGTCTTTTTCAAGACAGGTTCCATCTTGTGACAGATTATAAATGTCACTCTGAAAACAAACAAATAAAAAATGATTTGGTATTTCACATAAGTTACTCACAAGGGAGTGGTCTTTAAAGGGGGGAAGGAATACCCCCTCTGGATCATGGGTCAGAGTTAATTCTAAGACCCTTTTCACAGATCACAGTAAATTCATGAGCCCATATCACAATCACAATAATGTCAATCATCAAAACCTTAATCACATTTATAGATAAAATAATTATCACAATCACAGATATCACCAAATTGTAAAAGTACAATCACATTCCACGTGTATTTATTTTGATAAATAATGCATAACAAGGAGCTACCCTGATCACAAATCACAGTTAAGTTTTTTACTCAATCACAAATCGCGGTTAAGTAAACAGGCCCAATAACGAATAACAAAACAGGTATTCCACCTCCACTTTAATGGTGGAGGTCTTTTACGACAGGCATCACTCTCATCAAAATCCTAATTTTAAAAAAAAAAGTTTCATTCAACCAACATGAAGCGACAGGCAAATTGGCGGTGTGAAATTTGTATCAGTAGCTTGTTTTTCCATTGCCTGTTAACCCTTTCCCTCTGAAACCAGCCAAAACCGGCTGGTGGTCAAATGTCGTCTGCATCAGTATTTACAACTAATTTCAACAGTTATGAAAAACAATTTGACTGAGAAATGTACATGAGACTTATCAAGATCCCATGCCCCAGGTCATCAGCTTTCCTTAGTGCCCAACCCATGCCAAGAAAAGCTGTTGACTCAGTCTTAATTCAAAGGAGAAAGGGTTAAACCATGCTCATGTTACAATAATAGCTTCAGCCAATAGCACGACTTACCAGGCAATGACAGCCACTTACTGGGACTTTTTAATGCACTCAGCATGCAATCAATTTGTCAAGCAACCTTCTTATAGCCCTGTAATTTTGGAACAGTGGCACTTGTGAGATGGTCCCTCTCTGCAATGACTGTCCCCCTTGTGTGATCACTTTCTCAGGTATGGCATTCAACAGGCCAAACAAAGAAAACAGTTTTCACACTTCCAGTTTAAACGTTGGAATGAACTGGGGCTGAGAGTTACAAAGAGGCCCCTGAAGAGATAATCTTTCACTACAAGGATTTCTCAAGACGAATGTGACAGCGACCACTTTTCACCGATAAATAACAACCTGTCATAAGATGACCTTCTGGAGTAAGACCAAAGATATTTTCTGAAGATAGCATACAATTTTTTTCTATCACTGTTTTCCTGCTTAAAGCTCAAAGAATTTCAGTAATGCAACACTTTCCCTGTTTTTTTGGCATGGAAACTTACTTAGCTGTGCTAATCCACAAGCAGGATAAAAGTCTTAACCATTGTCAACGTCACTGCACTACCCATTCTCCCATTTTATCATCCAAATCAACCAAAACGCAGGGCAAAACAAACCCAAACAGACCTGTCACTTCGAATCCTTTCATCTCGCTTGGCAAGACCGAGGTCAAAAGCCAAGACAAATCTCTTCAAAAGGTCACATGACCCGTGGCTAATCTGTATAACTCTATCTTCATATTACAAAAACATCTTAGGGTTTTTCTTCCAACCATCTCTGAACAAGCTGGGCTAAGAAGTTCATTCATGATGTATGTAATGGCCCTATGTACTGTTCACAGTCCAGCCGCAGGGACCACAACATGGGTCTCTTAAAAACCAGGGAGTTTGTAATGTCCATTACTGGGTTTACTCCAAAACATACAGGGAAACGAGCGTTATTTCACTGAACTTCACAAGAGCATTTACAATGTTTGTGTACATAAAAAGTGTGTGTATGCCAAGTTAAGGCAATGACAGCCACTTACAGCCAGTAAAGGAAGTGCAACAAACAACTACAGGAATCTGTGGTTTTAAAAAGAAGTAGGAAAAACATAACCACAATATGTGCAGTAAAAACTTTTCCCAAGATACAGCCACTGGCACGGTACCATGCATCTCATTAACATACGTATGATTTTCAAACTATATATTATATCCTGGCTAATATTCTATGGAAAAGTGATAAAACAATACATTTGGATGATGATGATGATGATGATGATGATGGTGGTGGTGGTGGTGGTGGTGGTGGTGGTGGTGGTGGTGGTGGTGATGATGATGATGATGATGATGATGATGATGATGATGATGATGATGATGATGATGATGATGATGATGATGATGATGATGATGATGATGATGATAACAATTAGAAGCAAGTTTTTGGTGTGAAAAACATGCATTACCCCCCCATCCCGATCAGGCACCTCTCACCAGAGGCCACCCCTATAAGAGGGCCACCATTCTTTTGCAGAAAGCTTGACCTTGACCTTTTACCTCAAGATCACCTCTTGGCACCTGGTCTCACCTGGGTAAATAATGACCAAGTTTGATGAACTTCAATCATAACCACTTCAAGATGTGGCAGGGAAACCATTTTATTTTGCAAGGCATTGTGACCTTGACCTATGACCTGGAGGTCATCCACAATCATATGTTTAAAAAAAAAAAAAAAGAACAATCCAAAAGTCTATGGAGTATCTGTGCAAAAAGTTTGAAGTGAGTGGCTTATGGTTTTGAAAAAGTTAATATGTGTGAAGTACCATTGCAGACCCTATTGACTTGCATGGTCATCAATAGTAATGCAACCCCCCCCCCCCAAAAAAAAAAAATCAAAAAATCATTGGAGCATGACAATTTGAACACAGTTGGTAGATACCTACCCGATGTGCACCTCCATCAAGTTTGAAGTGAATCTGGCCAATTGTTCTGGAGAAGTTGAAAATCTGAATGAGTCCATTAACAGCTTTCCTTGGCATGAGTTAAGCATTTAGTGAAAAACTTGCATCCAGGAAAGCTGCTGACTCCCCCCTAGTTATCCTTTAAGGCATTGTGATATTCCCCATCAATTACTATCCCAAACACATATCTGAGCACTGAAAAAGTTTATATGATACTCTATCCCTAAATTGCTTTTTGTTACTGCCAAAGATGTTACAGATCAAATTCATACAAGCTCTTTTTTTGGCTTCTCTCAACATGTCAAAAGATTTTATATAAACCAATATTCCAAAACCTGCATTATTCCCAAATGCTTTGTCTGTAATAATTATCTATAAAGTACATTTGTATGTAATTACATCTGTCAATGTCTCAGGCAAGTTTATTTTTTCTAAATATAAACGTGATACATGTGGTGTACATGCATTGTTGAAATGAGTTGTAGTCTTGCAAAGAAAATTTATTCCAGTGGCCCAGGTGAGAGTGAATGTTCTCCTCCTTTGCTTGGTCATCCTGACTATCTGTACTTGCAGTTGCTATCATGTTTTCATTCTGCATTGTTACAAGCGTTTTTCATTATTACCAATCATGGACTATTTCATATTTATTTGGCTGGATAAATGGTTTGAATCTGAATCTGAGTCAGAATCTTTCACTCAATCATAATTCCGAAGGGGGGTGGGCTGGGGTGGGTGGGGGGGGGGAGAGAGCATATGTCTGTAATGATAAAATTGTTAACATCATGGTTATAATAATTAATAATTAAGTGTACAATGTAGAAGTCTATAATCAAAGTTTGTTTCAATTTTCTGTCCATCTAAAGGCTATCAGTTTGAAGGTAAAAAAAGGGGGGGGGGGAAACAGAACTATACATGTACATCATTTTTCAAGAGAACTGACTGTCAAAGGTAGCATGTAATGCCTCTATACTCTGCAGTCACTAATGAAAAATTCTGACAATAAATGAAAGGGATAAAATGGCATCTACCTCACCACCTACTGAAACCATCCACAAAAGGTTCCAATTTACTCTTGTTTGCTGATGGCTGTGCACGAAGGAAAGCCACTTTCAGTCCATGAAAATTCAGGTGAAGGAATTTTGACAGTTCCTTAAGGTGACCTTGAAAGCATCTTACATTATTGACTCTGCCCTACTTTGAACACATTGTAAAGAAGAATGAAAAATAATTTTGAAAAAAGGTTTCAAGTGTTTCACAAAGGTCACAAATATCTTGTTAAATGGCAAATTGGACCTTCAAGTCAGCTGATTCTTCTAATTCATAAGGGCATGAAGACTCTGACAAAAAAAAAATGAAAGTGATAAAACGGTATTTACCTCACCACCACCTTTGACCACAAAAGGTTCTAGTTTACTCTTGTCTACAGGTGAATGCAACACAAACAGGGGTCACTTTCAAATCAAAGGGCTTTAGACAGGTGATGTTCTGCCTTCATGCAAGACTGCGTTCAGCTTTCCATCAATCCACTGGTTGAGGGCTGAGTCCCTTCAATGCTCAAATGAGCATTACTGTAAACCCAGGATACCTCACCATGACTACTGTAATTAAAAAGGCCAATGAAGGAATATGCTTTGTTAAATATTCATAGATATCCCAAGACTGTAATCGACCTCCAGTGTCACTGTAGGTTTGCACTGAATGTCCTTTAGCAGGGCAGATAGATACACAACCATAATGCTAAAACTTCGGAAATACTGAACCTCTGCCTTGGTACCATGGAGAGAGAGCTTGGCCATTGTAAAATAGTACAATGAATGAATTGTAACCTCTGGATGTAGGTCTAAAACTTAATAAATATAATGCTGGCTGTTGATCTCCAGGGAAATATTGGTACATTATGTGTAAATGAGAGGCCTATGGTCCTGATGCTCTGCTGACATATATAATCGGATGACCATCACCACAAATTCATTTCCTGAAATGCATTCCCTCCATAATCCTAGTCATCTACATGATGCAACATCAAATTTCCACATGATCACACATTTGTGGTACATTTGGTGTCGTTTCCATTTATTCTTTATCAAAATGTTGCAGTTTGTGTCCTTTTTTTAAGTGCTTAATGAACTTGAAAAATAGATCAAGGTCACACAATATATTACAAAATTTGACCATCAGTCTAATGCATTTGGAATAGGTTTTGCAATGCCATCTCAATTCATCATGTTATGGGCATCACAATAAAATTATTTCTTTGATATGCATTCAGTCTTTGACCTTGAGAAAGTAAGTCAAGGTCACCCACATTATGTAATATCAAATTTCTATATGATATACATATTTGTGGTATATTTAGTATTGTTAGCCTTCTTATTTCCCAACATATCAAATTAAGTGTCCTTTACCATCAAACCTCAAAAATTTAAGGTCACTCAAAATCTTACAAAATTTGATTATCGGCTTAATGCACGCTTTGTGTAAATCTTGAAATTCCATCTCAATTTAGTATCAAAAAAATAAATCTTAATGTACTTTTAATACCTATTGTGCTAGTTCCACTTCATACCACCAGTGGCACCACCAGTGACTCCACACATCAGATGTTTGTCTCTATAATATTCCTGTTCTGGTATATTGATATGTGTGCGCACATTCAGATATAATCACCATAACAGAAAAATCATTTCCTGATAAGAATGTCCTCTATGACTTTGAGCAAGTAGGTCAAGGTCAGTTTATACAATATCAAACTTCTATATGTGATATACATGTGTGGTACATTTGGTAATTGATAGCCTTATTTCTCAAAATGTAGAATTGAGCATCCTTTACTGCATCCAAATTTTTCTTCAATGCCACACTGTGTCCTAAATATGTGACCCAGTGACCTAGTTCTCACTAGGTGTCTGAAGCATCCTTATGACCAACTGTTATAAATAATTGATGCAGCTACAATGAGAAAATTAAGATTTGAAGATATCATGGTACCACCATTTTGCTTCAATACAGCACTGTGACCTAAATGTGTGACCTAATTTTCAATAGGCTTCTGAGGCAT
This sequence comes from Hermodice carunculata, assembly GCA_964020975.1. NCBI lineage: Eukaryota > Metazoa > Annelida > Polychaeta > Eunicida > Amphinomidae > Hermodice > Hermodice carunculata. The sequence continues at coordinate 414,443 of CAXHWN010001720.1, forward strand.
CTTTAGGACCAACTGTCACAAATAATTGATGAAGCTACACTCAATATTTTTCTAGATATTGTTTTAATGCTGTTTTTTTTATCTTTAATACAGTACTGTGAACTAAATATATTGACCTAGTGACCAACTTTTCAATAGGTACCTCAATAGTCCCAAGTAATAAAAATTTGGTCTCTGTAAAATGAGTATTTTTGGAGATATAGCGTTAACAAGGCATGGACGGACGTACAGACTGACACGTAGACAACAACAATACTCCTCCAGCCTAGAAGGCCCAGGGGTAAAAACTACAAAATAGCATTCTCAAAATTTTCCTATTTTGGTTCAAATATTCTATTATACTATAGGTGGCAGTGTCCACCATTATGAAACTCGAACTAAATTTTCATACGGTTGATAAGTCATGAAAGTGACATGGGACTAACAGGAAAACTATTGACTGTATAATGTTCACAAGTAAAAGTTTACAGAATTGTGGTTTTTGTTCAAGTTTGTTGTTACATATTTATCCTTTTTTAATTCATTCATTCATTTTAAAAAATTTTTTATTTGAGGGCGGGGGAGGGGGTGGCAGGAGCATAGATGCAAGACTGGGTTAACTCGCTGGAAATGTACTTTTTAATTTCATACTGGTAGATTAAAAGACAACAAATACACAGAGTCAAGGGCCACAGGCAGGTCAGGGTTGTACTTTCATTCCCCTTCAACAAACAGAATTTAATCACATGTGCTGGCCCAAAGCTAGCCCACACAATTAATAGCCCCAATAACTTCTATAGATGCATGTATATGGAAATACATTTTGCTCTAAGCTAGATGAAAGACAACAATCAAGTTACAAGTATCCACAAATTGACTTAATTCAGAATGCATCTGTACAAAGCAGGCTGGAAATTGGGAGTAAAAAGGTCAATAATAGTAATGGGTTATCAAGGGCAGGCATCATTCATTGGAAAAAATACGTGTAGTGATCTCCTTTCGTCCTTGAACGAGTCATCCTTAGTGCCAGGTGCAAAAATCCAATCCTAATGGTCTACAGTTGTCTCTCTTTTGAGAGACCATCCATAGAGCAGGTTCAAAAGAGGTCACATAATGCAGGTGGTCTCTAAATAGAGGTCAAATAATATGGAACAGATAGCACCAGAGAGCTGGTAAATGTGGGCTGACAAAGTAGGTTACATATGATTAGCATGACTTCTGAATGGAGAGACTAATGGACAATGAATTCACGTAAAGTCAATATTGAAGCCTCAATGTTTACATGTGTATTACCAGTACCAAGAAACTTCACCAAAATCAATTAGCTCTGTTGTCCATTCCATACATGCTGTTTGAAGTTGACAAATGCAACCCAACATGCATGCACATAGCTCAGTTGTACCTGGCTAAAAAGACAATACAGGGCCATACATCCATAGGCACATACTTCCATAATTCACTACACTTCAGCTATACTTTTGGTTAGATGGGTGGTCTTTAAAGCGAATGTTTTTATAGATATACGAAGATAGATAGATAGATAGATAGATAGATAGATAGATAGATAGATAGATAGATAGATAGATAGATAGATAGATAGATAGATAGATAGATAGATAGATAGATAGATAATTATTTTTATAGATGACTTATCTAAACATAGAATATATATATATATATATATATATGGATAGATGGGCAATCTTGTACAGGTAGAGAGGTAGTTTGTGAGGACAGGCTTTCATTTATATGCCCCCCCCCCCAGGTTACATCACATGTGGATCCAGCTTCCCATCACCACTGTAGGTTACAGTCCACACATGTACACCTGATGGCCAGCCTGCGCAGGAGCAATTCTTTGGGCAATTAACTTACAAATTCAACATCTACCATTGCCCACCAGACACAGAAACAAATCTACCTCCACAACAAGCTAGCTTCCTGCAGGCCAGCATCTGGTGTTTAGCTTCCGGGATGTTCTTAATGACTAGATTGGACTGTAGCCAAACAAATGCCCCAACTGTAACTGATGGATTGGGACTGTCTACAAGCTGGCAAGCTGTACTTCCTGAAGGGAGATGGATGATCACTGATTTACTGAATCAAAGTCTGCACAGCTGCTTGTAATAGTAAAACAGAAAAAAAAAAGAAAAGATACAAAAAAAAAAAAAAAGTTTTTAGAACAAGGGGACTGATGGGCCTATATACCTGTCTACATGATATCCTGTAAGCATCAGTAGCATGCATTAGAGACATGATGCAGTCCATGAAAGCAAAAAGGAGACACTACCAAATACCAAAACATCCTATAGTAACACTGATGTTTTATTCAGAAACAAGTTGAAAGGTGTCTTCCTTGGCCAAAAATCCTCCTGTGTGGTAGTTTCTTGCCGTGGTTTTCAAGCACATTAGAACTGCATAGTAGAAACGAGGAAAACTTCATCATGAAGACAGCGGCCACAAAATTTGGAGGCTTCATGTATTCTTATATATATATATATATATATATATATATATATATATATATATATATATATGCATATATATATGCATATATATATATATATATATATGCATATATATATATATATATATATATATGCATATATATATGCATATATATATATATATATATGCATATATATATATATATATATATATATATATATGCATATGAACAACAGTCGACCATTAAAGCAGTGGATTTTTGAAAACAACGAATCTCATGACACAGAAAATGAGATTTCCAATCCTGCAGGAAAGTCAGAGATTTGACATTTTGCCGGGGGAAATTAAGAAGTGCCAACAGCAGAAAAATAAAAAGCTGCATCAAGATAATTAGGTCTGTTTCCCAGGCAACATGACAAGAGCACTACACATGATTCTACCTGTGAAGTCTTGACCCCTTAGAACACGAAACATGATTCTACCTGTAAAGTCTTGATCGCTTAGAACACGAAACATGATTCTAGCTGTGAAGTTTTGACCCCTTCCTCTTTAATTGTTCAAGTTTAAGTTGTTCAAACATACCACATACCCCACAACCAGTGAAGAGTGTGTTAAGCCTTGCATGAATTCTTGTTATTCCAAATTCTTGAGAAAGGCAATGGGACATTAAAAATTTCTTTCCAATCTGACCCGGACTGATGGTACCACCATGATGATCAGATCTCACCATGCTTTTCAGCTCCACTTGACTTGCCTCAGAATAAACAGGGTATTGTCAACAGGGCCACTTAAACATCTTGCTCCATCCACTTGAGCATTTCTTCTTCCCTCAAGAGAACACTAGAAGAGTACTCACCCACCACACAGTGCAGCCACAGTATCAGCTCCCCACTCACTCACTATGGGTCTCACTGTGCCAGGCTGAGCACTCCTCGCACTCCCTCAACCAATCACTGCAGGGACCATCTCACAAGCACCTCAGGAAATTAAAGAAGCTGGGTCTCTTTTGCTTGGATGAATCTTGCTCACCCAAATTAGCATACGTTATTTTGGATAGGCGAACAGTCACAAAATAGTTTTATGAAATCACAGAATTTGATTCTGTAATAACCTAGAGTCATATTTTACCTCTGGGTAGGTTATACAACACAGAATTTATTGAATGCGCTATTGTAATGGTCACTCGATTTATGATACAGCCTTAGCCACCCTAATACATATTATAAGCAATGACACTAATAAGTAAGTAACAGCCAATGTTGCTTTATTAGTGGACTGCACTCACTTTACTCAATTAAGGTGGAGAAAATATGAATTTGGTCTGCTTAGCAGGCAATAAAAGCAGATACAGCATGTTTTCATGGGCTGGGGCAGTTGAGATAAATCATTATTTTTAAAGAAAATGGCCACCACAATATTGACAACATCTAATGATACTGTGTTGCTTTTGTGTGTGTGTGTGTTGTGTTTTGTTTTTGTTTTTGTTTTGTTTTGTTTTGCTTTTTTTGTTTGTTTTTTTTTTGTTTTTGTTTTTTGTTTTTTGTTTTGTTTTGTTTGTTTTTTAAAAAGTACATAGCTGCTAGCCTGATTAGGGATAAAGCTACCATGCATAGCACAGTCAACCAGCCAATGAGCTAATTTGTGTCTTATTCACCAGCATAAGGAATGGTTCAACAGTTTTAGCCTATCCTCAACAAAGGCCAGAATTTCACAGCCCGGGCTTGCATGCCTCTCATGTGAATCCAGTCTCAATGCCACATAAAGCAATTTTTACCAACTCACGATTTATAAAAAGTGGCAATTATGCAATATCCTGATTCACCCATCATATTGAAATGCAAAAAAAAAAAAAAAAAGTGGTCGAAATTGTGATAATTACATCTAATTCACATGTACGTGTATATGGGTCACCTCCAATGACAGACTATGTGTTTTATGACTATACTCTAACAGGACACTTAATTATACTCTTCATAGAATTTGCCTGTATTCTAAAGACTTCCTGATGTAACAAGACCACTTTTTGTTGCTAGTCGTGATGGTCTTCAATAGCTTATACCACTATACCATGTGTACCTGAATTACAAAAAAGACAAAAACCAACTGATGCAGGTTTGTAGGGAGCTCCATGACCCTCCATCCCCCCCCCCCTTCTCAGGAGGATGAGGCAGCTTGAGTATTTTATCAAAACTTCCTTGGTATATTAAAAGAGAGGTGCCGCTATGTGAAGTTATGTCATAATATCTAAAGGATATGGCTGTGATGTCATTAAAGAATCAAGGTGGAAAAATGTCCATGTTACTGATCTCTGTAAGTTACTGCTAATTTAAAGTTAATTCACTCTTTCCAAAGGGTAAAAAGTACTTTTTCTAAAAGTTAAAAACATGAATTAGCAATGACATGGCCATGAAAAATTTCCAGTTGTTTTCTAATATGGGTATGCTTAATAGAGAAGTGAATCTACATGTAGAATAATGTTAATAAATGGACATACAAATTGGTTAAATTAATGACGGCAGTTCCAGGTTGAAGAAGATGATACAAAAGTGTCAAAAGAAGTTAGTCTGAATCTGTGGAGCTAGACAGGGCCAAGTCCGTATATAGTATGGATTTGGTTTCCTTAAGTTCAGAAGAGAGGATGATTTTTCTTTTTTTTTAATAATGTCCACAATCATATCATCGATCAGCAGGATTTGTTTATCTATCGACAGCCTTCGGTCTGGAAACCATAATTCATCTGCAACTGGGGTATCTTCATCTGTCTGTAAGATCGGGATGGGTGGTTCAGCTGGTTCATGCACTTGTTCAGAACAATTTTCCTCAGTGGTGTCCAACAGTCTGCTTGAGGCCAGGTTGTTTTCCATTGTATGTCATAAGAGCGTGCTTGGCCTTCCTAATACCTGAATAAGTGCGGAAGGTAGCAGACTTGGTGACAGCTAGTAGTGGATAATAGTTTTCCCTTTGGTTGTTTTTCTGCCTTTTACCTGTGGCTTACCCCACATTATGAGTCTGTGATGGTTTTTGAGCTGCGGCCTTCAGATTGAAGATTAGCGGCTTAATAGCTGCATTGTTGTGGCTTATTTTTGCATGTCTTAGGAAATTGTCAGTTCTGCCAAAATTATGGAAACATTCAGGGCACGTCAGCCCCTTGACTTCTCGATCGTGACTGCCCAGGTGTCTTCTGAAGGACCAAGGCCCAGAAAAAGTTTTGTGGTGCACAGAGCACTCAAACCGCATCTTGGGCTGCTTTCATCGAAATAAGATAAAGGTGACTAGTTTGGTATATTTAGGCCTAACGGATGTGTGGTGCGAAACTCGCAGGTCCAGGAGCCTTCTGTTGCGAGTCGTATTGACGTGCGATTATTTTTGACTACATAGATACCTAAGTCACATAAACTATCTGGTGACTGATTTAGCAAGGTTAAAGTGTATGGCAATTGAGGTGACAACCTGAATTCTACCTGAGTTGCACTAAATTCAAACTGCAGAGCAATGTCAACCTAAAAACATTACAAGTGGACCTTTATACACCAGAGGATTTAGAACTATATGGACTTGGACAGACTATTAAACTATACCAGCACTTGGACCCGGAAAGACTATACTCTATAAGTACATGTGTATGGACCTGAACAGACTATTATACTATACAAGTACAAGTCAAACCTGTTTTGAGAGACCACTACTAGGGCAAGCCAAAACATGGTCACATAAGGCAGGTGGTCTCTCAATAGAGGTACAATAACATAGAGAAGACAGCAAAAGGACAATAGTAAACAGGGTCTGAAAAGGCAGGTGGTCTGTCATCAAAGTGGTCTCTCAAAACAGGTTTCACTGTATGTGCACCTGGAAAGACCATTATACTATACACATATACAGTGTATGAACCTGGAGAGACTGTTACACTATACACATACAAGTATAGGGACCTGGAGTGACTTGCACACAGATGAGCGACACCTGCAGTCCCCGTAAGCTGCATGTTTTTCCGATACCTGTGTGCAATATTACACAGTTCAATGACATAACACGCAATATTTGCAAGACTAATGCAATGAGGAGTGCTATGCCAGACACTTGGACAATTACGGAGTGTAATCAACCATTGTGATTGTCAGCAGCAGGACTGCTGCTGCCACACCTTAACTCATTCCATACCAGTCCCCTGATTTTTCCGTATATTTGCCTAGATTTAAGATGACAATTGCATGTTTAAATTCTTCATGAAAAGAGCTCTCGTTCAAGTACCAGCATGCCTATAGTCTTAAGTCAGTGGTTCTGGCACTACCTGGCAAGTCATGCTGCAGCTGCCGCAAGGGCAGCTGCATCATGACTTTCCAGGCAGTGCCAAAACCACTGACCAAGGCCTGGGACCGTAGTATGGAATGAGTTAACTCTTCGCCACCCGAGCTCACATTTTGTTCCCACTTATATCATGTGGGGATGTTCCTGTGAACTTTTGGACACTGTGGCTCTTCGCACACTCACTCCTGCTCAGCATTATGCAGTGTAACCAACCAGAATGATTGGCTGTATCACAGCTGTAACTACACGTTGATCCGTCCTACCTTGATTTAACAGCGCACTCAACCACAATCATTTTTTTACCCACCAGGGTTGTAATTACATGTTAACACTTGCTCCTCTCAGTCAGTCCCGTTCTCATGTTTATTCCCTGTAATTTTCAAGCCATAGAGAAACTGTAGGACTTTCAAGTTCGGCAATTACAAATGTTTTCTGGTCATGAGGCTGTGAAGGTGATGTTCATTAGTAGGAATAACATGACCACTACAAGATAGACATGTGTTTGTAGTCAAGAACGTAATGTGGTACTGGTTGTACAATCATAGTGATAATGATGATAAATGGTGTTTATGGACATTCACCATCAGATGGAAATGATCATATCAGTAGTGGTAGGTGGCAATATCCCCTAGCAGTAGTTTATGATATCAGTGATGGTAGTTGGTGATATCAGAGGCAGTAGCTGATATCCCTGCTGCTTGGTTTAAACATATTTTATTAATCAAATACAAATACAAAGCTGATATCCCTGCTGCTTGTTGGTTACATCATTGTTATTGTAGGTGAAATTGGTGTAATATCAAGATTATTAAGTAATATCAATACTGGTATTTGGTGATATCAGTCAAGGTACTTGATGATACCAGTTTTGCCGTAATTGGTAATCAGGTGGCCACTGAACATTGTGAAGTGCGATCAAGATCAGTGGTAATGGTCAGGGTGCTAATTAAGATGAGCATGATACCATTATTGGTTGTGGTGATGATGAGGAGGAAGAGGCAGAGGAGAAGGTGGGAGAGGTGGACGATGACAACGATGATGCTGATCTAGATGAGCATAACTATATCTTGACTGTGCCCCCCCCTCCCTTCCCCACAATCACACACACAGTTGAGCCCAATCACATGAAATCCACACTGTAATCTATCCTCCACAGTAAGCCCCTTAACAACACATCTTGCTTGTGTTCCTTACAAGTAAGCCCACTCACAACATCGTACCCTGAGTGGAAGTCCCCCACCAACAACCCATTAACACAATTACCACATGGTATCACAAGTGTGCCCCTATCAGTAAACCCACTCACAGCATGCTATCTTGAGTGTGCCCCTACCCACAAGCACATTCACAAGGTTATAAGGTATTCTGAGTGTGAATCCATCAGTAAACCTACCTGGTGTCCTGAGTGCCCCACCACCAGTAAACCTATTCACTACTGGTATCCTAAGTGCCCTGCCACCAGTAAACCTACACACTACTGGTATCCTGGGTGCCCCACCGCCAGTAAACCTACTCACTACCTGGTATCCTGAGTGCCCTGCCACCAGTAAACCTACTCACTACCTGGTATCCTGAGTGCCAGCCACCACTAAACCTACTCACTACCTGGTATCCTGAGTGCCCACCACCAGTAAACCTACTCACTACCTGGTATCCTGAATGCCAGCCACCAGTAAACCTACTCACTACCTGGTATTCTGGGTGCCCCACCGCCAGTAAACCTACTCACTACCTGGTATCCTGAGTGTCCCGCCACCAGTAAACCTGCTCACTACCTGGTATCCTGAGTGCCAGCCATCAGTAAACCTACTCACTACCTGGTATCTGGAGTGCCCACCACCAGTAAACCTGCTCACTACCTGGTATCTGGAGTGTCTCCACCCAGTAAATAGACTCACAACATGGTATCATGAATGAGTGTGCAGCTGTCAGTAAGCCCACTCACAACATGATATCCTGAGCGCACCGTCTCTCTCATCCAGAGCCTCCACGCTAGCCTATCTTAACTCATACAATACCAGTCCGCTGATTTTTCCATATATTTACCTAGATTTAAGACGACTATTGCATATTTAAATTCTTCATGAAAAGAGCTTTTGTTGAAGTTCCAACATGCTTATAGTCTTAAGTCAGTGGTTCTGGCACTGGCTGGCAAGTCATGCTGCAGCTGCCCTTGTGGCAGCTGCAGCATGACTTGCCAGGCAGTGCCAGAACCACTGACCAAGGCCTGTGACCATAGTATGGAATGAGTTAATAGTGGGAGATCTCCATCTTGCAGGTACTGAAAAGCAGGAGGGTCAGCAGGGGGCTGGGGGCATGTTCCCCCAGGAAAAATTTGATATTTGCACCTTTATTTCCTGCATTTAGAACCATTTTAAGCATGTTCATAGACATATTCCGCCCATATATATAGTAAAACAAGGCAAAGCAGTACAACTTTACAGCCACCAATGGAATATTGCTATTTTTTTAATTTTACAAAAAGTGAGAGACTTTGTAAAAACCAGAGCCATGCCCAGGGGGCATGAATGTCTCGCCAGCATTCAGTAGCAATGTAATTGTAAGACCAAACATTATAATGGTATTTAGTAGATGTTGAATGTATCAAGTAAATCTCAATATATTTACTCAGAATATACCACTCTTTTTTTTTTTTTTAAACAAAATGGCCAATAAAGTATATAACATCTTAATACAAATCAGAGCTTGACATGCCAGTTTCAAGCTTCGTAGTGATAGATGTCATGTAAAGCACTTAATACCCCTTGGCCAACATGACTTCATATGTTCAGTTACCTAAGTTTGACCTTCAAAGGACACTTCAAGATAAATTTAAGAACACCAAAAATAAAGCATAGGTACTTTGCTATTCATGTTAAATAGTAACTAGGGACCTACAATCAACTATACCCAAGACACACAAGGAAAATAAGATTTGTCGAGTCAAAAGTAGGTCAAAGTCATCCACTTTCAAGAGATTTCTGACGTTTTGTAAGATGCAAAGCTAGTATAAATTTGGTGAACTTGGTTTGACTCTTGGCCATGAATAGCATTGTACATTCGAGGATGCAATGCATCGGACCTCCAAAGTAGGTCAAAAATACATCAAGGCCACCCACTTTCAATAGACTTCTAAAGCTTTCCTAAGAAGCAAAGGTGGTGTAAGTTTGGTAAACTTGGCTTGAATTCGTCAAAAGTTGCAGTGGTAACGCCACGTTTTGCATTTCACCCATGAAAATACATTTAGGTCGTTGAAATCAGTTGAGGTCATCCAATTTCAACAGGCTTCTGAAGCTTCTAAGTGTGACAGTGATGACCCTCATCTCTAGGGATGATTACAATAAGTCATCCACCCAAGCATGAAAGCCTTTCCTAGTCTAGTTAGTGAAATAATGCCACTCAGAAGTTTTTCTCCAATGCTCAATCAAGCATAAAGTAATCAGTGAAGTGTGACAGTGATGACCCTCATCTCTAGGGATGATTACATTAAATCATGTACCCAAATATGAAAGGCCTATGTAGTCTACTTACTGAAATAATGCCACTCCGAAGTTTTTCTCCAATGCTCAATCAAGCATGAAGTAATCAATGAAGTGTGACAGTGATGACCCTCGTCTCTAGGGATGATTACAATAAATCTTCCACTCAAATATGAAAGGCCTATGTAGTGTAGTTACTGAAATAATGCCACTCCGAAGTTTTTCTCCAATGCTCAATCAAGCATGAAGGAATCAATGAAGTGTGACAGTTATGACCCTCGTCTCTGGGGATGATTACAATAAATCATCCACCCAAATATGAAAGGCCTATGTAGTCTAGTTACTGAAATAATGCCACTCCGAAGTTTTTCTCCAATGCTCAATCATGCATGAAGTAATCAATGAAGTGTGACAGTGATGACCCTCGTCTCTAGGGATGATTACATTAAATCATGTACCCAAATATGAAAGGCCTATGTAGTCTACTTACTGAAATAATGCCACTCCGAAGTTTTTCTCCAATGCTCAATGAAGCAAGAAGTAATCAATGAAGTGTAACATTGATGGCCCACATCTCTAGTGATGATTACAATCAATCCTCCACCCAAGTATGATAGCCCTAACTGATCTAGTTAGTGAAATAATGCCACTCCGAAGTTTTTGGTTGACGGACGGACGGATGGACGGACTGACAGATGGACTGACGTCCGGAAAGTGACAGCTTAGTCTCGCAAACAGCTAACGCTGGCAAGACAGAAAAAAAAAAAAAGGACTACCAAGTGGGATATCTTGGTATGCTGACTGTTCCCCAATCAGTAAACCTCCTCATAACACCTCAGTATCATGAGTGTCCCCCAAACAGTAAAGCCACTCACTACATGGAATCCTGAGTGTACCTCCCACCAGTAAAGCCACTCACTACATGGAATCCTGAGTGTATCTCCTACCAGTCAACCCACTCACTGCATGGAATCCTGACTATGCCTCCCACCAGTAAAGCCACCACATGGAATCCTGAGTGTACCTCCTACCAGTAAAGCCACTCACTACATGGAGTCCTGAGTGTACTTCCCACCAGTAAGCCTACTCATAACAGGACATCCTGCATGTACTATACACAAGTAACAAGTAAGGTGTTGTTCAGGCCTGGTCTCCCCTGTTTTTACCTGAGACACCTGGCTGTTATCTCTACCCTGCCAGCTGCTAGACCTTTTAGGCAGCAGCAGTCAGCACATGCCTGCAGTGCAAGGTTATCCTCACGGAGAATACCTTCCCATTGCCGGCATACCGCATCCCTCCTCATTACCACCACAACAGGCACCGGGACTATACAACCTGCCGGCCAGGTCCACCATGTCATGGCCAGTCATTTTTCATCCACTCATTGGGACCGTTAGACCTGCATGTGATGGAAACCTAGTGGATTAAAAATGGAACTAGACATCCGAACAGTTTGTTTTTGCATCACTTTTCTAGCGGAATTACCATAGCTTCAGCAGTGAGGACCATCTAAGGAGAAGGAGTGGATGGGATATTGTACTGTGGAGAACCTCCTCCGTACTGTCAACTTGTGTGATTGTCAAACCGATAACCACCTGGCAAGTTGCTGTGGTTTTTTCGTTTCCCTTAATTGGTGGGTATGTGCAGATTTCCTCGAGACATAAAACAAATGTACCATTACACTATCTAAACTAGCCTTCCCTCCCTGTACAGGCAGAAAAAGTCAGTAATCCAGGGGATATGTTAAAACCCATCAGTGGCCGTGTCTGCAAGTTTAACATTCTTGGGGAATTTCTTTAATCTTGTTTTCATCAATGAGTGCATATACAGACTTCCGTACAAAAATGTCAAAGGTGACTTTTCAGAGCTTTTATTTCCCGACAAGGTCATGAAGCCAGCAGAACTATTACCAAGGTATATGTAAGTCTGCAAATAAAGGACAGCGGCCAAATCAAGAATGACTGAACAGCTGAAATACTTCATCTCATTTAGCTGCTGCAAAGGGACCATCTCACAACTCTCAAGTTTGAAAAAAAATTAAGTCAGCACAAACAGATGTTACCAAGCAAGACAACAGGAGTACGAAGTTCAATCACATTCACTCTTACGAGCACGTAAAGCCAAAATAGCCATGATACATTCAGCCAATGGCAGCCCAGACGTACCAAGCATATTTGGACATTTTACATTAACTACAATATATTGTCTCAGGGGAAGATCCAGCACTGTATTATTTCTACTGTACAAGTGGAATGGAGAAAACACACAGATTGGTCTGCTCAGCAGGCAACAACCACGGTAACTTTATGTATCCTTTTGATACAGGAGCAAGGCACAGTTAAGCACAGTGGCACCCACCATTATAACCACTGCATTTACCGTTAGGTCTTTAGCTGATTCATCCTTTTGTATACATTTTTGTAATTTAATATCAATATCTCATGCCTGTAAGGACCATTTTTACTGGTCTTAAGCATGATCATGATAGACAGGTCCAACTGTCTTATGAAATCATAAAAGTGTAACAGATCTGAAGTAGACTCCTGTCTCCTGCTAAAGTCTTTCAGTCAGTAAATGTATGCTAAAAGTGGATCCACACTGGCTCAGAACCAGACAGGACACACTTTAGTGAGCTTGACAAGGTGAGGTGCTGACCTTTGACATGAAGTCAGGGATTATGGGATGGGGTTAAGTCAAAACAAGCTGGTCACCGCCCTGGGGCAGCCTGGGCTTTACTAGTAACAGTCAGGGCTCAATACACTTTCACCCATTGCATAAGTTCTGTACGTGGATCAACAACAATAATCATTCCTATGTTTACTGTGATAACACAGAATATTTTGCACAACAGATTAAGGCAATAACATTCATCAACAAGAAGTATTCAGATGTGACTCATTTTCACTGCAATGCCACAACAGCAATGTATAGACTTTGATGATCTCTGCATTTATGTCAGTTATGCAATCTTTTATCTTTTATCTTTTTTTTCTAAGTTTCACTCCATTGAAAGTTAGTCCTGTCATCAACAATAATTACATTGCACATGTCAGGACACTGACTGTAACTGTTGAACAAGTGCCTTCTCTCTGTCTGCATACAGCATCATTGTGTTCCTGTGATAGTGACCGATCAATGCCACCTGTTCATCTTTTCATAATTATTCATAACTATACGCATACTTTTAAGACTAAGCACCATAACAATTATTATGTTATGTGTAGAATTCCAGTATGGGGGTATCTAAATGAAACAATGCAAATATATCACAGGCTGACTTGTGGAACTTTCTGCATCATGGATGACAGTGCCACCTAATGGAAACTGTTGAAACTATCAGCAGAAACCCACCAAAGAAAATGCAACACGGTAGCAGTGCCACATTGATATTGCTTGACATTGAAAGTTGTTTGCAATTAAAGCATGGGAGTTAAACACACATATACTACTCTTCGTTATGATTAATGCATTATTTGAAAAATTAAGCCACTTTAAGGGTAAAGGCAGCTTTACCTGCAAGTAGTTTAAATTGTGCCAGTGACTGCATGCGTACAGCTTGCATGCCTGCTTTATGACCTTGTTTACCCTCACTGAGTTATGATTACCCTACAATCTATTTTAATAAAATTGGCATTAGTTAAGTTTAAATATATTTTATTCAAAATATAAAATTAGCATTGTATTTCATGAGACAGCTAGCATACAAAGGGATTGCAGAGAATCTACATGCAGTCACTCTCATTGAAATATCAGAATTTCTTCTTTTTCTTCCTTCACTGGGCTTTTGATCTAACAGTTGTGGCTCCAGCCAAACTTAAAGAGAAAAAAAAAAATTGTGATAACCCTGAAACAAAGTAAGAGCTTGTGAAATGACTGACCTGACAGACAGCTGTGAGGGACTGGCAACAGGTGGACAACATTCTCCCCACTTCTCCTGTTAAAGAGCATTAAAAGTAACTGGGGTCCACATGAACTCAGGCTGACCCTTCACTCTGTGTATCTACCCCACCTGGTCTCCCAGAGCCTGTCTACTCTCACTGATTCCAGGTGTACACTGATACAGGCCGGTCCCTGTTCCCGGGGCCTGTTACACATACACATGTGTATCCTACATCTGGTAACCAGGGCCCCGCAGGCTCCTTGTGTTAAACACTGTGTCTATGGTTTCCCAGTTGAAATAATTTATACATCTCATTGATTTTAACTGGTCCATATCTTACATGCCTTTTTAACGCAACATTTGAACTGGATGGATGGACTCATGTGTTTCTTAAGCACATGCCTACGGCTATTAGCCTACAGGAATTCTTTTGCGACTTTTTTTCAGTCAATGACATTTAGTTGCTTTAAAAAAAAAAATGCACTTTACTATCTAGAGAGAATATATTAGTGGATTGTAATGCACCATAGAAGCCCCTCAGCAGCCGATTCATACATGTACATGTATTGATACATATATAATAACATACCACACCACCAGTGGTAAAATTAAATTTGTATGGTACATGTAAAAGTCAGCGACCTTTATATGTTTGTACAATGTACCGTGTTGAAACGCCAGCTTTTCTGGCTTTTTTCTTAAGATTTTACATTTTATTTATGTATCTCACGAAAGAGCAGCTGCCTTGACAGACCACAATTTGGCCACCCAAATCACGAAGGTGGTCTATTAGGGCAAGCCCAGTTGCCCCTGCCAACAAGAATTTTAGTCAGGGCAAACAAAAATTAAAACCTGCGACCTTTGGTCAGCAGAGCTAAAAATGATAAATGTGGGCAATAGCCAAAAGTCTTAATGTCGACCCAAGCACATGCCAAACAAGATGGCCATACCCCCTCCTCCCAAGAGAGACACAACAGAATTGTCTCTGTTAAGACCACCCAATGGACTGGAAAATGAGGTCTTAATATTTAATCATAAATTACGATCAAAGCACAATACAATTTATCGAGCGAGGCACTTTTGCTGTCAGGCACTTGCCTAGTCTACTTATATGAGGTCTTAATAGATAATATAATTCAATTTAGGATAAACAAAAACATGGGACTCAGTATTGATTCTAGGATGTTTGTAGGAGTCCCCAGATTGGCTCTTTGGATTTTCCAGTGCCAAATACTCACAGAAATGGGTCAATACATTGGAAATATAATAAGATATTATGCACGAAAAGTGGTAGATTGGCCTCTATGCCTGGCAATGTGGCCCAAGGTTGTCCACAGATGGTAAAATGCCTCACTGCCCCACCCTACAGTCAACACTGGGAATGTCAATTGGTGATCTTTATGGTCTCTTTATGGAGGTGGTCTTTAATGAAGCTTCTACAGTACTGCCCAGTATTGTACTCCTGCACAGTCTTGGTTGATGACTGGTCCATTGCTATATTTTTGTAAAGATGGGGAAAAACTGTTGGGGACATGGACGGATATAATGTGCTCTCTGAAACCCCTACTTTGTGGCTGAAGGATGTGCATGAGCAACATTGACAGGTCAAGTCTCCAGACAAATATCAAGGAAGTCTTGTCAAGTGTTGCCAGGGGATCTAATACTGCTGGAGCCCTGGCACAGCAGGCAATCCTGTCCAAAAGATACGGCAACATGGTAGGAAAACATACGAAAGATATCTTTGCAAGATGTCTGCCATTTATTTACATCATAGAAGGACAAGCGTTTTGTGTATATTACCTGGTGACAGTCTTTAATTGTGTCAAGTACTTTACCAAGTGCAGTGTAAATTATTATGACTGTTTCCTATGTTATCCCCCCTTGTGCATGCATTCATCACTCAATCAATATTGATGCATGCACGCAATGCCCTACATCCAGCGTGTCCAAAGCTTGCGACTTCATTCAGGCCTCCCTTCCAATTTCCAAAACCTATAAATGTTTCACATCTTACCAGGTACTTCTAATTTACCTGTGCTTTGAAAAGAACTAAACGCTTGATCATGCAAAAATGCACACCTGCATCCAAACATCCATAAATAACCTCAGGGAAGAAGGTTGACCATTAACTCTTTCAGCGCCACATTTTTAGCTAAGTCAACAGCTTTCCTCGGCACACCTTTGCCACAAGGAAAGCTGTTGACCTGGGCTGTTATATTCTATACTACTTCAGGCATGCTGGTGCCTGAATGAAAGGCCTTTTCACAAGAAACACGAACCTGGCACCCTTATCATAATTCAGAGCAATTCTTGACTTCAGTGGCGGTTGTCCCTGAAAGAGTTAAGTGATTAGCTGGTAGAGTGTGGCAGTTGAGTGCCACAGGGCTGAGCCACACATGACTGGCCAGCAACCAGACACAAAACCATAGCCCTCAGCCACATATCACACTCCAGACTGCAGAGATTCTGAAGAGGACAAGAAAAGCACCACAGAGGCAACGCACTCTCTGTAATATACAATAAAACCTCCCTAAAGAGAACAGCCATTTGCCAGGTTTATACTTGGTCTCTCAATCAACATGGATTGTCTTTACTCTTGTCAGTGTGGCATCAACTTCCACAATATATTTATGATGCTCGGGAAAATATAGTTAAGACATTGTGGATCGATCTACAATGTACATGTTTTATGAAGGCAATTAAGGCAGACAAAATAAAGGTTAAGATTCATTTATCATGTATACAACTTTCAAGGTCTTTTTTTCAAAGTTATCTCCTACAGTCCAATAAACTGCATTCCACCTTTCACTTGGTACATCGCAGTAAGCTCTTAATCCTGTATACCAGCAAGTTTGTACCTTTTCAAATCTCATCCAGACATTACCAAGGATTACACTGTAGTGTCACTATTCCCCACCAGGTGATGACTGAAATCACTATATCTTCATAAACCACAAGTGCACATACCGACTGTACTTGCCAGCTCACGTAATATCAGGGTTAAGTGACTAACATCTGGCCATGTAATTATCCACAAATTAGTGGCTTAATAAGGGGTGCTGAAATCTTACATAATTGCAGATCTTCATGGAATTACATTTACACCTGAGCCTTTTACAAACAATGGGTTTGTTTTCATTTTTGATTTCAGTAATCCTATTATGGTTGCAGCCTACCCATCATAATAGCCTTGGTGTCATTGCACTTATCACAGCCACCTTCTGCCTGTTTCATGATACAGCCCCACCCACAATAACAATACATAATACATTAATCCCCAGGCCACCTCCACCACATGTCCATAATCCTCAAATCTGTGACTTGTATGTGACAGATTGTGTTGAGGACGAAGTGTTAATCCTCACATGACAAAATGCGTCATTTAAGTCAGGTTGATATCACTAGAGCCTAGGGTCTGTGCAGCAGGATACAGGGAAAAGAAATGTTCAGCAGGCAAGCTGATGCTCTGACTGGGAATGTCTTAATTCCCAGAGAAGCTGAGCCCTTTCCCCCTTGAATTGAGACTGAGTCAACAGCTTTCCTTGGCATGGATTGGACACTTTGTGCCCGTGCCAAGGAAAGCTGTTGACTGGGGGCATGTGATCTTGATAGGTCTCATCGACAATTCTCAGTCAAACTGCTTTCCACCAGTGTTGAAATTTGTTGAAAACACCGAAACAGCCGACATTTGACCACCAGCTGGTTTTGGCTGGTTTAAGGGAGAAAGGGTTTATCGGTCTACTGCTGCAACAGCAACAACGATCACAAACAGACTCCTGCAGCAAAGCACGTAACTGGGTGAACACAACTTTCAGAGTGAAAAGTCGAGCAGGCAACATGCTGAAGACCTCTTCCAGACTACAGAAACTGGGCAGGCATCTTGCTGCTTGAAGGCCTTCAGAATATGTGATACATTATGAGGTTGAAAATTTCTTTTTTTTGGTGATATTTGTGTAGTGTGTGCAAAATTCAAACTGTCTGAAGTATGAATGCAAAGAGTGAATTTTTAGGGGACGATTATACTCTTTGTCTGGGGTTGCCCTGTACCTGTTTCTTGGTGCAGCATCGCTTGATCCCCTGAACTCCATCCATAAAGGTCTCCGTTGTACCTCAGTAAGTGAGCTATTGGTTTAGTAACAGTCCATGCTTCTGTCTCTTATTGGGGTCCGTTTGCAGCTGAACTGCCAATTACAATTCCTTTCAACCAATTAGGTCAGGGTGGGGAAGCCATATCCAAACATGTTTGACAGGCAACAAGGACAGGAGTCAAGGTATGATATTTTTGGCACCTAAACCCTCCAAAATCAATAGTCTTTGATTTTATAAAAAAAATTTGTCGGATGGATGAATGTACAGATGGACTGATGGACATGACCGATCGTCTGAGCTCTGTGAACTATGGTCATGCAGCAGAACTAAAAATTGAGAGTAGGTTTTATGTAAGCAAATTTCCACAATATTTCCAAAATATATATATTTTTTTTCAAATCGAGTCCCAAATGAAAAAAGTAGACGTGACTTTTGCGCGGAATTGAGAAGACAATTTTGTGGTCATTGTTGTTGCAAAAACACAAAATTCCTGCACATGGATGACTGTACTTAGCATTCAGAAAATATATACTTTGCAGCACTTTTTACGAGGATTCTGTGTGTTGTTAGGTGATTTGTGTAGGTGCGTAATAACATCTCACGTACATCCTAAGAATCACTGGTGTTCTCATGGGTCTTGTCAGCATCGTACTCATTACTGCATCAGAGGGTTGCCATCCTAGTGTCACTATCACTACAATCAGCACACAATACACAAGGGTGACCTGACCTCTTGAACTCCGACCCATAAATATGACTCCCTGCATGTAAATTTCAGATGTGATCAAAGTGTTGCAATTCACCACACTCCCATTCACAATTCAATGGATGACTCATTAGGTAAATTTACATGGTTCAACCACATCTAATTTAACTCATGCACTGCAGCAGCGTTAACAATGGAAACCTTCTTGTCAGCACGAAATATCACAATTTTCCCACTGCCATTATTACAACAAAGTGGTCAAACTGTCCAGGTGGGAAGGTCATTTGCATAATAATTATCCTGGCAATCCTGTGGACATGTGCTGTATTGAATCACACACTTCTTCCCCACTTCAGGGTCCTTGACCCATGATAACTGAAAAAGCCAATTATGTGATTTGATTGAAAAAATAATAATAACATCACAAATCCTTCTGCTTGGAAAATCAACCTACCATAATAATGTGGATAATATTCACTGTGTCTTTGTCTGATTTGCCTGGGTTGAATTTCAGATCTCCTTTGCCAATTTTGCCTGCGACGAATCCTGAATGGTACATATCCAGACATGGTTTAGAACTGTCAAAACCATGCAACAAAGGCAGCTCACAGTACAATCTTTAACCTATGTCAGCCCACAAATTGGTAATTCCAAAGCTCATGACATCTAAACAAAAATAAGATTCCAAGGTGGATCTCTTGACCATGAGGCATGAAAAAGAGGAAATCTGTGTGTTGTATCCACAAGTTGGAGAGAGCTCCAGTGAAGGTTTGAGTTTGGCGGTTATGTTGCGTCCACACGAAGTACGCTCCACATGGTGTGTGTATTCAACACTGGCTACTCCCCTTGGTGGATTCTATTCGCAATCAATTAGCGCTTACTCAAGCATGGTGCCAGCATAATCAGCTAACAATGTAGCACTTCCATTGACTCTGGCTGAGAGGAGCCTGAATGAACCTTCCTGGAAGCTCTGTGTGTTATGGGTTTTTCTCCATTGTGTCTCAAGTACACAGACACAAAAAGCCCAACAGTCCCTGGTTGTCTTGGCTCAAAGAGCTCTCCTGACAGAAGAGGTTTTCACTACCTGACACCCTGATAAACAGAAGACTTGCCCCCCCCCCCCTCCACTGCAGCCATCTGCACTTCTACTTTGCATGACCAAAGCATGCTGATAATTAGGCCATTAAATATGCATAATGGGAGTGTCAATAAATTCAGACAGAAAGTTAACATTTTGTAATTTCAATTTAAAGAATTAACACTAATACAGGCCAGACTTTCACTGAGTGTGTACTCAGCTCTCGGGCAACTGAAACACTTTTGTACACTCTTCAAATAAACGCTCACAGCCAACTACAAAAAAAAAAGCAATAAATTATCTATCCTACAGTGCAAAAACTTTGAAAGATTTGCATATAAAATGCCTTATGCCTAACTCTAATAATTCATTTTAATTACAGTGGTCCCTGTCTTGAGAGATCACTTCTAGGACAGACCACTTGTCTTGAAAGACCACCTTTTCAGAATACTGTAAATTGCTTTATTTTTGCGTGTATAAATCTTCAAGGTTTTTGTAGTTTTGACATTTCACTGTACTTTTAATTTCACTGTTTTCAGCATGGTTCCTATTCAAACAAGGTTAAAATACTCTTTCATTGTTTTTTATTTTCCCGGTTTTGTGCCATCAGGGAAATAAGTGAAAATCAGAGTCCAGCAAAATTTAAGCAATTTACAGTGCTTCTGTTTCTTACCTTCATCTTGTTTATTAAAGACCACCTGTCATGAGAGACCATAATTTGGTCATCCCTTGGGATAAACTTACCAGCCAGGTTTCACTGTGGATTCAAAATTATTTGTGCCTTTTCCAGTATAATATTGTTTTCAGGGACAGATCCAGAAATTTTACAAAAACCAGTACAGAGAGAACTGGTTGATAGCACCTGAAGGGCATGAAGCTTTACTGGAGGGATTTGGGGGCATACCACCACCCTCCCTCCCCCTGAAATTTTTTAAGTTGAGCACACAAAATGGTGAAATCTGACACATTCTGGGGACAAAATAATGCAATTTTGAACAGACAACTGTACAAACACACTGAGATATCAGGCTGAAAATATAATATCCTGATACATGGCATTATCAAGCTCCCTCATTTTTCATTATATAAATCATATTTACTAGCGTCTTCTGAATGGTCCCGGGAGTGCCTCCTGACATTCAATTCACACATCACTAGAAATTATTATCAGCAGGAAACGACATACCACATGTCATCCAAGTTGAATGTTTACAGGCAAAAGTATCAGAAATGTTCAGCAACATAAGCATCTTGGACTTACGTTGAAGTCTGATCTTATCATATTGTTGTTGATGTTTTTTACAGTGATTGTTGCTTTGTCTATATGTTTTGTTCCTTTTGACAGATTACTGTACTTCAGTAAGAGCACAGTCAATAAACATTCATTCATTCATATCAACTCTGTATGCACAGCCACAAGGGCCATTAAAATTGTCTGCATCCTTCGCACTTTACAGTGCAAGTGAGACAGACTTATGAATTTTTGTACTTTTCCTTCATATGACCAATTCGGAAGACAAATTGAAAATCGGGAGATTTGACAGATCTGGGACTCATTGTTGGATTGAAACCAGACTTAGGCTACTACTTTACTGGCAGTTATATTTTTCATGTACATTAATGAGTGATGTTTGCAGAGTTTTAAATGAAATATGTTTTAGTTTGTGTGTGTGTTTTTTGACAGGGGTGCGGGCACACCTCCCGCACCCCCTCTGGATCCGCACCTGGTTTTCATGACCTTAAGGCATCAGATGACCTATTGTTACCTTGGGAAAGGAATAAAGTTCAAATTAAATAAAATGAATAAACATAGTTTGTTGACCCCCCCCCAAAAAAGGAAAGAAAAACAAGAGGACTGTGACAGTCCTGTGCTCAGCTGATATGTACATATACCTTTGTAATTTTTTAAGATTTGTCCAAAAAAGAACAAGGAAATTCATAAAAATTAAAAAATCAATGGAGCGTGACCATTTCAACAAATCTGGTCGAGACTTCTGAGAAGTCAAAATAATGAATTTTAGCAGTAGAATGTCTATTGACTTACATAGTAATCAATAGGAAAGATGCATTTACCGATAAGTACCCGAATTGAAAAAAAAATCCTTAAAAATCAGAATTCCACAGCAGTGCCACCTAGTGAACACCTTTGTTTGACCCTTCCACAAGGAACATATCAAATAAGTTTCAGCTTAATCTGAGTGATGGTTCTAGAGGAGAAGTTGAAAATAGCAATAACACACAAAAAAATCATTATTTTTTTTTAAAATTGCAATGCCACCTGGTGACCAAATTTAGAACTAGAAGTCCCCAGGAGTATTCTTGTGTGATATCAAAGCAATCGGGTTTCAGAGAAGATTTTCAAGATTTGCCCCAAAAAGAACAAAAAAAAAAAAAAAACTTAAAAAATACAAAAATCATTGGACTGTGACAATTTAAAAAAACTTGGTAGAGACCCACCCAAGGTACATTGACATTGACATTGACATTGGCATTGACATTGACACTACGTTTGAAGTGAATCTGGCTCACGGTTTTTGAGAAGAAGTGAAAAATGTGAATTCTATATGGATGACAGATGACCTATCCTCCTAAAAGCTCAGCTGACTTATCAGCTGAGCTAAAAAGGACAGAAAGAAAAGAAAAGAACTGAAAGGCAGACAGAAAAACAGAAAGATAAAGGAAGGAAAGAAAGAAAGAAAGAAAGAAAGAAAGGAAGAAAGGAAGGAAGGAAGGAAGGAAGAAAGAAAGAAAGAAAGGAAGAAAGAAAGAAAGAAAGAAAGAAAGAAAGAAAGAAAGAAAGAAAGAAAGAAAGAAAGAAAGAAAGAAAGAAAGAAAGAAAGAAAGAAAGAAAGATAAAAAAATTAAACATAAATGTCACAGCATGGAAATAATTTGTTCTCTGTGGATTATCGAAGTATGGATCTGTGCCATATGGCATTGTTTGAGCTAATTGGGGGCTGTACTTCCAATATGCACTAGCATTACGAAGTCATCTATTTTAATGACTCTCATAGAACCACAAAGCACTGAAGGGAATTTGACAAGCTGTTGTAAAATTGTGTTTGATTACACAAAACTGGTATTCTCAAAACGACTTTTCTAGATATCTTCCCTGCATTATATACTGTTATGGGGTTCTGATATTGTGCATTTTTCTGTTGTTTGCTCGGAACAAATATTCTGTATTTGGTCTTCTCCAAATTTAAGAGTCTGCACACATAAATTTAATGAGGTACACAACAGAGAATTGTGCAGATTTTTGTTGTTATGTTTTTAAATGTTCCCCGTCCTCTGCAAAATTTCTTACAAATTCCACCAGCCTGTTTTCATCCCAAATTAGATTCTTGTCAAGTTTCTCAATTTGAGCAGATTAGTCTCTCAAATTTCATTGGGTCTCTAAACCTCACGATTGGGTCTCTATTAACCCAAAATCACAATTAACCATTTCCCTCTTTAATTGAGACTGTGTCAACAGCTTTCCTTGACATGGGTTGCACACTTAAGTGTCTATAACCCATGCTAAGGAAAGCTGTTGACCTGGGGCATATAATCTTGATAGCTGTGGTCTCATTGACAATTCTCAGTGAAACAGTGTCTACTAACCCATGCCCACGAAAGCTGTTGACTTGGGGCATATGATCTTGATAGGTCTCATTGACAATTCTTAGTAAAATTGTTTTTCATTATTGTTGGAATTACATAGTTGAAAACACTGAAGCAGACAACATTTGATTTGACCACTAGCCAGTTTTGGCCGGTTTAAAGGGGAAATGGTTTATAAACTCCACTACTTTTCCACCCCAGGCAGTGAATTGGACGAATAGACTAGGTGGTTACAGAGACCAAATCTGAGATGACTGCACAATTTAATGACGAAATACATTTACCTTACTCAATAAGAGAACAAACATACATGTATGTGACTGACGTACTATATAAACTTTCTTTAATTTTTCAAAAAAGTGGTAAGAAACCAGGACAAACAAAAACATGGCTGCCATTAGCAGCTTTTGTTTTTTTGTGTACTTCTAAAACTTATCTCCAAGCCCTAAAACTCTTGCATAATGTACACAATCCTGATACTGGATGATAGCAAACTGCAAATGATCATAGGAAGGTGATGGTCCCTAATATGTCTCTTTTCTTTTAAAGAAAACACAATGTCAGTTTCATGTGTGTGTTTATGCTGAAAGGTTTCAGAGGAAAAGCAGTTGCGCTCAGAGCTGAAATGAGGCAATTTAGTACCATCTGGTGCCACTTCTCCTGGATTTTCTTCTGGCCCAAAACTTGCATGATGAAACTTAAATTGCAATTAAATCCATATGAAAATTTCAGTTACTGCCATTTAAAACTGTAACACAGGCTTTTTTTTCAAAAGTAAAAAATAAAATCAAATGAATAAGAAACTATTTAAATGTCATGTGTAGTGGAACTTGACATGTCCCTCGCGGTCAATATTTGAACAAGCTGCTTCGAGTAACTTCTGCTTAACTCTTTCCCCCTTAAACCAGCCAAAACCAGCCAGGGGTCAAATGTCGTCTGCTCCACTTTTCTGGACTAATTTCAACAGTAAGGCTGTCCTTAAAAATATGTTGGTTCGCTGTAACATCTAAATCCAAATTTAGGAGGTAGGTAAGTAGGCCAAATTTTTTATCCCGCAAAATCCTCAAATTCTAAAAATAGTAATATAGAAAATTCAAAGATTTATTCCTTACATATGAAAAAAATATTTGGGTGGGCGGTAAATTAATTGGGTCAGTCAGGTTACTGAAAACAAGGAATATTTTGTAGGGTGGCCCAATGAAAAACAACTTGGATAAAATTTGTGAGCCAGGCCATCAATATAACATGCCCCAGGTCAACAGCTTTCCTTGGTGTGGGCTGGGTGCTTAGCAGCCAATCCACACCAAGGCAGGCTGTTGACTCAGTCTTAAGAAGGAAGGGGCTAAATTTATAAAATTGGAAGATGTGGGACCCAACAGACATTGTAGTGTCATGCAATCACAGACAGAAATATTACTAGGGCAAAATGATCACTGAAACAAAAACAGTTGCCTACCTGCAGCCAGAATGTGTTTTGAACATTCTTAAATATCTTCACCAAACTATTTTTTTTTTCAAAAATCTCTCATCAAATGTTAAAGATTTAAGAGAAAAAGAGTGATTAATGCTGTTTGTTAAATTACTATTCAAACACATTGTAAACAGTACAGGACCAAAAAAAAATTATTGTGATTTCTTGCTGTGACCCAAAATCCTCTTCCTTTCGGATGGGACTGCTGCAAGTGCTGCCATCTGTGGGCCTAAGCTCCAAATGTGTAGTCCTGCAAGCCAATCAGGAGCTTCTCTTACTGTCTTGGTGAGACTTCATAGCAAAATGGAGCCAGGTCCCATCTGGCTCACTGATGGTGCTGTGAGTTAAGTTAATGTGAAACATCTGATGAAGCTTACCAGAAATCGACTATTTTTTCCAGGTAACCTCATGACCCTGGTAACTTGGTAAAGGTGTTATATAAAACAACCGACACCTAACTAACTTGTGACACGGTTACTTGAATGGAAGCACTTTAGAAATTGATGAATTTGAGTTGCAGAGTTCTGCCCTTCAATTACAGCTACACGTACATAGAAATCCACCACAGAGTGAGCTGAAGTAAAAAATCTTGATCTGCCTGTCAGCCTGGGTCTTGAGTAAGGTACAAGCCAGCCACTTGAAACCCACATTTTTTTCCTTTTCCTTTTTCTTTTTTTGCAAAACAGCCCAGCATACTGTGCAACTTATGATATGTTCAATGATTTGAAGGTATAGGTATTTGAAATCCTCAAACTATCATTTGAACTCATATTCCATTTCAAGGACACATGCAGTTCCTTGAAACATTAGTACTAACATCAAAAACAAGAACTGAAGTCTCCAGGATATCTAGACTAAACATAAACTTACAGTGGCAGTAAAAATTTAAAAAAAGAAAAGAAAAAAAAACAAAACAAAACAAAACAAACACAGCAACAACACACAATTAAATGTGAATATTGGTATGGGGTTCTCAGTATATGTTGCCATGGTGACTGCACATAGCCATAGCTAGTGCATGTATGGTCATGAATTTCTATAGCTAGAAGCAAGAAGTTTTGCATTGACCAAGTCATAAAAGCTAAAGGAATATGCCTACCATTATACATGTATGTACAGATCCATGTGTAAAGGTTTCTAATGCATATATATAAATTCAAATTCACTTATGTGCCAGTTGGCCAGAGGACTGGATAATTAAACATACACACACACACACACACACATAGACATGTATCTGTGTCTCTGTCTGAACATCACCATTTAAGCTGGCTTTAATTTCTCATTGAACTGTTCTCTGTCTTCTTAAAGCCACAGGCAATATTAATCCATCACCAAAACTGCTTTATCAAAACCTACGTGACTTTGTAACATAGCGTAGCCAAATGACATTTTATCCAAACTGTTATCAAATAGGAGGTTACATGACTGTCAACAATGCCGCCTATATTATGCAGGACCACCACTATCATTGTCATAAGATGGCTGCAGATGTTAACCCTTGAAAAGCAGATGTGTATGTATGTCCATCTATATGTGTATTAGGGGTCCCTTATTTTTTTCACAACAACTATACATGCAATTGGACACTTGTATGATTATCCTTCGTACTCACTGATCCACATTTCTTTGAATCTACACATATACCAATGCACCATGCCTAAGTTTGTGCTCAGCATTGCATTCATACAATTTACAAACAATACACGTTTGTAAAACATAGACGCCTCCCTATTATGTTTGCCCTCATTACCTCCTTGATAGTACTAAATGGGGCACTCATGACCTTAGGAAGTGATTGAAAGTCATCAATTTGCAAACCTGATGTAGTCCTTATAGAGGACTTTACCTTATTGAAGTACCTATGTGACCTTGGAAATATGGTCAATGTCAAGGTCAAACATCACCTAGCCCTATTCAGGAGTATACACTAGGGCAGCATCAAAGTCTTATCTCAAAAAATTCTGAAGTTATGGTGCAGAAACCACAGTCTACCAACCTGTGTGGTGACCTTGAGGATTGGGTCAAGGTTATCTATGTTCTAACTTTATCAAGCCCTTATAAAGGACTATCATCAGATGCAATATTGATATCCTAAGCTAGATTCTGAGACAGGATGCCAAAACCAAATTCACTTAAGTTGCCTTGTGACCTTGGAAATAAGGTCAAGGTTATCCTTCTTGGAAGCTGATCTAGCCCTAATACAAGACTATAAATATATACAAAATTAAAGCTCTGGCTCAAAAAATTCTACATTTATCAAGCAGAAACCAAATTCCGTAATGTGGCTGTGCGACCTTGGGAATAGAGTCAAGGTCACCCATTTCAGAACTTGTCCTACCTTTTATAGAAGACTATACTCCTGTGCAATATAACAGCCCCAGGTCAAAAACATCTTTAGCTATCATGCAGAAACCAAACTCACTAATAGAACTCTACGTGGTGACCTTGGGAATTTGATCAAGGTCATGCATACTCTAAGCTGACCAAGCCCTAATTGAGGACATATTACCATGTGCAATATTGAAGTCATATCTTAAATTCTGAGTTACAATGCAGAAATCAAGTTCACTAAAGTGGCCTTGTAACCTTTGAATTTAAGTCAAGGTCACCTATCTTCGAACTTACCCTAGCCCTGGATAAGGACTATAATCCTATGCATTATACAGGTCCTTTCATAAACACTTTTTGAGCTATTCTTGTTATAGTGTGGAAACCAAAACTTGCAATAGTACCTCTGTGACCTTGGAAATAGGGTTAGGGTCATGGTCAACCACCTTCATATTTCACCTAGCCCTTATATACATGTAGTTGCATATATCTGGGCATTATTGAAGTCCTGTCTCAAAAATCTCTTGAGTTATGGTGCAGAAACCCGAGTCTCTCTGCTGATCGACAGACTGACATAAGCAAAGCTATATGCCCGGCCTTCTTGTCACTGATTAAAAAACAAATCAGTAGCACTGAAACATCAGCTCAGCGTACTGGGATATCAGTGTACTGGGGTATCAGCACACAAGGGTATCATTGTACTGGGGTATCAGTGTACTGGGATATCAGTGCACTGGGGTATCAGCACACAAGGGTATCAGTGTGCTGGGGTATCAGTGCACTGGGGTGTCAGTCTATTCAGGTATCAGTGTATTGGGGTATCCTACTGTTAACAAACTAAACGAGCTGCAAACGAATCCTGATAACTAACTATCCCTCACTGTAGGACAAAGGGTTAACTGCTGCAAAGGCAGCCCAAAGGTTAAGCTAGAGATGACACATCTTCACCTGGTGAGTGAGATGATCAGAAATTCCCAATGCTCCCCTGATCTCTGAATTCAGACCCTGCACTGCCATAGAAGGATGATCGCTCCTGACTCCACCCTCGTAATGATTGGGTTCACCTTGGTTCCTTGTATGGTCACATGACAAGACTTGCTCTTCACACAATTCATGTGAAGTTAAAATAAAATCAGTCTCAGTTATGGAATACCATGGCTGCTTTAACATTTAGGGTTCAAATTTCATTGAAATGATAATAATAATAAGTACACAACACCCTCTGTTTTATTTTGTTGTAATACATGTTGTAAAAATCTAACTCGGATGGATTCAAAATTAATGAACCATTTTGGTGTGCGAGGGATATCTAGCCTTGTATCCTCTCCTGCTCACGCGTTAATTCCCTGGATGAAAATTATCTGTTTAAATTTCTTACTTAAAGTTTATTATTACTAAGCAACCTTTTGGGTTAAAATCGTAGATATCAGATTTCATGATACATGTAGCACACCAAAGATCAAAAGCTTTTGTTGGTGCAGCATTTTTTGTATAATGCACCCATTATGCACCAACAAAAGCTGTTGACTCAGCCTTATTCTAACCAGAAAAGGGTTAATATAATGTACACTGTACTGTAGCAACTTAAGTCAGTCTCATTCTAACCAGGAAAGGGTTAATAAAGTACATTGTTCTGTGTAAATCTGAGTCAGTCTAATATAACCAGGAAAGGGTCAATAAAATACAGAGGTCCCTCTTTCGAAAGACTCCTCTTTTGGGAGACCATCTGCCTTTTATGATCATTTTCAAGTATCTTCTAAAGATAATTTACCCTTTTGAGTCTTTTGGGAGAACACCTGCAGGACCTGACCAGTGGCCACTCAAAATAACCCTAAAAGACCATATCTCCACCCAGAATGTCCCATTTCACACAAGTAAAACCTACCTATTTTGTTCAAGATTGGACTAATAATTTGTCAAAATCAGTTCACAAATCCATATTATGTTTATGATACCAATAAATGAGTAAACACATGACTTCAGTCATAAAGTACATTGAACTGTATAAATTTGAGTCTGTCTTATTCTAAATAGGAAAGGGTTAATAAATTACACTTGTACTGTATAAACTTGAGTCAGAAAGAGATAGATAGACAGAAAGACAGACAGACAGACAGACAGACAGACAGATAGATACAGGCTGACTCGCATGCACTTCATGCACAAGTGTCAAACACACTGGAAACAGAGCAGCTTTGTATAGATCTGTGCTTAGAAACCCAGCCAGTTATAAGGGTTTATGACAGTTGTGACTTATGCCTCAATAAGTACAGACCTGGATGCCTGTTATGCCTGCTCTGACTTTCGGCATATTTGAAATGACTCTCAGCATTGAAAGGTAACATTATTTGTGCACGATAGTGACACAGGTATGGCAGACAAAACATTTCGGCTCTGCTCTTGGGTTGGACTTCTCATCATTTTTTGAAGTCTTGATGCACGTCCAAGAGATGGGCTTTGCTTTCCAGCACATGTCCTCATCAAGTTCCAGGTCAAAAGAGAGAAGCTGAAATCTGTATACCACCCTGACGCAGACCTGTCACTGGCAATAAACACTGCCTGCTGAGTGATATCCCAGACCAATTTGCCCTATCTTCTCACAAGTCCACTAACATTACTGTCTCACGCTGCCAATTATTCCTCTGACTGACTCCCCAAGCCAGGAAACTTTAGATCTTCATACCTAAACAAATCTCGCTTCAAACTTTTTCTGGACTTCACTTCTAAAAATATTTTTATTCCTTGCCCTCTGAGGTTTTGTTTTGAATATACACTTTCAGATGCAAACAAATTAATCTGTTCAGACAAAACAAAACAAACACACAACATAAGCAAAAACTTTGATGTTTGACGTCATCCTTATTTTTTTCTACCTTTTTTTACCTGCCAACTTTTGAAGGGTCCAAAGTTTCCCATGCATCTAGGCATGATCAAGAATTATTTCCATTTATGGCCAGTAGGGGACAGCACATACTTGCTACTTCCCATTTGATTTGTCAATGATCTGAAACATTAATTTTATCATGGCCAGGTTTCTGAGCAAATATATATAGTGGTGCATGTGGTAGTTTCTCATATATATATATATATATATATATATATATATATATATATATATATATATATATATATATATATATATATATATATATATGTATATATATATATGTATGTATATATATGTATGTGTATATATATATGTGTATATATATATGTGTATATATATATGTGTATATATATATGTGTATATATATATATATGTATATATATATATATATATATATATATATATATATATATATATATATATATATATATATATATATATATACATACATACATATATATGTATATGTATAGATCTGTATAAAACGGCCAATCTTGCTTCACTTCCTGAATAGACTGGTTACTGCTTGAAACCTTGCTCCACTCTCTGTGTTCTTCCATTGTATTTTGCCCATCAAAAAAAGAAGCAATCATTTATTTTCATTTTTAGACCACAATTGCCTTGTATTTTCGGTGGACTGTTCTTACACTATCGCATTTTTTATAGGCTGCCAGCTGGGATTTGGAATGTGGGTGTCCGAAAATGTTAATATTTGTCAAAATTTCTTTACCTCAGGATGTACATTTCCTTTCACACCAAAAAGTCATGACTTTTTGATGCCCCAATTTAAAGTTTGGCCATCCACGGACAGCCCTCTAGTTACATGCATACTATGCTACTTCTATGCAACATTTTGTTCCGGTAAATTTCTACAGAATATAATCATCTTTGAAGCATGTTGGCATTAATTATCTCAGATTAAAAAAAAAAAGTCCAAGATAAGAGTAACGGTATTTTTTGAAAGAGCATAAGGTCTCATACACTGGTACAGTGTAATAATTTTGCCAGAGTACAAGATATGGAATCGAAGAAAATTTAGAAATAATGGCTGGTACAAAGTACAGACAATAAAGCACCTTGCAGCACCCAGCACACACTAGTACTCCAAATAAAGAAGCCCTGTACAAAGTACTGAATACCCCTGCATCCCCCTCTTTTTACATAGGGTGGAGATGTGTGTGGGGGATGGAGATGAGCATTGCTGGTGGGTAGGTCCCATCATATACTGGTGTCACTCAGATTGTAGTGTGATTGGAATGCTCCAGCAATGTCACCACACCAAGACGATATACCCACACCTACCAAAGGTCATGACCTCTGACCTAGATGATGTCAGGGTCATGACAGATAGAGCCAGAAAATCCAAACAACTGTGCCCTTCATTCTTTCATCCCCCCAAAAGAAGGATCTCAAATAAATATGAAGACAACAAATTTCAAACATTTTTGCTGTGACGGAAGCCCTCATAAAATGCAGCCAGCTGTGTTTCTGGCATTGTGATGGTTACATGTGTGAATGGATGGCGGACATTTGATATAGCTTGTTGGCAAACCTATTGTAAACACCATCTTTTCTCAACTTTTGGCTGTCAGGAATTCGGTAAACTGAACATCGAAAGTAGATCATGGCCAGACAGCTGGGAATACAGGGATAAACAATAGTGATGCTTAGCGCGTGAAGTACACACTGACTGTACAAAGAACTCTCCCGTGAAAAAAACTGTTTACCAGTGCATCGACCCTGAGGTTAGGGGCACCTATACACCTTCTTGAGCATGTATTTGCACAGTTCCTGTTTACAAGTGTTGCCATGAATAGCATTTTGATCAGCAATGTCACCTCTGTGCCCCACCAGGTCCACATGGACTAGACACACTGACCCTGCCTTATTGCCATCTTCTCTGCTACATTCTATCCCCAGCAACACAGCAAGCTTCCTGTCAGGGGTACAGGCAGTGATCCATTGCACTGACCATGACAGAGACTGCATACATGCATATCCCATGCAAGCTACCCTTTTTTCTGTATGGTTGTGCATGACTTGTACAAAACATACATAACTACCAGTAAATTGATTTATGATCTTTTTCTTTCTTTCTTTCTTTCTTTCTTTCTTTCTTTCTTTCTTTCTTTCTTTCTTTCTTTCTTTCTTTCTTTCTTTCTTTCTTTCTTTCTTTCTTTCTTTCTTTCTTTCTTTCTTTCTTTCTTTCTTTCTTTCTTTCTTTCTTTCTTTCTTTCTTTCTTTCCTTCCTTCCTTCCTTTCTTTCTTTCTTTCTTTCTTCCTTTCTTTGCGAAATGCTAGTTTTGGTCTTAAATAGAAGATACAACTGTACTTCACTTTGTGATTCAATATTATCTGTTGAGCTAAATTGTTTATGCATATTATAGGACATCCTTTTAACTGCAAACATTCACAATTCCATATCATTTTTGGACAAACAGTGTACAGAGTGAATGCCCTGTACCACTGTAATCATGGCAATCATGAAATTAATTTGTAATTTTTTTTTTCCAATTTTCTTTTTTTTTTTAATACACAAATCTTATGAAACAACAGTTGGGCTGATGCTGACAGACTGGGGTCTACACAACAGGGCCCTATCTGTAATGATCAGCGACTGTCACAATAGGCCTGCTGCACACATGTCTACCAGGACATCTGGTTAGGCTATGATTCCTGTGTTGCTGACACCCTGACTGTCAACACACAGTTCATTCATGGTGCAGGAATGTCAGGCAGGCAAGAAATGCCAAGTAAAACAATCTCGTGGCAGGTTTACTGGTTACTCACAAAACAAGGTACATTATTGAACTGATATACGACACACTGACTCATTCTTCTTTTTTTTTTAAAGGCAGCAGCGTTATCAATTGCAAAAACTAACCACTGTTTACAAAAGCAGATTTTTATGCTTAAATATGATCTGCATGATTGCAAGCCAAAACACACAAAGAACTGAAACAACTCTTGTTCTTATTTTATGAACTCCCTTGCTAAAACCATGTCTTTAACAAGAGGCGTATGAGCCTAATGCTCTGCTGATATGTAATTCACTGGCCATCAACAAAAATTCATTTCCTGAAATGCATTCCCATGAGAAATTAGTCAAGGTCATCCACATGATGTAACATCAGACTTCCACATGAACACACATTTGTGCTACATTTGGTATTGCACCCATTATTCTTTATCAACATATTGAATTTAGTCTTCTTCATGACCTTGAAAAATAGGCCTAGGTCACACAGCATATAACAAAATTGGCCAATTGGCCTGCATAGTTGGTACAAGTTTTCCAGTTTCATCCAAATTTATTATCATAGGCATCGCAATAAAATCATTTGTTGATATGCATTCATGACCTTCAGAAAGTAGGTCAAGGTCACTACATTATGCAGCTTTTTTGTGGTACATTTGGTATTATTAGCCTTCCTTTTCTCATCATGTAAAATTTAATGTCCTTCACCACATCCTTAATGACCTTGAAAAATAGGATAAGGTCATCCAAACTTTTACTTATTTGATCATTGGACTAATGCTTATTTGGTGTAAATTTAGAAGTTCTTTTTACCTGATGGATATTCCCACTAAGTTTTAAGATGATTCATGAAAAACTTTTTAAAAAAAACAGCATTGTCAAAATTTTCCAATTATGTCCTAAATATTACATTAACTTTAGGTGGTGCAACTAATATCAAACTTGACCTAGATGTTCATACACTTGATGAGTCCTGAAAGTTGTATGGGGCTAACATGAAAACTGTTGACTGTATCACGTTCACAAGCTAAAGCTTACTGACAGATGGACTGACGCAATGACGGACGGACAGACGAGTGATCGTATAAGCTCTGTGACCTACCGCTAGCAGACGTAAAAAGTCAGGTACATTGCAAGGCAGTTCAATAAACATGTTCTCAAATAATATATTTACAAATTTCGTTAACCCCCAAATGGGGGTATATTACCCTTTCAAAACCTTAAATACCCTCTGAGAAAATTCTAAAGGGTCACAAGTCTTGTTCATTTACATGTAAAGTCAGTGAAAATCTAGTCTTCTCACATGAATTTCTCTTCTTGTGATCCCCTGAAAAAAAATTCCTAACGGAAACACTGATATATTGACAAATTTTTTACATTTCAACCTATAATCCTGTCATAAGCACCATCAATGTCAAACTGCTCCAAGGCTTTATTATAATTCATTCATAAGATATGTCCAGAAACTTTCATAAAGCTAATGAAAATATGAAAATGCTGTTGCATTCATTGGCGATTGTTTAAGGAAGGAAGGACATACAGCTGTGTGGACATTAGTGATTACATGTATGTAAGTTATGTGACCTTACGTCAGAAGAAGTGCCGAGAAATGTGTATTGATGCGTTTCCACACCATGAACTGTGACAAGACAAATGTTAAACTGCTGGTAAACTGTGTTTACTCTGCACACAGACCCATGTATGACATTATACTCTCAGTGTCTTTCTTGAGCTAAGATGCTGACCTGGGAGCTGTATCAACAAACCGCAACACCCCCTGTCCATGCTGGTATGTAATTAAATGATAATTCACTGTAGTAAATCTGTCTTATGCCTCCCATCCTCTCTCAGCTATGGCTGCTGATACCACTCCATTTTGGTCAACATCAAACTCCTACAACCGTACCTATTTCAGAAGTCACTGTCAATAATGCTTCACCGCTTGTGCAAAGAAGTTGATTTTACAAGAAAATATTTCCAAGCATCACATGTACTGAAGATTTAAAATATCTTACCACAGTTTACTATAGGTTTCAAAACAAATTGACATCATTGTTCAGTACCTTCTAATGCTTTCTTATTTCATCTCAAGGCTGCTACATGCCATCTGCTGGTCATGTTCTGAGTCTAATCCATCATTGTATCATTCACTTGGGGTAAAGTACATATTCTCATGTGTCAAAGTCAACTCTCTTACACACACAGAGGAGTCACTCAATTATGCCAGAGAGGTAAAGGGGAATTTCACAGCACCCCCACCCCCCACCCCCACCCCCAATTGGCTTATTGTATTCAATAGGAATGGATGCATCAACTGACAAGTACCTGAATTTTAAAACTTTGTTAAAAATCAGACATCTGTAGCATCATCACCTAGTGAGCAACTTTGTTGGACCCTTACACAAGGTACACTTCTAGCAAGTTTCAGCACAATCTGGACGTCAGTTTTAGACAAGTAGTTCACATCAACAAAATCACTTGAAACTCCATAAAACAAGAGAGCTTAAATTTCTGAACGGTCTGTCCTCAGCTGATGTTGACATTCAACCCATAACAAGTGCCCCTCTGGTCTAGGGAATAAGGGTGAACAGCAAGTAAAAAATTGGGCCTTTCCATTGCAATTCCCATTGACTTGCATGGTAATCAATGGAACTGCATTCATTAACCAACAGGTACCTAAACTGAAAAAAATTGTTAAACTTGAGTGATGCAGAGTATCGCCACCTAGTGGTCACTTTTGTTTCTCCCGCCCACAAGCTACATTTCCACAAGGGTTCACAACAATCTGAGTGACGGTTTGGAGTGGTCGAAAACTGCGAAAACCCACTGAAAAATTAGTGGAGTGTGACCACTTGAATAAACTCATTGACACCCACCTGGGGTAGATCTGCACCAAGTTTGATGTGACTCTGATTCACAGTTTTTCAGAAGAAGTCAAAAATGTGAATTTCCATTGCAATTCCTATTGAGTATGATGATAATCAATAGGAATGCATGCATTAACTGACAGGTACCCAAATTTAAATTTTTTTTCAAAATCAGGGATCCAGAGTATCCCCACATAGCGAACACTTTGTTTAACTCTCTCATAAGCTACAAGAGAGACCCACCCAAAGTGCATTTTCACCAAGTTTGAAGTGAATCTGGCAAAAGGTTTTTGAAGAAAATGTGAATTGTGGAAGACAGACAGATGGATGGACAGACAGATGACTTTTCAGTCACATGAGGTAAAAATTTGTCAAAAGTTAAAGAGTATCACCACTTGGTGACTAACATTGTTTAACCCTCCCACAAGCCACATTTCCGCCAAGTTTCAGAACAAGAGTGACAGTTTTGGAGAAGCAATCTACAATAGCTTCAACAACCAAAAAAATTCATAAAAAAAATAGCAAAAAGTGTAGCTTCACCTGGTGAACAACCTGACATCTGGGGGTTCCCAGAAGTGGCCCTATGCAATTTCAAAGCAATTGGCCAGGCATTTCCGAGCAGAAGATTGTTCAAGATTTTGCCAAAAATGAACAAAAGATTCATTAAAAAATTTAAAAATCAATAAAGTTTGAGCATTTGAACAAACTTGGTAGAGACCCACCTGAGGTGTATCGTTACCAGTTTGAAGTGAATCTGGCCATTGATTTCAGAGAAGTTTAAAATGTGAATTGTGCATGATGATTGGACAGACAAGGGATGCCTACTTATAACATAAGCTAAGCTGACTGACAAGTCAACTGTGCTAAAAATTGAAAATAATTACCTTGAAAACTTATTACCTCACAGGGTGTTTACCACAGTGCATCTTGGGGGATCACCGGGACAAGATCAAAGCAGGGCATATAGTATAACATGGTTGTGGTCGCAGTATGGCTGATGTTCTCGTAATATTAGATGAAAACAGCATCCCCAGTGCAAAACTACCTTCTAAAGTGTAAAGAACACACACTGGTGCACTTCGATCCAACCTTGAGGTTTTTGTTTCTGATCAGTTTGATCCAGGTTTGCCTCTCTGTTTTGTTGGAAAGTAACTGGTAAAACCTGAGTCCAGGTGTCGTTCTCTTGGAACTTGTGCACTTCAGCATGCAACAGTTAACATTCGACATTATCTAACTTTCTCTGATTGGAACTTGAGCATACGTGTATCACACCATCAAGAGTCTACACTGCATCTAACGTACTACTCCACTGTGAGTCTGAACTACGGGCTGAGTTTGTCCCCGGCGATCCCCCAAGATGCATTGCAGTAAACACACTGTGATGTGGTAAGGCAACAGGGTAATTGCAGCACTACCGGTTGAACAAACTAAATTCTAGGGATCCCAACAAGTGGACCTATGCAATTTCAAAACAGTTGGCAAAGCAGCTTTGAATAACATATTTCAAGATTTTGCCAAAAGAATTCGCCAAAAATTAAATAATAATAAAATAAATAACTGATAAAATATCCAAAAATCAACAGGAGAATGATGTTTTGAAAAGATTGAATAGAGGCCCACCCAAGCTATATTACCACCATGTTTGAGGTGAATCTAGCTGTGTGTTTTGGATAAGTTGAGACATCAATTGTGGATGATGGACATACACAGATGGACTGCCAACAAATACCCACCATATAACCTCTGCTGACAGACAGGTCAGCTGAGGTAAAATTTTCAATATTCTGTGTTATAATTTCCTAGATTTCGACATTGATCATATTGCTTACTGTATAAACAAAGTTCTTACTCATAACACAGAAATTATACGGACAGTACTATCAAAAAAGAGCACAGGCTTTGTGGTAAAATGATGCTGCGTTCGCCTGAACATTCAGATTGTCAAAAACTCAAAGACTTATGTAGGATGGTTGCCATATAGGACCAACTGATGAGTTTCCAGTTTTTCTTAGTTTTCTGCTTTAGACTGTAGCCAAAGGTTCAAATGACCTCTTATTTTTTTCCAGAAGAAAATTTTGCACATTTTCCATCCACGTTAATAATCTTGGCCCCGTTCGCAATGAAGAATAGTCAGGCCATCATAATCCACCATCCCTGTACCACTCTATACCAAGGCAATCCATGTTAATGCGAGATTCTCTGTTTTACATCACTAGATTAATGGCAGCATCCACTTTTTTCACCCAGAATGCAAAAGGGGAATGTCAGGGATATTTTTAGGAGTGGATGAAAGAAATCTCAGATATTGCATGTCATTTTTGTTGCCTCATATGGTTTAACCTTAGCAACAAGGTAAATTTTACCACATTTCAGATTTCTGCAGAAAAATCACTTTTCTATTTTTGGTGGGTCATTTTGTGGTTGATTAGGATATCTGAAATGGTAAAAACCCTCAGGCATACATGTTGACAGTGAATCTGAGCAAAATTCTTTGCATTTAATTTGCACACATTTGCCCATTAACGAGAACCTTGTATTACTTGTCACTGCAAATCTATACAATTAGCTTGTCATCACTCATGAACCAATGACAGGATGAAATTACATGGGATCACAGCATTTGCTTCAGGTGGAGGACTTTGCCTACCATACAACAAACAAGAGGCCCATGGGCCTCATGCTCTGCTGACATATACAGCGATAAAATAGAATAATGGGTGAACAAGAAGGAGACAA
The DNA here is from genome assembly GCA_964020975.1 of Hermodice carunculata. Taxonomy (NCBI): domain Eukaryota; kingdom Metazoa; phylum Annelida; class Polychaeta; order Eunicida; family Amphinomidae; genus Hermodice; species Hermodice carunculata. The sequence continues at coordinate 453,060 of CAXHWN010001720.1, forward strand.
GGAGAGGTTTTTAAAAGTGATTTATTAACCGTACAACTGTAGGTGGCACCACCAATATCATCCTTGATCAAGATTTTCATAATGTGTAACATTCTACTTTAAGCCATGATATATACATTTGGTAAGACTTGCTGCATTCTCTGAAATAATGAATTTATATAAGTTTGAACACATTTTGACTAATAATTTCTGTACAAGTATAGGTGGCACCACTAGTATCAACCTTTTTGATTGAGATTTTGACTTCCCACATAATCCCCCCACATTTCATGAAGATCCACCACAAATTAAAGATGCCAGAACATTCACAAAATTTTCACATTTTGACCCTTATATTACATAATAGTATAAGTGGCACCACCAACATATAACTTCACCTCGATTTTCATACACCCTATAAGTCCTGAAAGTTACACTGGATTAACTTGAAAACTGTGGATGGTATTGTGCTAAGGAGCAAAAGTGTACAGACGGGTGGACAGACATGAGTGGTCACATAAGCTCTGCGACCTTAGGTCAGCAGAGCTAAAAAAAAAACTGGAGTTGGCATCCCTAGACTGCCCCCAGGCCAAATAAAAATATGGATTCAATGTGGTTCCATTTCCCCTCAATCTCAGCAAACACATGATAGATGGTTTGCTTGTCGTCACCATACAGTTTGTCATATTTTTTTTTTTTGATAAACAGCTGAAAATGATCAGCACAGAAAAAGTAAGGTTGCAACTGACAAAAAAGTGGGTGGGGGAGGATTTGATAGAGACATGAAGTTCATGAGTGCATTTCAGTTAAAGAAGGAACCACCCTCCAGTGAACAAATCAGCGCCACCTGCCTGCACCATGTTTGCTGGCATCAGGAGGTGTCCGTGACAGGCAACCAGCACATGAAAGTGAACACGACAGTTTATTGTGTGGTCAGTAGTCTCAGTGTCCAGTGCAACAGATCTTCCAAGGTTCTAGGTTCTGTGTTCTATACTGTACCCTTACTGCACATATAAATCCACTTTGCTATTGCACATTGGTTTTTCTAGATAATCGCTGAAATACACATTTATATTCAGTAAGCATTCAAGAAAACCAATTTATTTCAGTGAGGGCTTTGATGAAAGGAATTCTGAGATACTACAGTTCAGTAAGCAGGTCTTGTCTGGAAGTAATAACTACCACCCACTAACATGTAAAATGGGCACATTGGTACATGCACCTGAATTAAATCTCTTTTCTTGACAACCTTCAAGAGAGTATTTAGCCCTTTCCCCCTTGAGTTAAGACTGAGTCAACAGCTTTCCTTGGCATGGGTTGGGCACTTAGTGCCCAACCCATGCCAAGGAAAGCTGTTGACCTAGGTCATGTGATCTTGATAAGTCTCATGTACATTTGTCTGTCAAATTGTTTTTCATAACTGTTGAAATTAGTTGAAAACACTGAAGCAGACGACATTTGACCACCAGCCGGTTTTGGCCGGTTTGAGGGGGAAAGGGTTAACCTGTCTTGAACATGATGTTCTCTCACAGGATGTGTAAGTGACACATAAAGTAGAAAGTTTCCCAACAATGGTCTTTCTCTTTGGACTCTTTTGGTGGCAAGTTTTGTACTGCTTCGGTAGCTTTCCTCAGACTGCTTTGGGCACCACCCACCCAAAGTGTGCTGAGGAAAGCTGCTGACCTGGACTACTGTACTCTCTGGAACTACAGGCTCGTACTTGAATGAAAGGTCTTTTCACAGCGAATATGAATTTAACATCCTTATTATGATTGAGACCTGTTCAACTTAAGTGGTTCAACTTTATTCGCAGTTGGCATTGAAAAAGTTAAGAAAGAATGATGCTAGCCATGGGAATGGTCTTTTCAGACAGAGTCACTGTCCATCACTCCCACTGAGTATCAGCGCATCTTAACAAGAAGTATGACTAGAAGATCAAACCCTGTCACTCTTATCTAACATTATTTTCATTTAGGATGATTTTTTTTTTTTCTTTCAAATTTTAGATAATACACAGCAAGATACAATTTCCTTCAACCCAGTCTGAGCATCATCTTAAGTACTGGACATAAAAGTGGCAACTTCAGTCATTATACAGAGACAACAAGCTTGAAACATGGAAAACAAAAATTTTATTTAAATAATTTTTCCCTAGCTGGATGCTACTACCCCATTACAATAGTCCCACCCCTTGACAGACCTGCCTGACTTTTAAGCCATATTTATCAGACCCCTTATAAAATATGTCCCAAGTTATTTGACCTCCATTGAGAGACCACCTGTTTTATGTGACCACCTTTGGACCTGCCCTTGGGGGTGGTATTCATCTCATAGGATTGCTGCATCACCGAGGTTTTTGAGACATTTATCAAGTCACTTTTTAGAAGGTGCAGTGTGAAGAGAACAGGTTTTTGCCCTGAAAGTACCTGTTAACAGAGACAGCTTCTGGAGACAGGTAAAATATCACAGGAATACTTTAAAGAGCCACTGTAGCAGTGTGGTGGTCTCTCCTAGCCACTGTAGCAGTGTGGTGGTCTCTCCTAGCCACTGTAGCAGTGTGGTGGTCTCTCCTAGCCACTGTAGCAGTGTGATGGTCTCTCCTAGCCACTGTAGCAGTGTGATGGTCTCTCCTAGCCACTGTAGCAGTGTGGTGGTCTCTCCTAGCCACTGTAGCAGTGTGATGGTCTCTCCTAGCCACTGTAGCAGTGTGGTGGTCTCTCCTAGCCACTGTAGCAGTGTGGTGGTCTCTCCTAGCCACTGTAGCAGTCAGACTGTGCTGGTCAGCTGTCCCCAGTATACATGTTGTCATCACCACCATGACCATTACCACACCACATGCACTAGTCATTACTTGATCATCATAAATGCTGTCCCAGCCATCATGGGTGATTTGTAACTTACAGGTGTATGGGAGCTGTTAATGCCCAAGGGTAAAAAATCAAAAGGTACATGTACACCCTTCTTATCCTTGAGGACAACATATTATCATGTCAATGTTCAAAAACTTTTGGTCTAGCTTGTTCTTGTCAAAGTTAGTTAAACAAAGGTACCCTGGCGCACTTGAGTGTTGATGTACCTACATATGTATCCCACACTCTACATGCCTGTTTGCATGCGTATGCTCTGGCCTGACTCACCAATAGCTTAAGTCAAATACACAGATCTACACAGTACATTACTGGGACATTTTGTTTTCTGTAGCAGCATGCTGGAAGTGGAAGCCCTGTGTTTTCTGTACTTTATACTGCCAGGCCATCATTATTTTGGAACACTCATTTTTTGTATGCTCTACTCGAACAAAATTATTTCCTGCACCAACATAATTAAGGAACCCTCCCAAACCCCCCTCTACATACAAAGGGGGGTGGGGGTGAGGGGTATGGGCAACAAGCCATACCCTCCCTGTACACATATACCAGTAACTGCACCATTGGTATGGGGCGCATATGGGTTCTAAATGGCAACTCATCTCAATGACCATTTCCAAAATACCCCAGGCAATAATTTGCAATAATACCACGATCCTCAACAAGCCCACTGTGGGAAACAAATGTTTGGAGGAAAAAAAAGAAAGGTTATATAGACGTTCCTTTTCCATATGTCTGCAAAAAAATTAAAGATTTCAAGCATTGACCACCATCTAAATATTACATATCTATATATTACCAAGTATAAATGGACAGTTTTGCAGGAACTGTGGCTTAATAACTTTGCCAAATCAAAGATATGAATGATCTCTTTCCAGACATATCCCTTGGCAAGTACATTAGCCAAAAGGAGTCGTGACATGAATTCTTGATCTACAAACCACAGTCTATATATACACATCTTCTATCAGTTTCTTTTAACCCTAGGCCTGCCACTCCAAACACCCACTCTACACACACACACACTAGAAAATTGGCAGCAGATGTAAGTTTTCCAAACTTCCTTTGATCATCTGTCTGTCATGGGAATCTGACTGACAGGGATCCCTGACAGCCACTGACTGAACGCTGAGCTTGTACTCTTCATCATCCACTTATAGGCAATAACTTCCTCATACCAACCAGGCCCCTGACATAAACATCCACACTGATGGAAAACCCAGCCTGCCCTACATTGCCCCTCATTCTGAGTCCTTGAGGTCAGTGGTATGATCATGTCGTCCTTGATCATCCCTGTAGCATAGACCACAGGGGCACTGATCAAATTAGTGCTTTTCACAGGATTTTTTAAAGGCAGGGAAAATTCCATATTGTCAGGGCATTATACCTTCACAAGGGCAATAGAAGGAAGGGCATTTTTATTTCCAACAAAGAAATACATGTTTGAAGAAAATATCTCAAGGGCAGAAGGGCGCAGGAGAAAATGGAAGGGAGCCACATGATGAAGGCAGGGAGAATGTCCCTTCTAAATCTGCCTCAGAAAAGTACCGCTAAATGTGCTCCTTGATCATTCCTGTAGCATAGACCACAGGGCACTGATCAAATGTGCTCCTTGATCATCCCTGTAGCATAGACCACAGGGCACTGATCAAATGTGCTCCTTGATCATCCCTGTAGCATAGACCACAGGGCACTGATCAAATGTGCTCCTTGATCATCCCTGTAGCAAAGACCACAGGGCACTGGACAAATGTGCTCCTTGATCATCCCTGTAGCATAGACCACAGGGCACTGATCAAATGTGCTCCTTGATCTTCCCTATAGCCTAGCCCAAAGGGCACTGATCAAATGTGCTCCTTGACCATCCCTGTAAGAGAGACCACAAGATCACCAACATTGGATTGGTGGAAGGAACTGCCTGAAACCTTATCAACGCAGTTGCAGAAAATGTAATTATTTCCAAATACGGTGTAACATTGGCTCAGCTATCAATATCTTTATATATAGCACATGTATATCTTTTGTGGAGATGCCCAGCATTTCAACCCATCCAAAATGTGCTGCCTTACATGTACATGTACTACAAACACAGCAAAGCATTACTCTGTGTGGTATATTTTAAAGATTCTCCTACATTATTTCAAACTCTACGTTGGGCTTGTGGTCAGAAATATTTTACGTCTGACAAGCGAAAGTTTCTAGTTACATTCTGATGTTGGAAAAAAAGACAAAAAAAAAAATAATAATAAAAACAAAAAGGAACATGCTCTGAGGTACCTGTTTGTAAACAAAGTGCCTCTGGCCTATCTCACACTTGCACGTGTTAAATGATATCTGTTGAGTGATGCTGTCTGTTGGACTTAATCCCGTTATTGTCCAACACCATCACCACCATCAAGCCATACATTGTGCAGGCCTATGAATGCAGTTGATCTGTCAGTCCAGGCAGTTCCCATGTTTACCATGCTCAGGGTTAAATTTAAACATTGTTTGATTTTTTCTTAAGGAATGCAGCATAAAAAAAATCGCAAGAGGGACTCCGATAGGGCACAGCCCTTTTCCTAATTGTTGTATCATTCCTATGTAACTCTGTGCATTGTTCTTTAAAAAATAAAATATGTCGAAATCAAATGAAACCTATGGTTTGACAAAACTATGAAGTTTACGTTTCAGATTTGATTGATTCATCTATTAATTTGCTCAGGCAGGTTCTTGTAGGGTTAACTCCAGTTATTAAATCCATTGCAATCAACAGACCTGGTGCCTGATATTAACATATTTCTCATACCAGAACATGACAACTTTCTCTGCACTGACTTGAACATACCAGGCCATGTTTAGTAATAATATATGGATTGTCTCATCTGACAGGGATAGTTCACTTAGTTAAATTGCATACACAAGTAACACAGCTACACTTCAAATACCCTCAAGCAGATTGCTTTTCATTTAAACTAATTGTCAAAAGTGTAAAGTGAATTGAGCACCTCTTCTTTTCTTTTTTTTTTTTTTTTTTTTCATTTTTAACCAGATTGGCCTGTAATGAACCAAAATACACAAACCTGTTAACCACTGTGCATGTTATCCCTACATGTAGTTCAGCATGGCAGGGACAGATCTGGGACTTCAAAATTTGTAGCCAAATCAAAAAATAAAGCAGCAATCACTGCAGAATTTGACTGAACTCTTTTATAATTCATGTTAAAATAAATTAGCCATTTGCAAACCTCTTTAGCCAAATGAATGAAACATTGGCATTTGACTAATTGGCTAATGGCACCAGCAGTCCCTGCACGGGACTTGCAGGCAGAACAAAACACCCCTGTATTCCATCAAAGTGATGGCAAAATACAAATTCATCCATATTCAAATTCAGAAAAAGGAATGATCCAGTGACCATAGTTTCAACCAGTTGCATACATATATATATACAATGAGACGTGCTTAACTCATTCCATACCAGTCCCTGATTTTTCTGTATATTTACCTAGATTTAAGACGACACAATTGCATATTTAAATTCTTCATGAAAAGAGCTTTCGCTCAAGTACCAATATGTCTATAGTCTTAAGTCAGTGGTTCTGGTACTGCCTGGCAAGTCATACTGCAGCTGCCCTCGCATGACTTGCCAGGCAGTGCCAGAACCACTGACCAAGACATGTAACCATAGTATGGAATAAGTTAAGGCACATGGAATCTGAGGAGGCTCAGTCTTAGTGAGTCTTATAGAGCACCAGGGGTCAAAGTTCTCTGATCAAGAGAAGACACATGTATCCAATTAAGTCCATCTCCATAGCATTGAACATGCTCCTTGAAGAAAACTGATGAGGCCTCCAAGTCATATATTACAGAGTGTAACTGGTCATTTTATCATTAAGTTGCCTTATTTACAAAATGATTACAAAACTGTGTGAATAGATGGATTTTCACTAACATGATTGAGCATTTAATAAGCTAAATGTTAGATGTGTGGTGGCTGGGCATTCTGTATACAACACCAGTACCAACTTTGCAGTGGAACACACCAAAATAAAAAATATCACACTACTATACCGGCTGGTATGGCCACAGAGACATTCTGTTTTTTATATTTCTCACCATGCAAAAGAAACAATCATTTCCCTTAAAATTCCCCCACTCGGTACAGCTGAAAACTGATAGCTTCCACCTTTTCCTGTAGTAAAATGCATGAAGGCTCACTGTAATAGTGTTGCAAAACCTGCCAAACTTAAAATCCGGGAGATAAAAAGTAAAATTACGGGAGGTTGATAAATTAATATGAAATATAGAAGGGAGATATTGATGAAATTCCGGGAGGTGACTCAAAATTGTCAAAAATCCACACTTTTTCAAGTATTTTCAGCATAAAATTCCGGGAGTCTCCCGAGGAATCCGGGAGGGTTGGCAACACTGCTGTAATGACATGTGGCACAGTTTCATATCTTTGATTTCCTGTGGGCCTAAATGTAGTAGAGGTATATAATAGGAATATGTGTTTTCATCCATGTCCACACATGTAGTGCCACACAGGTGAACTATCCTGCACCATGCTGACCTGCATAGGTCATGCTTACAGTGTGCTGCAGCATGTAGGCCTTGTGTGTTAGTGATCAGGTTATGTTAGTATGTTGTGTACAGCATGAAGGCATGCACATTACAGGGCAGGTAACGCTACTATGCTGTAGCATGTAGGCCTACACGTTAGGAGACAGGCAATGCTGGTACATTTTATGCTGCACTGCAGCATGTAGGCCTATGTGCTGTCAGGCAGGTAATGTTAGTACACTGCAGCATACAGGCCTACACATTAGTGGGCAGGTAATGCTGGTATGCTGCAGCATGTAGGCCTATACAGTAGTGGACAAGTAATGCTAGTATGCTGCAGCATGTAGGCCTACACATTGGTGGGCCAGTAATGTTAGTATGCTGCAAGATGTAGGTATGTATATCATGAGTAGGTAATGCCAGTATGCTGCAGCATGTCAGCTTACACATTAGTGGGCAAGTAATGTTAGTAGTCAGCTTTCACATTAGTGGGCAAGTAATGCTATGTGTTGGCAAGCAAGTAATGTTAGTATGCTGCAGTATGTACATTTAACATGGGTAAGTAGGCCTAGATGTTGTGAGTGGGTCATTTAAGTGTCTCCAGGCAGCATGTTGGTCTACATGTTAATTATGGATGTGTAAAAGGGGTTTTATCAATCTATCTGAATGTTGCGGGAGACACATGGATAAATAGGGAAAAGGCTGCTCCTCTCTCCCCACCCCACCTACCCCCCCCCTCCAGGAAGGGGGTACTGGAAGTTTTTTTTTTTTTTTTTTTTTTTTATGTACATAAAAATTGAGGTGCTATCTTATAAAATGACATCTAAGCACTGAACTTCTACCACATGTCTCTACATGCAAGAATTTACAGTCAGGACAAAGAAGGGCTAAAGAACATCCAGTACCCAGGGTGAAAGGAGAAAGTTAAAGAGTGGGGAAAGTAAAATAAAGTAGAAAGCGTTAATACTAAGGTTGACTCACTGGTGTTACTGGGTGGCCACAAGTGCATGTAAAGAACTGATTTGCCCTAATGGTCTGTTATAATGCTACAGACCTTGGTGGTGACCTATCTGAGGTGACCTTAGATCTCCTTCCTGTGGGTCAACTGGTTGGCAATGAATCTACTCTCAGACCTTCACAAAACGGAGAGCTAATATTACATTTAGATTCAACTCCAAACGTGATAAAAAAGAAAAGCCAGGTGTTAGATATTATCCATTAAAATTGAGAGAGAGAGAGAGAGAGAGAGAGAGAGAGAGAGAGAGAGAGAGAGAAGAGAGAGAGAGAGAGAGAGAGAGAGAGAGAGAGAGAGAGAGAGAGAGAGAGAGAGAGAGAGAGAGAGAGAGAGAGAGAGAGAGAGAGAGAGAGAGAGAGAGAGAGAGACTCTTAATATATTGCATTCACCACCCTCAACGGGCCATATCAAATCACACTGTACAAAGTCCACACAACTGAAGATGATGTATGTGGAAGAGCAACTGTAATCTTGCCAGGTGCATGTATACTGCTGTTGACCTTCACAAACAAGTCACTTGGTGCTAGCAGTCTGCATACAAACAGCCATGAACATTTCTTCAGTTTGGTTGAAGGAATCTGTAAATGGCTTTTTCAGTCATGCTGCAGAATCTCTTCAGAAACTATAATCTATTTGTTAGTTTGGCAAGACCTAGAGCTAGCAGATGCACTGGAAGCTTCGGGTAATCTTTATCCATCACATATTCAAGTTCAAACATTGTCCCTAGCAAGGGTACGCATTGGTTCAATTTCTGAAATGGCTGCTATTGAAAGACGCCACCACCGCACAGTTTGGCATACCTCATCTTACAGGAAGGCCCAGTGGCCCCATCAGATCCACTGACAGAGTCAGGTTTGCCAGACTGGGGGTATCTTACACAACCACCCTGCTACCAGCCACAATAAAACAAACACCACTAATTACTTAATGGATTTCAAAATAATATCAAATACATAATACGCAAAGTTGAGAAACAGCTGCCTTAACCCTTTGCAGGCCACACTGGCTATGGCCAGTCATTTTGGTCAATAACTGTCCACATTGTACTCCACAGTTCAAACCTGTTGATCCCGGGCTTATCATCACACAAGTCTCTTCTCTTAGTCTACAATTTAGTTCAAAATATTTCTTACAATTTGACGGCAACTGCTTTGCTTAGAATAGACGACACACGTCAGCCAGTACATTGGATGATTTGGAGCATTAGAAGTGTTAAGCCAACCAGTCTCTCTGTGTTTCCTCTGGACTATTTTAGTACAAGATAATGACTGATAATCTATGGTTGTCTGCTCTGATGCTCAGATACCGTCTGTCAATGAAGCTTGGTTGATCCTCCAGCTATGCTTGGTAAAGAACTTTACTCAGGATGCCCAGTAATTTAAAAAACACTTTCCATGTTAACACTTTCATTGCTAATTTCCACACAAAGTCAATGTGCTTTGAACTTGACATTTATGATGATACCAGATTCATAATTCCTTGTAAACTGACCTTTCATTCAAGTACCAGCATGCCCATGCCAGAGAACATACGAATTGTCCAGGTAAACAGCTTTCCTCAGCGTGCTTTGTGTATGGTGCATCTAAAGTGTGCCAAGGAAAGTTGTTGACTCAATCAAAACTTGGCACTGAAAGAGTTACACATGTCAGTGTACAGAGTGTAAATCTACATCTTGGGTCAATATCTCCACACAATCTACCTTTAACCCATTGATGGTCAGAGTACAACTTAGTCAACAGCTTTCCTTGGCATAGTTTGGGTGCCATGCACCCAATCTTTTTCCCAAGGAAAGTTACTGACCTAGGGGCGTGCCATCATGCATGGGATGATGGTCAAGCATACAAATCTCAAGAAAAATATTTTCTAGTGAGGAGAAAGTCAAGTCAAAACATTGAGGCAGACAACAATTTACATCCCTGTGCTTTTGGATGATTTTGATCCATGGGAAAGCATTAACTTTCTCTACTCTGAGATACTCTGACAGGTGAGCAGGCATAAATTTCAATCAAAGCTGGATTACAGTTTACATGCACCCTGCAGGGAACTCAGGTTTCTCCTATCTTCATCAAAAGCCATCACTTCCATGCCACAGCATACTCCGAGTAGATCTCCTACAGGATGACAAGATTGAAAAGAGCATAAGCCAACATGGGATATTAAAAATACTTAAATTCAGCAGCTCCCCCCCCCCCCCCTCCTTTTTTCTCAAATTTGAGATGTTGTTTGTTTTGCTCACATCCTGAGTAAAACACTGACATTCACACAAAATTCTTTAAATGGCATCTTTGGTACCTGTCTTAACTCTCATGTCTGGTACCTGTCTAAACCTTCATCTTTGGTACCTGTCCTACCACTCATCTTTGGTACCTGTCTTAGTAACCTTCATCTTTAGTACCTGTCTTAACACTCATCTTTGGTACCTGTCTTAACCCTCATCTTTGGTACCTGCCTTAACCCTCATCTTTGGTACCTGTCTTAACCCTCATCTTTGGTACCTGTCCTAACCCTCATCTACCTGTCTTAACCCTCATCTTTGGTACCTGTCTTAACCCTCATCTTTGGTACCTGTCTTAACCCTCATCTTTGGTACCTGTCTTAACCCTCATCTTTGGTACCTGTTTTAACCCTCGTCTTTGGTACCTGTCTTAACCCTGGCCTGGTCACTCTGACTGACACCAGTACCTTACTGATATGTCGTTCCATAGCAGGTACAGGATTCCAGGGGGGAGGGGGTGTAAGGAGAAAAAGGGCACATATCAGTCAGTGTATCTGTGTAGGAAGCTTGTCCAAGTACAAGTACAGGCACAAGCACCAGAACTATGCTTTTCATCTTCTTTAAAAGGCCCTATGTCTCTCACTCTCTACCATCAGTCTGTCAAGCAGCAGGGATCTTGATGTGTGTACGGTGTTGTTTCATCAAACAAGTGGGGTCAAAGGTCACCTAAGCATGAGGTGGGCCTTGCATGTGTTTATCAAACATGGGTCACCCTGTTAAAAACCACCCTGCACCTGGTGGTACATACACCACTAATATATGTGTCCAACAATATTTACTTATTTTATCTGTCATGAAAAAGACTCACAGACATGATAAATGTGAGTTTTATTAGAACCTTGCTCATAGCAATTTATAAACTGTTTTAGATTACTGGTACAGAAATTTTACTCCAGACATGGATGAAAAGAAAGCAAGACTCTTTCTTTCTTTCTTTCTTTCTTTCTTTCTTTCTTTCTTTCTTTCTTTCTTTCTTTCTTTCTTTCTTTCTTTCTTTCTTTCTTTCTTTCTTTCTTTCTTTCTTTCTTTCTTTCTTTCTTTCTTTCTTTCTTTCTTTCTTTCTTTCTTTCTTTCTTTCTTTCTTTCTTTCTTTCTTTCTTTCTTTCTTTCTTTCTTTCTTTCTTTCTTTCTTTCTTTCTTTCTTCCTCCCTCCCTCCCTCCCTCCCTCCCTCCCTCCCTCCCTCTCTCTCTCTCTCTCTCTCTCTCTCTCTCTTTCTTACTTTCTATGCATTGCAACCCTGCATATTTTTTGTTATTTACATGTAACCTCTAATGTCAAGGGTCAAGGTCATTTGGACCTTTGAAATTTCATTGAGTCATAACTATCAATTTTCATCCAATTTTGACCATATTGGACCCACATTGTAGGTATTGCAACACTGCATATATTTGTAATAAACATGTGACCTGCAAAAGTCAAGGTCATTCGGACCTTTGAAAGTTTCATCTGGCCATAACTTGATCAATTTGCATCCAATTTCAGTCATTTCGAGCTCAAGTTGTATTGCAACACTGCACATTTTAAAATTTACATGTAACCTCTACAGGTCAAAGGTCACTTTTGGACCTTTGAAATGTTCATTTAGTCATATTTACAATTTTTGAAGGCACACAGATTTGCTTGGTAGCAAATCTTCTTTTCTAGTTTCTTCCTTTGTGTTTCCAAGCATATTTATACTATTTCTTTGACTGATCCAATATTGTGTCTGAAGATAATGTGAATGTTGGACATCTGCCTACTGTGAATATCTTTTGGCCCTGACCATTTGAAATCAGATGGTCACCAAAAATGTACAATAATATTACTCTCATAACTAACATTCATGGATTCATGCACTTTGTGCAGAATGACAAGTATACTTCCATGCAGACCTATAGAATACAACAATGTAACAAAGAACACAATCTATTACATTAATGTCCTTCTTCTAATTTTTCTTGTTGTATAAAGGGTCAACCAGATCTGTTGAATTCCTGCAGGTCTTTTCAGCCAACTCCTGATGAATGGCTCCCACAATAATTTGTCTGGATGTAAGTCCTCACTCACACATAGCAAGCATTTACAGCAAGCATTTACAGCAAGCACCTTGCACTGGGCAAGTTTTCACTCCACATGTTCAACATGGCTATTCTGCCAGCTAATTTGAAAAAAAACAAAACAAAAACAAAACTCAAATCTGGAAATCAGAGTTACATTGACTGCTACATGCATCTTAATTTCAATTAACTAAGCCATTTGTAGTTGGCTGATACAATATGACTTTATACTTTTTTGTGATTTCTACATGAAGAAAACTGTGCTTCAATTTCTAAAACAATGACAGGTGGGAATGTTTTCAATTTTACAAATTCTCAGTTTACACATTGCGCAATGTAAATTCTGATGGCACTGTCATGTCTGGAACGTAAAATGAGTAGGCAAATCCAGGGAACTCTACTGCACTTGAACTCTGATTATGATTTATTTCAGTGAAATTCCTGACACTCAACCAGAACAAACCACTTTGAATTTTCACATTTTCCAACAAAAAAAAAAAAAAGAAATGATTTATTTAATTTTATTTTGTTTTGTTTGTTTGTTTATTTATTTATTGTTGATCCATTCATTCATTCATATTTGGTTTTATTTTGATGCACCACATAAATTTATCTAGGCAAACAAGAGATCCTAGAGGAAGACAAAAATTGCAGCAAAACCCCATTGCTTCTGATTCGGTTTTTAACAAGTAAAAATTAAAAACATTTGTTAGTCTGTGCCCAAGAAAAAAAAAGACTTACAAGTACTTGCAGGTCTTTCATTGTGCCTGACTTCCCTGTTTTTCTGTGCTTGAGTGCTTCCAAGCTGCAGTCCCTCTGTATTAGCTCCAAGTGCTGTATATTGCTGCTTTGGTAAATGGGACTCCTTTTGGACTTCATCGATGCGGTCACATTAGAATCAATATCGGCTGGAATGGATGTATATCCATAAACTGATTCGTAATTTCTCAGGGTAGAACTCCTCCCACTTTTTCCATCATGTCCGTGATATCCATTCACTTGCGGTAAGCTTCGTTCTCGTTCATATGCTTTTGCTACAGTCTCATACTCTGGCTTTTGATCAGGTGGTATTGGCACCTGCATGTAAACTTTTTCATAATTTGGAATCACTGTACTGGCCGTAGAACTTGTCCTTGATGACTCACTGAGTTCAGACGAGCCCCGTCTTTGATCAGTTAATAACACGGTCTCCAAACTTCCCCCGGTGTGTCCAGATATTTGTGAAGGTATGGTCACCTGTGCATAATCACGATCATAATTACTTGCCCAGGTAAATATTTACCTCTTTTTAAGGGTAACGATGTTTGCCCTTGTAGCTGGATGCCACCATGCATTTCAAATGTTGTCTGACACTGCGGCCCCTTTGTCCTGGGCACAGCCATCTCATCATAAACTTGATCATAAATCGGTAGACTTCTTTCTTGAACAACCCAAGATGACTTTTCGAGTCCAATTTTCTCAGTCCAGTCATATGATGAATGCATTCGACTCCCAGGAGTGGGTGCTGTCTTATAAGAACAGCAGGGCTGAGAAGTTAGACCAACTTGGTCGTAGGACACGCTTTTTTTAAGAATCCACTCTGAGGTGGAACTGATATTTTGTCTTTCTGATATTGAATATCCATCGTTTTGGTTTTCTCTGCCCACTCAATATTACCTGCCTGCCTTTTTCGCTTTTGTAGCAGTCCCACCATCCTTTTCAGGTATCTTACCTGAAGCCCTTGCAAGTTTGCCAGTTTTTTGTCCCATCGTTTCCCTACAACTCTTCTCCACAGATTCCTGGGTGGGTTCCTGTACCTTCGGAGCTGACCCATCAATGGTCCCTCCTGTCACGTTCTGTGGGGTGCCCTTTACATGATGGCCAGTTGCTATTGCTGACGATGTCAAAGCCCTGTTTCGGGGAGATAAATCAGGGGCTGACTTGATTGCCCTGTTACACACAGCTCCATTCTCCTGTCTGCTAGGTTTCATTTTCACTGATGCCACCGGCCGCTTTGCTGGCTTTTCACTGGTCAGCTTGGGGCCAGCCTTCCTTGTCAGTTTATGTAACTTGCTTCCCTGTTCCTTCCTGCCTGCTCCAGCAACACCCTTGTCTTTTGAGGCCAGACCCTCTCCTGCCGTTGCCCTCTCAAACAACTGTTCCGTCTTCTCTGAGGCTGCTTCACTCGGCTTGGCTGTCGGTCCAGGGCTCCCGTTTGCAGGCTGTCCTTTCCTAAACACACGTGCGATCCGAGGTATGCCACTTCCTTTCCCAGCAACCTTGCCATCCTTCTGTTTATCTGTTCCCTTCATGGTGACAATCTGTCTGTCTTTTTTTTCTTCTGTTCATCCACAGAACCTTTTATGGCTGGAAACTATACCCTTCTTTCCACAACTGAGGTTTTTGTATTGCAAGTTTACAGGTCCCTCTTGGGCTAGCGTATGGTCTGTGTGAATGAGTGTGCATGTTCAGCAAGGGGAACATCTGGGTTTGCTTATGAGTCAATCTCATAGGGGCCCCTGCTGATCCACAACACTGGCCTTTCCAACTGGAACAGTCCGCCTGTTGCAGCCTTGTTTTGACAGAGATGAACAAATCACAGTGACGAGTGATCAGGGTGGATTAAACAAATGTTGAGGTGGCACACTTACAGCACACTGCATTCAGACCTCTCTGGAATTTGTGGTCCCCTGTCTGAACGGAGTGGGACAGGGCCAAGAAGAAACCCCAAAATTGAACTTTAACCTGATGTTTATAGTTGCCATGGCAACAGGATCATGCCTGAAACACAGAAGGTTACACATCAATGAACAGGAGGTAACATTGTGATTAAAGTTGCTGATTTCTTCTTTTAAGCTCAACTGCCCAATTACCTACTTAGTTCAGTAAAAAGGGGGGGGGGGGGAGGGGGAGGGGCAACTGAAGAAAATCAAAGTACTCACTAAACTTCATGTTCAGTGATATAATCAATCCCCACAGACTGCATGCTGGTAGTCTGTACATTCTAGTTATCTTTTCTGCCCCAAACATATAGGGTGGGCAGAACTGTAAGTCAGTCAGTCAACACACCAGTCCCAAATATATGCACAGACTTCATCTCTGTGTGCATACCTGATTGGGAGTGATATTCTTGCTTTTTCTTTATTCTACAGCCAGCTGTCCCCATGTGCTGAGGTCCCTGATAAAGTACTGTGTAAACTGCTAATCAGTGCACACTTTGACACTGGCATGCTTTATAACCATGGGAGACCTGCACCCACTTACATTCAATGCCAATAATTCCCTGTTGTAACATTTGAGAGAGATCCTAGTTGTGATTAACCCCTCTCTGTCCACATAAGACTAAGTCAGTGGCTTTCCTTGGCAACGGTTGGCTGCAAGGTGACCAACCAACAACCACGAAAGCAATTGACCTGTTGCATGCCACCATGATAGGGTCATACCTACAATTGTCTGACAGCAAGAATGTTTTTCGAACGGAATTTAAACGACATGAGCATGGACAACCCGTGTGTATATGAACCTAGCTAAAGTTCCCTGACTCAACTGGATCTAAGAAGATGCAGCCAGGGGGTATGAGAAATAAGTAGAAATATCTGACATTTGACAGGTACCAACAGAGGACTCACAAAATAAATAACAATTTGATGAAGTAATGAAGTATGAAGGCACTTCCCAACATTTCAGGACTTTCCCTTCTTCCTTCTTCAGGGGTGGTGGGGCCTCAACTTACGTGTAAGTAAAAAGATAAAAGCAGATGACAATAAATTTACATTGGGGTGCTTTGTGGTAATTGGAAGTGAGAAAAGGTTATTTTAAGTTTATCTCAAGATCGTTTTTTTCTCCCTGTAAAAGGTAATTCCTGTAGTAAGTAGTGCTTCACTCAAGTGGAATGAACAAAATGCACATGTTGCCCAGCACATGGTCAAGCAGGCAGCTAATTACACGTTTCATCAAGTTAGATACACATCATATAAGGATGGACAAAATTTGTTTCCATGGCACAAGACAATTAACTGAACAATACTGTTTTCTCTATGTGCACACTTCTGCTGGAACTTTAAATTAAATAGACAGGAAAAATTCCATCAAAACAATGGCAACCATATTTTTTACTCGTCTGTTTTTCAGTTTTCACCACGTTACTGAAAAGGTACTTAATATCACAAATTTCAAAAGTGTCCAAGAAACATGAAATTAAATGCTGGGCAAAAATTAAAAACTCTTACATACACATTCCCTATGTACGTGGCGGCAAATTTGCCAAGTTAAATACCTGCCACAAACATAAAATAACAAAGTGTTTAAAAACTCCTTTACAATACTGCCTGCTGTGCCATCCTGTTTCTGTTTTCTTTATACCACTGGAGTGGTGATGACATACATGTAGCTCATCAGTCCAGCAGGCAAATCATAAGTACTGCGGGGGGGGGGGGGGGGGGGGGGGGAGAGGGGGGGTGGATTTCTGGCATACTGGCATTTTTTTTATTTGCCGCACTTACATACAGGAAGCCCTCTTAATTTCCATACTTCTCACCTGTCTACCATTATTTGTGCTTTTTTTTTCTGTACCTTGTACTAGGGTAAAATCATTGCTTGTACCAATGTACTAGGGACCTCCTTTGTCCTCCCCCCCCCCCCCCCACTTTGTTGCATGCTAAAGGTACCAATCTAAGTGTTTCTCCACTGCATGAGTATGGTAGTGATAAAATGCAGTTTGATCTGCTCTTGAGGTAACTATGTTTAGATCACTCTAACAAATACCAGCATACAGTATACTGCCCATGGGGATTAAGATTATATCACTACATATAACAAAATTTACATTTTTATTTCAAGCTCTCGAGTTCATAAAAATAATGTTGTATGACATGTATAATATTACACCTCCAGGATCAGAACCAGACCTGCTTTAGGCAGTGGTCAGTCTAACCAGGCTCCACGCCACTTGGAGACCAAATACTCTAGATGTGTATCAGCCAGCAGCTCATTCAAGCGCCTCCTGGCTTGGTGTTCTAGTGAGATGACAGGCCTTTCCACTTGGATGTTACCCTGCATTTAATCTATCCTTATGGAGGCAAACTCTTGATCAAACATAAAGCAATTTGCTAATTACTTTTGGTTATCACCCTGATCAATAACACCTGACACTTAAAGAGTCTCCCACTGAGGTCTTGATTTGTGGCAATACGAGGTGTTCACATTAACTGGGACCCTGTGCTGCCATCTAGGTGGCAGCAAGGAACTTGACAGAGAGGAGAGCAGATCCAGATTGAACGGCATCAAATGAGCTTCTATGATGAAAGGAGCAACTCAAGAAAGCAAAATGCTTATCAAAAGTCAATCACACAGTTTTAAAACATACAAGATGCTAACATATTTGGAAAATTTCATTTGTTTGGCAGAGAAAAGTGTTATTTCTGGTTGGTAAAGTAACATAACTGATACACATGCCCTGATCATGATGAAGGCATAGTTCTATTGCCTAGCCACTAATGGGACCAGAGCTGAGTATTGCAATTAAATGTAGTTACCTATGAATACCTCATATTACTTGTGAATGCATGATGAAAATCAAGATACAAACATTTCTTTGTTCTTTGGGCTCGAGGTGTGGATTTCCATCAAACTAAAAATGTATTAACTATATGGGAAAGGCATCATCAGCAGTTTTAAATAGTTGTTCCTGATGAGAAGCAGTAAGCTTCGAAACTAATTGAACCGCCTCACCGTTACAACCTTTGCTCAGTAGTATTTGCTTGACTTTTTAAATATTTTTATTTTCCCTGATGGCACAAAACCATGAAAATAAAGACACAATACAATTGTATTTTGACAGTGGTTTGATATGAATAGGTCTTAAATAGTAAAATTAAAACTTGAATTAAATGCCTGAAAAGCAAGAACCATGAAAATTTATACACATGAAAATAATTTACAAAACTGGAAAAAAGGTTGCTTTTATTCACAAATTTTTATTTACCATGAAAAGTTTGGTGTACATGCAACTGCATACTGTATAGAAGTTCTAAAGTTCTCAGGTTCCAAATTATGAGAATGCACAACTTGACCATTTTGCAATAAACTCAATCTTTTCAAAATTGAGGTGGCTTCGCTGGATCCATCTGATCCTGTTCCTTCTGCCTGTCAAAGTTTCTGGATCAAGAATCCAAAATGGCACTCCATGAAGGCTTCCACAGTAACATTTGGAGTTGTCTGATTGAACTACTTTATCTTTTTTTTTCAAAGGCTGTGAAGTAAACATTTGCTGAAAGTTTACCAACTGTACATTTATGGGTTTGTCCTCTTATGATGCAACATGGTAGCAACATTCACAAAATTGCACACTTGCTCGTTTGACACAAATATGGTTCCCATGTAATAAGCAAAATTCCCAAGATAAACTTTCCTATCAAAACTTTTGGAAAGATTTTCCCAAAAAAAGAAGAAAAAACAAAAAACGAAAATCTCTGGAGTGTGACCATTTAAGGTACATTGCCACCAAGTTTCAAGTCAATCTGTCTGACAGTTTCTTCGAAGAAGTCCAAAATGTGAATTAGCATTACAATGCCCATTGACTCACATAGTTATCAAAAGGAAAGGTGCATTTACTGCTAAGTACCCAAATTTATAAAATCATTCAAAAATCAGAAATCCATAGCAGTGCTACCTAGTGAACAAGTTTGTTTGACCTTTTCACAAGGTACATATCCACCACGTTTCAGGTTAGTCTGAGTGATGTTTCTGGAGAAGTTAAAAATAGCAAAAACACTCAACAAATCATTAAAATTATACGAAAAAAATGCAATGCCACCTGGTGAACAAATTAAGAACTAAGAGTCCTTAGGAGTGTCCAGGTGTGATATAAAAGCAATTGGATGAGCAGTTTTGGAGAAGAAGATTTTTTAAGATTTGCCCCAAAAAGGAACAAAAAAATTCATAAAAATCCAAAAATCACTACAGCATGACCGTTTGAACAAACTTGGTAGAAATGCACCCAAGGTACATTGCCACCAAGTTTGAAGTCAATCTGGCTGAAAGTTTCAGAGAACAATTGAAAAGATAAGCATTCCAATGCCCAATGACTTACATAATAATCAATTGGAAAGGTGCATCTACCAATAAATGTCCGAATTGAAAAAAATCTTTGAAAATCAAGAATCCACTGCAGTACCACTTAACTTTGTTTGACCCTTCCACAAAAAAACATATCCACAAAGTTTGAGCTTTATTTGAGTGACGGTTCTGGAGAAGAAGTCCAAAAATGCAAAAAATACACAAAAGAAATCGCAAAAACAACAAAAATTTGCAGCACCACCTGGTAAACAAATTGAGAACTAGGAGTCGTTAGGAGTACATGTATTCCTGTGTGATGTCAAAGTAACTGGGTGAGCGGTTTTAGACAGGATTTTTTAAGGTTTACCCCCAAAAAAGAACAAAAAATTAATAAACAAGATATGTTTGTAAAACATAGATGCCCCCTGCCCTCATTACCCTTGCCCTCGCTACCCTATTGATAGTGGTATATGGGGCACTCGTGACCTTACGAAATTGGTGAAGGTTGATCATACATCAATGTCACATATCTTTAAACTTTAACCTAGCCCTTAAAAAACGACTAAAAACCTGGACAATATAAAAGTTATAGCCAAAAATTAGTCATCATTTGGTAACCATATTCAGCAAAGTGGTTTTATGACCTTGGAAACTATGGCAAGGTCACTCATTTTCACTTGACCTTCTTCAGTTGTTGTGCAAAAACCACAGGAAGTCTACTGTCTGTGTGTGACCCTCAAAACTGGGTCAAGGTCACCCATCTACAAACTCAAACTAGCCCTTATGGGCAACCATAAAGCTGTGCAAAATAAAAGTGCTACCTCTAAAATGCAAGTTATCATGCAGAAACAATATTCAACCAAATGGATCTGTGACCTTTGAAATTAGGTCAAGGTCACCCATCTTCGACCTAGCCCCGAATACGGACAATTATCCAGTGCAATATAAAAGTTCTAGTTTGAAAACCTCTTCAGTTATCACGTGGAAACCAAAATTAACTCAGGAAATTAAATCAAGGTCACCAAACTTTAAACTTCTTCTAGCCCTTAGCAAGAACTATAGACCTGTATAGTATCCCAGTCCTAACTTAAAAACTTCTTGAGTTATTGTGCAGAAACCACAGGAATTCTACAATCTCTCTGTGACCCTGAAAACTGGGTCAAGGTCACCCATCTTCAAACTCATACTAGCCCTTACAGAGAACCATAAAGCTGTGCAATATAAAAGTTCTAGCTCCAAGGTACAAGTTATCATGCAGAAAGCATGAAATCATATTCAGTAAAGTGTCTCTGTGACCTTTAAAATGAGGTCAAGGTCACCCATCTTCAAACTTCGCCTAGCCCCAAATGTGGACTATAATCCTGTGCAACATGAAAGTCCTAGCTTAAAAACCTCTTCAGTTGTTGTGCGCAAACCAAAGTTGACTCAGGTACCACTGTGACTTTGGAAACTAAGTCAAGGTCACCCATCTTTAAACTTTGCTTAGCTTTTGACTAGAATGATGCACCTGTACAGTATCAAAGTCCCAGCTCAAAAACTTCTTGAGTTGTTGTGCGGAAACCACAGGAAGTCTACAATCTCTCTGTGACCCTGAAAACTGGGTCAAGGTCACCCATCTTCAAACTCCACCAAGCCCTTACAGAGAACCATAAAGCTGTGCAATATAAAAGTTCTAGCTCCAAGGTATAAGTTATAATGCAGAAAGCATGAAATCATATTCAGTAAAGTGTCTCTGTGACCTTTAAAATGAGGTCAAGGTCACCCATCTTCAAACTTCGCCTAGCCCCAAATATGGACTATAATCCTGTGCAATATAAAAGTCCTAGCTTAAAACCTCTTCAGTTATTGTGCGGAAACCAAAGTTGACTAAGGTACCACTGTGACCTTGGTAATTAGGTCAAGGTCACCCATCTTTAAACTTTGCCTAGCTTTTGACAAGATAATGCACCTGTACAGTATCAAAGTCCTAGCTCATAACGTCTTGAGTTATTGTGCGGAAACCACAGAAATTCTACAATCTATCTGTGACCCTGAAAACTGGGTCAAGGTCATCCATCTTCAAACTCAACCTAGCCCTTACAGAGAACCATAAAGCTGTGCAATATAAAAGTCTTAGCTTAAAAACCTCTTCGGTTATTGTGCGGAAACCAAAGTTGACTCAGGGTACCACTGTGACCTTGAAATTGGGTCAAGGCCACCCATCTTCGAACTTTGCCTAGCTTTTGACTAGAATAATACACCTGTACAGTATCAAAGTCCTAGCTAAAAACCTTCTTGAGGCATTGTGTGGAAACCACAGTCTACCGACCGACCGACAGACCGACATGTGCAACGCTATATGCCCCACCTTCTTCGAAGGACCATTTGAACAAACTTAGTACAGACCTACCAGCTGTCTGACAAGTCAGCTATGCTAAAAAGACACCTATAGTTTTCCACATACCTAGAGCTGGCGACATATTAAAAACCAAAATGTGGTGTGTGATGTATGTCTTTTCTGCCTAATTAAGTAATACTGATCTTCACATTCGTTCACTTAAATTACTGCTGCATCAACAATGTGCAGAGTCTAAAAGTACAGTACAGCTCACACATAAGTTCCCTTTATGCTGGCATTTTTAAAATGTGTGCTTGCAAGCCAAAAAAAACCCATGCTAGCACATGCCAGTAGAGCCAGGTGAGCAAATACAAACCAATGTCACTGGCATTTCACGAACAATATGCATATGGCGAATGGATAGGTGCATTATGTTTATAGCCAAATGTATCATGCTCATCGCCAAATGCACCATGCCCTATGCGCACTTTGTGACCAATCATTGGCCAAACACATCATGCGTGTCACCAAAAGCATTGTACCAATGGCAAGTCACCAGATGCTTCTGGCATATTTGGTTGTTGAGCATGATCATTAGGCAATGCAATTTTTTTTTCTTGCATGTGCCAAATTTTATGCAAGCACATTTGTGCATGCTTAAAAATAATGCTAGCACAGGGGGTGAACCTACATGTATGTATGGGCTGTGATGTATTACCACAGAGTGCAAAGATATATATATATATATATATATATATATGTATATATAATATAAACAGATTATAAATATATATAATCTGTATGTCATGCAGGGCTTAAAGTTTAAGATTTTCTAAAACAAATAAATTTTAGATTTGAATAAGTGAAAATTTACAGGCCACTGGGCATATTACTACTGAATTTATACAAGTTTGTTACAAACAGCTAAATGCGTATATGACGAGGAATCTTAATGTCAAGCCTTGTATGTTTTCATAAAAGGTATGCACACTATATGTACCAGTGTTTTTTATTTAAATTCAGTGTTTTAATCTAATTGTCCATTATTCCAGTAAAATATATATACAGTGTACATGTGTGTGTTGTGTGCATGTGTATAAATATTTGTATATATATGCATTGCACATATGTGTGTGTGTTTGTGTATATATGTATGTATATATATATATATACATATATATACACACATATATATACATATATATGTATATATACATACACACATACATATACATGTATATATATATATATATATATATATATATATATATATATATATATATATATATATATATATATATATATATACAGTACCTGCTATTTAAGACCACCCCTATAGCCAACAAAAAGTGGTCTCATACTGCAGGTGGTCTTAAATTGAAGGTATATTTAACATGTAAATATAGCAGAGGGTCTTGAAAAAGTGGTCTTAAAAAGACATGCGGTCTTAAATTGGAGGTGGTCTTTAGAGCAGGTACCACTGTATACACACACACATACATATACATGTATATATAGTAATGGGCAGGGTTTAATTTGTGGACAAATTTCCATGTAAATGCAGATTTTAAAAGAGTGTATATGTTGAAGTTGATTTGATCTTTTACTGTGGCTTTGAATAAACTATGATTTTCTATTTTCCAAATATGAGTAGGCAAGTCATTCCACTGCTTTATCCCTGTCCATGTAAATGTACTTTGTTCAATGTTTGTTTAGTATCTTTGTAATGTAAACATCATATCTGAATTTTTTGTGTAGTATCTACTTCCGTTTGCATAATTTTCAAACTTCTCTATCAGATATTGTGGAGACTTCAGGTGTATTATTTTATGCATGTTGTTAACTTTATTTGAGTTACTCTACTGGCTACATCTAACCAATTTATCCTCTGTAGTTCATTGCTGCCTACATGTGCTCTAGGTCCTTTACTGAGCACAAATCTGACCATTTTATTTTTATTAGTTTGTAATTTATGTTTCAGAGTAGCTGAAACCGATGAGTACCAGCTGGAACATGCATAGTTGTAGTAATGCTGGATCAATGAGAGACATTAATGACTTTTTGGTGTGCATGTCTAGGCAATCAGTATGTCTGTACAAAAATTTAAGTCAGCTGTTGCATTTTGAGATAATCTCCTTTGCTGTAACATCTCCAGATAATGAACTGTATTTGGAAAGACCTAAACATTGTACAATTTGTTTCTGCTCAATCGTTTTGCCTTCACATGACACTGAAAACTTAGTGTTTTTTTATTCTGTTTCTAGGTCTGAACAATATGGATTCTGTTTTTCCAAGATGTAACGATAATTTTTTGTCAATTAGCCATTCACTTGTGGATTCTATGTTGTCACTCAATCTCTTTTCTATTTGTTTTACATCTTTGCCACTGACTAAAATGGCCGAGTCATCTGCATAGAGCACGAGACCACAGTTGACAGCCATCTCCATGTCATTTACATAGATGTGAAATAATAGGGGCCCTAGGATGGACCCCTGTAGCACACCCCATGTAATGGACCTTACTTTACAAGGGCATCAAAACATACAATTTTTGCAAAAATCTGTTTCAGACATGGGACTAATATCACATGACATGCAAAAATTTGAAAATAAAGGTAGTTTTGCCACAAAAACATATCAAAACAGTGTTCATACAGCTGCTAATTTTGTCAAAATGGCATCAAACAACTTAAGGAGTTATACCTCAAGCTGCCTCCCCATTTTTGGTAAAATTCCCAAAGTTGCAAAAATTTACACACAAAGAAAATCTGTGAAATCATTTCAAAGCACACTGTATACATATGTATGCTCATTGTGAAGATGTGAAATAATAGGGGCCCTAGGATGGACCCCTGTAGCACACCCCATGTAATGGACCTTACTTTACAAGGGCATCAAAACATACAATTTTTGCAAAAATCTGTTTCAGACATGGGACTAATATCACATGACATGCAAAAATTTGAAAATAAAGGTAGTTTTGCCACAAAAACATATCAAAACAGTGTTCATACAGCTGCTAATTTTGTCAAAATGGCATCAAACAACTTAAGGAGTTATACCTCAAGCTGCCTCCCCATTTTTGGTAAAATTCCCAAAGTTGCAAAAATTTACACACAAAGAAAATCTGTGAAATCATTTCAAAGCACACTGTATACATATGTATGCTCATTGTGAAGTTGCGTAAATATTTCGGTATTTGACAGAACCTGCACAACACGCTTAAAATGTCGCTGTGAGCACAGCTTTTTTTCATTCAGTCTTAACATATGCTGCAGTAAAAAAATTCTTGTGTTGTCCCCTATCAATGACTATCTACAACAAATGCTGTGAGAAACCACCCTATCTATTATTCCTATCTTGAAAGATGCTTATTTCATAATACCACTAATATAACAGGGCTGGTCTTTCTGGTTACAGACTACAGTTGTGATTGGCTGGTTGCGCATCCCAACGGAGATAGTCCGTAATTGCGAAAATACTGTGTTTTCAGCATGCCGTAGCTTCTGTTTAAATAAAGTTAGCTAAGTCAGGTTTGCTGCATCGCAGAGTTGCTTCATTGGAGGTCATATAGGTGCACTGTCTTCCAGGCCAGGTGGGAACTTTATGGTGGGGAAGGACAATGATGTGACCCTGGCAAGAGCACAGTTCATACACCTGTATAAAGCTGACATCCAGGTGTTTCGTATTTCAATTATCACAAATTAACGAGCTGGGAATTGTATGACAAAAATCCGTCCACATTTTTCTGACATTTTTATCTGTTAAATGCCGTTCACGGAATTTCAAAATACCAAAATGCTGATTTTTTAGACTGAAAAATGCTAATATGAAAAATAGAAGGATTTATAACTGTAGTCTGTGGCCTTCTGGCAGTGGTGATCTTATATTTTGATACTAGATGGCAGCACTAAACAATAACCATGCAGTGACCAGTGCGACAGTCTTCACCCAGTGCACAGATTTGCCTCCACGATCTATGCCCCGTGTTATTGATCAAACAGCACAATTTGGCCAGTCAGGATTAGGTTGAACAATACTGAAATGTGTTTTGAGACAAAGCTGTGCACCCATTATCTACTTGTATTTTGACAATAATCATAGTTTACAGTGAGACTATTTCATACACTATTTCATATTCATAGTGCATATATATTATAAGAAATATCATTCAACAGAGCGGTTATTACTATATTAGTTACAATTTTGAACAAGGTAGGCCTATATGGCAATTAAGCTACATACATGTTATGAGCCATGCAAAGGGCTCACCATAATGTGCAACAATATATATAGTAGTTATTCCAGGTCATGTTTAGAAATAGCATAAACCGAAGATGCAGCAGTGAAAACAAGTATTGAGAAAGCAGGATTCAGATTTTTAAATGTTAAAATGGGAGCCAAAAATTATAATGTAAGTATACAAGAGACTACTATGAAGTTTTTGCCACTCGTATTTCTCGAACACGTAAGCCCAGACTAATTAAATCAACATTTTTTTCCGAATTTTGGGTCATAAAAGAGGAAAGTCACCCTTGTTTAGGCAACTTTTGGAAAAACATTTGACCTTTGTCTTTGCATGGACGTGGTGTATTGTTACGGCTATTTCGCTGTTCGACGGCCTGCACAGCTGAACAAACATACCCATTCCAAGTATCGTCACTGTTAATGATGGGAAGTACCCTCCCTTCTCCTCCCCCTCCCCCAGCCGGGCTGCCTGGCTCTAACATGTGCACAAGATTCATTTACCGTTCACAAAAAATAAAATAAAATAAAATAAAATAAAATAAAATACAAATAACAAAGAAGAGTACTTGTATCACAAAAGCTGTGTGAATCTGATGCACAATTTTACAAACTTCAAAGTGGTCTGGTCTGACCTATACTATCTGATAGTTGGTCCATGGTCTGACCATGGAGGTAGAAACGTTACTTTTGTGGTATAATTACGTTGTTTTGTGCTTGTGTTGTCTGCAGACCAGCGATGTTGCAACACTCGAACTTTCTTGTACCTGCCTCCTAATATACAATATATAGTTCTTGACTCGAGCTCCTGTCCTCGAGGTGCCAAGGCGCTTTCATGCATCGTCACTTTCGTTTGCTTGGCTTGATATGAGGTATCGCGCAGCGAATCGCTGATATCCGTGTTAATCTATTTTTGGTACCCACGCAACTTGGGAATGAACCCAAAACAAGAACAAATTAGTAAAGAAGATTTGCTTCACAGCAAATCAATTTACAAGATTACAAGATGAATTCTGACAGCGGGCTTTATAAAGCCTCTAGTGTCAGATCCTATTAATCAAAGTCAAACACTTATTGTATATTAGACAGGGCATAATGGGTGACAGGAGCACCAGTTTTATTGTACGTTAATGTCTGGGCTGCACATAACTTCGCTGTCTTTCCACAGAAAGTCTCACTGTTTTTCAAACTGTTTCACAGTATTAGCATTTACAACTTCATCAGGCAAATTGTTCCACTGGTCATTCACGCTCAATCCAAAATAATATTTTCTAGTATCTAATTTCGACCTCCTCTTAAAAATATTGTATCTATGATCTCTTATTGTAGATTGCTGCAGGGGAAGAAGTCCCTCAGTCACAGTTTTGTCGGATATTTCTTTGATTATCTTAAAAGTTTCAATCATGTCACCCTTGTACCTTCTATATGCGAGTGTCGGTAGATGTAGCTTTTTTTTTTTTAAGCGTTCTTTACATGTTAAGTTTGAAAAACCAGACAAGAGCTTTGTAGCCCTCCGTTGTACATTTTCTGTAGGTGTGATTTGCTTCTTCATGTGCGGATTCCATATCGCATTGGCATATTCCAGATGGGGTCTCACTAGTAATTTATACAATAATAAGAAAATTTCCGCATTCAAGTATTCCATAGTTCGACGTATTATTCCCAAAATAGAATTGGCTTTATTCACTTTACATGACACATGCTTCTCAAATGACAACTTATTATTTATAATAATTCCTAGGTCCTTTTCTTCCTCAGATACTTGAAGTGTATATGTCCATCCATCGTGTAGGGCCCATTTGGTACATCTTTGTTCCGTATTCTCATTGCTTTGCATTTATCCGGATGAAATTTTAATAGAGAGTCATCTGTCCATTCCGACATTCTGTTTGCATCATTTTGAAGTTCAAGGCAATCATTTTCTTCAAAAATACCCCCGAAAAGTTAAGTGTCACCTGCAAACAGTTTCAAAGCAAGAGACTGGTCAAAGCACAGCCAGTGTACAGAAAATAGTTAAAGAAACAATGACACAACATAAGAAGGAAGAGAAACTTCAAGAATCAAGAGAAAATGACATAATCATATATAGAGTGGATGAAAGTAATGAAAAAGATGTAAAATTAAGGAAGGCAGAGGATGATTTTTTTTTTTTTTTTTTTTTTTGGATGTACTCTTTATTGATGCACTGAAGACAGAGAAAGTAGAGCCAGTAAACATAATTAGACTAGGCCAAAGAAATAATAAGACTGGAAAATCAAATGCACGACCTCTCAAGATTGTTCTTCGGGCCAAAAAAGAAAAAGATGTTATCATGTCCAACTTAGAAAATCTTAAGGAGGCTGAAGCAAAATTTAAAAGTATCGGTCTGGGTGCCTTCAAAATGAGAACAGTTTGAAATGCTACACTTTACAAGACCAATGGCAATGCACGGTAGAAATTTCTCTACACACAAGGAAGCGTCGTGGATACTCAAATCAGGAAGCTGCTTTGTTTTGCTTTCATACAACCACACTTCGACTACTGTGTCTCAAGTTGGACCCATCCTTATCCAAACATCTTAAACTCAAACTACAAATATGCCAGAACATAATGGTTTGCTTTGTATTACAATCACATCCTAGGCATCATGTCTATGTAGGTGCAACAAAGCTGAGATCGGTTGGCCTACTTAAATACAAATTTTAGAGCATCACCAATGATGCTGACTCATGCACATAGCATAATATTATCAGTATTGTCCAGCTTATCTTAGCTCTAGTTTTAGTTTAGTTTACTGGATAGACACCATCACCACACTTGGGGTACCAATTTCGATTTTGCTATTATTCACGACATTTTATCAGTACAAAACTCTTTTTCTTGTCAAACTGCTAAATTACGGAACACTCTACGCAAGATATTAAATGTTCAAAATATAAAAACAGACACCCATCTATCTATCTATCTATCTATCTATCTATCTATCTATCTATCTATCTATCTATCTATCTATCTATCTATCTATCTATCTATCTATCTATCTATCTATCTATCTATCTATCTATCTATACATACATATGTATATATATATATATATATATATATATATATACCAGTTTAATTTTAAATATTTTATTCTATCTTGACTATTGATCATATTCAATTGTTTTAATGTTACTAACTTTCCCATTGGAAATAAGTAATTAGACTTTAGTGGGCTATCCCTGCACCAAAAACATTGTTCTGATTTGTATAGTTAATTCTATGCATGTGTACAAGTATTTTATGGTCCTAAATAAAATCAATCAATCCATCAACCATTTGCGATTGTTCAACATAATCTAGCTACATCTTGTGTATTAACTCATTTGCACTAATTAAAATGCTACAACTTTGGTTCTTGGTTCATTGCATGTGCATTTCACAAATTTGAAAACTAAAGTTTGAACGACACCACTATCTGTAATAGTTTTGAAGCTATTCAAGATTTTATTTTGTTTATTTGCACAAATTGAAAGCCTACAATTTCGATTCATAGTTCATTGGATGCGGTTATATCACAAACCTACAAATTGAAGTTGGCAGTGGTACCTCTCTATATAATAGTTTAGAAGCTATTCAATACTTAAATTTTGCATATTCACGTTATTTACATAAATTAAAATTATACAACTTTGGTTCATGGTTCAATGGATGTAGCTTTGCCCAAACCTACCAATTGACGCTGGAATGGCATCTCTTTTTCTATAATAGTTTTGAAGTTGTTCAAGATAAAACTTTTGTGTATTCACCTGATTTGCATAGATTAAAATTCTACAACTTTGGTTTATTGGATGCGGCTAAGTCACAAACCTATAAACTGAAGTTGGAACTAGAAAAGAAGATTTGCTTCACAGCAAATCTGTCACGGTGTCTTCAAAATGAGAACAGTTTGAAATGGTACACTTTGCCATTGGTCAACATAATCTAAATTTTGTGTATTAGCCTATTTTTTATAAAATAAACTGCTACAACTTTGGTTCTTGGTTCATTGGATGTGGCCATGTCACAAACTTATAAAATGAAGTTTGACTGAAACTAGTATCTATGATAGTTTTAAAGCTATTCAACATTTTAATTTTGTGTATTTGCCTAATATGCATAAATTGAAAGCCTACAACTTTGGTTTATGGTTCATTGGAAGGGGCCATGCCACAAACCCATAATTTGAAGTAGGGATGGCACCTGTATATATAATAGTTTTGAAACTATTCAAGATTTACATTCTGCGTGTTTACCTAATTTGCATACATTAAAATCCTACAACTTTGGTTCCTGGTTCATTGGATGCAGCTTTGCCACAAACCAATAACTTGAGGTTGAAATTGCATGTCTATGTATAATAGTTTTGGAGATATTCAACTTTGAAATTTTTCAAAGCCCCTTATTAGCATAATTTGAAATTATCCAACTTAAACTGTCCATTATATTGGCGGGTGTCACAAACCTATATATGAACATTGAAATTTTGAGTATCTGGAACATTTTGGAAGGTATGGAGCTTTAAAAAATTGAATTGCTCTTAAATTTGCATACTTTTAAACATCATGACTATTCCAAACGAGATGCACAATTTCACAGGTAAGGTCAGTCACAATAGCAAGTTTTTGGTGGTTTTTGAAAAAATAGTGCTTGAGAAAATCTCCAGACAAACTTGGTCATGAAGAAAGGAAAGATAGAAAGAAAAAGAAAGAAAGAGAAAGAGATAAAGAAAGAAAATTCGGCGAATGTTTACTAATTCAGTAAAACATTTCCACAGTGGGCACCCTTGGGACCCGGGAAAAGTCACCCATGGGACCAGAGAAAAGTGCCCACTCCTGAAAAGGTCAACCCTTCTGGGCAGTATGGATGAGAATGCGCGCATGTATATGTACATTATTCATACATGCAATACAAAACTGTCTTTCTTCCTTTATCATGTAAACAAATTTTAACAGAAGCTGTCAAGAAACTACATACACATGTACCTGTGAACCAAGACAAGCACTATACTGTCTCAGTTTTGGCTATGAAGGACCACCTTCATCTCACTAGTAACAAGAAAACAATGACATGAAAGTGTCCATTGAGATTACACAAATTCTACCCTCCTTGGTCTGGCCACTCAGCTCTGCATATAGTCTATTTTTAACAGAGGGTACACTCAGGCTTGTTCAGCCTAGAAGTCTGGAGCTTGTGTTCCCTTGGGACAGATAAGCTCAGAAGACTGACATTGCCTCAGGCAAAAATAGGCCAGCTAGGATACCAGTTTCAGTGCACTGACAGGTCTGTACAGCTCTAGTGGAAAATATAGTGTGCCTGGTACATATGGCAGCATGGAGGTTGACCCCTAATTGGCCACAGAGGGCAGCGCAAAGGTATAATGTCTAATGACCAGCACTGTAGGATTTGGCTTGACCAGAGTGGTGGAATTTGTGGTAGGCTGAAATCCGTTACATATAATTTTAATTCAGATTTTGCCATCATAAAATAAAGTGATTTGAATGATCAATTATGGGCATTTTTTTCCCCGGGGTGGTCAGAAATTTAAAAAGTGATATTGGGGGTGGACAGGTGAAAATGCAATATGACTGCGTTCAAGTGGGACAAAGTCAAAAGTTGGGCGTTCATCATATAGATTAATGCCTCTTCTTTCGTAAGTCAGACTTGAACTTAATTGGTGAGCATAGTCTTCATAGAAGTTAAAGGTCTTACTCTCAGATACGTCTAGATGTGTTTTAAAGGGCCTTTTATGGGAAATTAAATTTAATGGTGCCACCTGGAGTTGATCTGTTCTTGCAGGAACAGAAAGAGATTCTTTTTATTCTATTGAGAGCCTCATTACACAGTTGTTGGGAGTCTCCCCTTCCCCCCCCCTTTTTTTTTTTTTTGTTTTTGTTTGTTTGTTTGTTTGTTTTTGTTTTGTTTTTGTTTTTGTTTTTGTTTTTGTTTTTTTTTTTGTTGTTTTTTTTTGTTTGTTTTTTTTTTGTTTTGTTTTGTTTTTGTTCTGTTTTTTTGTTTTTTTTGTTTTTTGTTTTTGCTGCAAGACCCAAACCTTCCAAAGCATACACCTAGCATGTATGGATAGAAAGCTGCCTGTGAAACAGGTTCAAGCTAATTATTTATGAATGCAAAATGGTTGCCTGGCACCATAGAGGTCAAGCAATAGGTCATACAGCAGGCAGTTGAAGGCCTGCATGTGGATTGGGGAGAAATTCCGTGAATTTAGCATACATTGAAATTCCCCAATTTTTGTTTGTGTGCTATTGGATTTACCAGTTGTCTCAAACCTATATGTAAAGTTAGAACTTAATGTCTATCTGCAATAGTTTGGAAGATATGGAGCTTTAAAAATTTTAATTGTCCCTAATTTGCATAATTTTAAACATCATGACTATTCCAACCAAGGTGCCTAATTTTACTGGTAGGTCAGTCATCATGGCAAGTTTGGTGGTTTTAAGAATACTAGGGTCCGAGAAAAACTCCGGACAAACCTGGCCGTGAAGAAAGAAAAAAAAGAAAGAAAAAAAAGGAAAGAAAAAAGAATTCTTGGGAAAACAAAATGTCTGGGTTGGCACCCAGACATATTGACATCTCTATCTATAATAGTTCTGAAGCTGTTCAAAATTGTAATTTTGCATGAATGAAAATCCTATAAATTTGGTTCATGGTCCATTAGATGTTGCCTCCCTAGCAGCCATGACTGGGCGTTGATAATTTTTCCGAAGAGCGCCCACATCAGTAACTTAAGCGAGTTTGGGAGGCTGCTATGGAGGCAAATTAGATGCGGCTTTGACACAAACCAATAAATTGAGGTTGGAAAGGCACCTCTGTAATTGTTTTGAAGCTGTTCAAGATTTAAATTTCGTGTTTTCACTAAACTTGCATAAATTATAATTGTATAACTTTGGTTCATGGCTTGTTGGATGCATTTATGTCACAAACTTATAAATTAAATTTTGAATGGTACCTGTATCTATAATAGTTTTGAAGTAATTCAAGATTTAAATTTTGTGTATTGACTATATTCACATAATTTCCATTCATTAATTTTTTTACAATTTTGGATCCTGGTTCATGGGGTGCGATTGTGTCACAAACCATAAATTGAAGTTGGAATGGCACATTTATCAACAATAGTTTTGAAGCTATTCAAAATTTTAATTGTGCACATTCACCTAATTTGCACAAATTAAAATCCTATAAATTTGGTTCATAGTTCATTTGATGCAGCTTTGCCACAAATTTACAAATTGAAGTTACAATGGCATCTCTATCTATAATAGTTTTGGAGATATTCAACTTTTTTCAGTGCCCCTAATTGGCAAAATTTAAAATGCTATGACTTTCATCTACTGTCCATCATACTGACAGGTGTCATAAACATGTACATGCATATTAAAATTTTGTGTCTATGTGCAATAGTTTAAAAGATATGGAGCTTTTAAAATTTTAATTTCCCCTAATTTGCATAATTTTGAACATCTTGACAATTCCAAACAATATGCATCATTTCACTGGTAGGTCAGTCACCTTGCTAAAGTTTGGTGCTTTGGGGGTACAATATTGCCCGAGAAAATCTCCGGACAAAAGAAAGAAGGAAGGAAAGAAAGAAAGAAAGAAAGAGAGAGAGAAAGGAAGGAAGGAAGGAAAGAAGGAAGGAAGGAAGGAAAGAAAGAAAGAAAGAAAGAAACTGTCATTGCCAAATAAAAGGCAATTTTCCGACAATAAACATGACATAGTGGCCAACTAAAAACTAACACTAGAAGTTGATGCATAAAAATATATACCTTTATGTAAGTTTTATTGATTTCAAACAAGCGTTTGATACAGTATGGCACGAAGGATTATTTTACAAGTTATTGCGATATTGATGAGTACTTTTATAACATTATTGTTGATATGTATTCTAAAGCTTCAGTACAATATAAAATTTATGAATGGTCTTTCAAACAATATAAAGCTTGAAACTGGTGTGCTACAGGGCTGTGTACTGAGCCCTGCCCTCTTTAATATTTTCATTAATGATCTCCCCAACATATTTAATGAAGTATACAACCCTGTAAAAATACACAACAAGAAACTGAATTGTCTACTATATGCGGATGATCTCGTTTTACTCTCTGAAACTCAAGACTGATTACAAAATTGTTTAGACAGACTAGATATTCGTTTCCTAATGTAAAATTTTGTTTAATTTTTCGCCCAACTTTATTGAAAATTCTTATAATGGATTTATTGTAATTTACTCTAAGATTCCAATTGCACAGATTGGAATCTTAGAGTAAATTACAATAAATCCATTATAAGAATTTTCAATAAAGTTGGGCGAAAAATTAAACAAAATTTTACATTAGGAAACGAACAACTGGAAACTGTCAATGGTTATTATTATTTAGGTATCTAAATCAATGCTTCTGGCTCATTTCGCCCCGCTTTAGAGAATTTAAGTGCTAAAGCTACTACAGCTACAGCAAGATTAAAAAGAATTCTGTGTAACACTAATCTGGACACATCAGTGTCTTTATCATTGTTTAAAAGACTCATCACACCAATTTTGGTTTATGCATGTGAAGTCTAGAGACCATTCATGATTTAACCAGAAAAGTGTTTTTGCATCTTCTGATGTCAACAACCATACCAATAATAGGTTTGAAAAAATACATCTCAGTTATTTGAAATTTTGCCTCGGTGTTAACAAAAAAGCATGTAATTTTGCAGTTTTAAGCCAACTCGGCCAAATTCCTCTCTCACTGAAAGTTTTCACGCAAATGTCAAAATACTGGTTCCGAATAGTAAAGCTAAATCCTGATTCGATGTTTTATGATTACTTCCTCTGTAATGCACATAATATGAATTCTGGGAAACGTCAATGGTTGAAAATCTTTGAAATTAGAAAAGTGTTACTCGTTTTCGGATCAGCGCCCATAATCTTAAAATCGAAACTGGGCGGCACAAAAGACCAACAAAAATCCATTTGGAGATAAGATTATGCGAAACATGTGGAGAAATTGAAAGTGAAGAACATATATTAATATATTGTAAAACATTCTCAACACAACGTGATAACCTTTTTCAACAACTTATTAAAATATTTCCCTTGTTTTCTTCCCTTTCGGACTCAGAAAAATTTCTATTTATCATGAAACTGGACGATAATGATATTTGATTTAATATATATATAACACTACAAAATATTTTGGTTCCATTATCGCTACCACAGAGCAGTTCTGATAGCTTTAAAAAAAAACTTCGTTTGTATGAGCATTAACGCACATAGGTGCTTAATGCTCGTATAAAAATCGCACAATTTTAATTTTTTATAATACATGCAGGCAATGGTCTGACTTAACAACTCCGTGAAAGACATACTACATATGTACACATGTGGGGCAAATTTATCCGACATTGACGATGACAGTGAACAATAAATTTGTCAAAGCCAATTTGGATTGGACACAACCTTCAGAAAGCCGTGTTAAATTGCTGGCTTTGAGGATGTTTTCTCCTAGTGAGGTGCATCAGACAGTCTGAATACATACCGTGACTAAATATCAGTTTGCTGTCCTTAAGAAGACTCAAACTGTACAGTAATAGCAAGCATAACGAGAAATAATGACACTTAAGGTTATCTAGTGAGTCTATATAGGTAGAACAGATAAAATACCTTTTTATAGTTAGAAGTGACTCATAATTTAAAGTGACTTACAGTTTAAAGTGACAGCACATGCATTTATCCACGATGCCTGACATATTAGATTTGCCTATAAATTCATGCTTTTACACTATGAAATTAGATCTATTTAGAGTACGAAGGTTGCCACAGTCATGTAGTACATTTTACCATAACATTTTGCATATAAACACGTGTTAGATGCCAGAAGTGCCATTTGAGCACTTTGGATGTTTTATGTGCTTTCAAATTCAATACTGTATGTGCATACGATGGATTTTACTAGGAAGTCCTAAAACAAAACAAAAAACAAAAAACAAAAATAACAAAAAGAAAACAAAAACAAAAACAAAAAAACAAAAAAACGAAAAAAAAAAAAATAAATAATAAAAAAAAATAATAAAAAAACCCCATTTCATTATATCAGAATTGTCATTGAAATTGCCAGGACATTAAATTACTATAAGACTACAACTGTTGTTACTAAACCTTAGACCAGGAATACTCGTCATTCTTGTTTCAGTTACTACCTTGTGATGCACGTGTAATGTTTAAAATCAGGGGCGGATCCAGAAAGTTTACAGCTGGGGGCTGAAAACTTGTACAGAGGGAGCTGGTTGCGAGCGCCTGAGGCGCGCGAAGCTTCACTGGAGGGGTCGGGGGGCGTACTACTTCCCGAATTTTTTTAAGTTTAGCATGCAAAATGGTAAAATCTGACATATTCTGGCGAAAAATAATGCAATTTTGAACTGACAAATAATTGTGCAAACACACTGAGATATTAGGTTGAAAGTATAATTTACTGATACATCACATGGCATTATCAAGCTCCCTTATTTTTCTTCATTATATACGTCATATTTACTGACTTCTTCTGAATGGTCCCAGTAGTGCCTCCTGACATTCAATTCACACAACACTAGAAATTATTATCAGCAGCAAACGACCTGCCACAAGCCATCCAAGTTTGATGTTTGAAGGTAAAAGTATTGGAAATGTTCAGGAACATAAGCATCTCGGACTTCTGATCTTATCATATTGTTGTTAATTTTCTTTTAAGTGTTTGTGGCTCTGTACATCTGTTTTGTCCCTTTTGACAGATTGCTGTACTTTTGTAACAGCGCAGTCAATAAACATTCACTCATTCATATCAACTCTGTATACACAGCCAAAAGGGCAATGAAAATGGTCTGCATCCTTTACAGTTTACAGTATAAGTTAGACAGACTTATTTAATGTTGTACTTTTCCTGCATATGACCAAGTCGGGAGACAAGTCCAAACTCGGGAGACTTGACAGGTCTGGGACTCACTGTTGGATTGAAACCAGACTTAGGCTGCCACTTTACTGGCAATTATAATTTTCATGTGCATTAATTAGTAATGTTTGCAGAGTTTTAAAGAAAATGTGTGTGTGTGTGTGTGTGTGTGTGTGTGTGTGTGTGTGTGTGTGTGTGTGTGTGTGTGTGTGTGTGTGTGCACGTTTTTCTTTCTTTCTTTTTTTTTTGGGGGGGGGGCTGCGGGCGCACCTCACGCAACCCCTCTGGATCCGCGCCTGCAAACTAATGTCAATATTGGAGAATACTTGAAATAATTGAAATGACTTACTAATTTTTGTATTAGCTTTTATTTGGTTTATCTGTACTTTTCTATTCCTTCAACTAATGTGTGCCAGTGCTGAAATACCTGCAAAAGTAAGAAGACTAATTATATAAGTATTCTTTGCAGGCCCATATTTGAACAAATTATGAATGAAAATAAAAATGAAATTCTCCTTCCCTCCCTATAAGTTTTTAACAAATTATAAACAAGATTTTATAGGGCCTACAGCGATATCTTCTATTGATTGCAATGCAGTGTGAAAAGTTCAGTGAAATTCACGTGACACAACGGGTCCATAATGACATAAACTGAACCATATAAATTGGGGTTCAGTGACAAAATGATATCAGATTTTTTTTAAATGCATGTGCATCGACTTCTGGCCTTTTTAACTGACCAGAAAACAGTGATAATGCGCAATTACTCATTCCAGCAAAGTGGCATAAAGCGGAGTCATAGAATCTACCTGGAAATGTTCCTTTTGTTTCATTGAAAGTATCAAGCACCTGTGATCTGGGCCTGGTGTACGGTCAGTGCGTAAACCCAGACTAAAACTTAACAAGTTACTTAGGTTACTTAATAACTCGATCAGTGGTGGAGAGGGTGGGGCACGTAGGTGCTCCCTCTCCTATTCTCGTCTTCCAAAATTACTAGTGGGCTGTTTTTGACAATAATTAAGTTAATGATAATCATCATTAATGTCATTTTACCACTCCTATGTTTGTGTGAAGCATCATTTTACATTGTTGCATTGCCTTACTGTACTGGTGTAATAACAGAGTTGGGGCAAATTTGGACGTTCCGTTGATTTTGTGTGTGTGTAATAATAATATATAATATTGCTGTGGCTCTCCGCTTATGCGCCGCGGTCCTGTGTGACACAGGTGACCTAGGAAAAAGGAAAGGAAAGAAAGGAAAATAGATGAGGTGGAAGAAACCATGGTTATCCTAATGACCCCCCCCCCCCCCATCAGCTCGTGCTACCATGTTTTCCAGGACCAGAGCCGAGGCAAAGGGTCCACAACACGCTCTCGAACAGCTGTGGTGGGCCCCTGGCCCTGGATATTCCCCAACACTCATCGCTTGTAGTCCCACCCACCAATTAAAAAAAAAAACCCTTCCCTTATACACCCTATCCCCGCCTCTAAGGCTCAGGCATTTCCCTTGGGGGGGGAACCCCTTGGAAGCCCTCATAAGGGCTACCACCATTCCCTCTCCTCCCTGCACTCTGAAATTCTAATTTACCCTGTCACTATCAAGGCCTATCAATTCATTTCTTTTCTCCCAGCACCCTACCAGGTAGTCCTGTACACTTTTAGTGCCTCTCCTGCGTCCCAGAAAGCCACCCTTCAAACCCAAAACCCATGCTACACGTTCCTCTTCCTCTAAACACTGAACCTCTTCTAGACCCCTGTTATTATAGTCTTCCCTGTGCCACTTTCTGAAAAATTCTTCTCTTATCTCTCTATATGCATCACACCACAACAGCCAATGATCCACTGCCTCATCTGCCTCTTGTCTACATACCTTACATTTACCATTA
Source organism: Hermodice carunculata (assembly GCA_964020975.1). NCBI lineage: Eukaryota > Metazoa > Annelida > Polychaeta > Eunicida > Amphinomidae > Hermodice > Hermodice carunculata. Next base: position 492,189 of record CAXHWN010001720.1, read on the forward strand.
CTACCTGTTGTCCACTTCCGTTTTCTCTTTTCTAGCTTGATCACTCCTGCCCTACTTTGAAAAAAGAAGCCTGGATCCCTTCCTTCCATCCCAACACACACTTTTCTTTGGCTTTTCTAGTACCTTGTACGCTTTTAATGTACTCTTTTCCCTGACTCCTCTTTTCCAGTCTTCCTTCCAGCCCTCTGTAACAGTCCTACCTATACACTTTCCAGTCATCAACCTCATCATATCCCTTCAATTCGTCTTTCTCTGCCAAATTATTTATATCTTTGGCCCATAATGTTTCTTCCTTGAATACTTCATTGTAAACCTTCCTGCACCACCTGTCTTTATATACTGCTTGTAAATACCCTCAGCACTTAATTTTTGCTTTGGCAATTCTGTCTGTGATTTTATTCCATCCTATCACTGTAAAAAGCGGATTTGTTAAAATTTACTACATTATTTTTTTAGAATGACATTTGTGGTAATTTTCGTGAGATTCTTGGGGTAATTTTAGAGTCGGAACGGCAGACAGCACATGCCTGAATATTCTGAACACTCCAGAATGGTTCGGGAGAGTTGGCAACACTGGTTACCATCGTCGACATCAGCCCTTGGTTGTGCCACATCCCCGATAACATGGGTGTGGCCTCACGCATCTAACAGCGCCATCTGTCGTACAAGTGTGACAGAACAGCGGCAACTAGCAGATTCGTAAATTTTAAGCCTCGTTCTGAGGCTGACCTATTTCGGGAGTCGCGTGGTTCTTCTCAACACCAACCGGTGCCAGTGGAGCTGAACAGTTATCATCACTCGGTCTTATTTTTGTGTGGCACAATAATATCAGAATGGCTAATTCACCGGTAAGTTTATGAGTGTTAAGTAAGTGAAATATGTTAGTTGTAAACGTACACAATGTCAATTTTAATTGAAATACAAGCTTTTTGTTGAGCCAAGAGCACTGCATCATGATTCACGGTTTGGCATCGCAAGGCATGTCAGTAAGCCATAATAATTGTTGACATGACACCAGACAACCGCAACGGACGGGACCGAGACCAGAATTTTTCGTGCCACGAATGATGCTGTGTCGCCTGATCCTTAGTCATTTTCAGTGGCAGTGTGGTCAATTATCCAATGTCAGAAGATCATAGCAAGGGATTCACGCTATTCCATTTAAAATTTTAGTGGGGATTTGAGAGGGACCTGACATTGTCATTGGCGTGGCAGGTGTGCATGGCTCAGGCCGGGCGTGATCAGACTTTGTGTTCTGTGAATGTCATTGGCTTTGATCGCTGACATTTGACATTTTATTTCGCCTATCGACAGTGTATGTTGGAAGAACGAGATGTGGCAGTGCACACAGACGAAGTTTCAGACTTGTGAAGGCAAGGTCCAGCAAGGGGACATGCAAATTCGTGACTCACGAATTTGCACGTCCGTTTTCCAGGGAAAAGTCACATGTCAATCAAAACAAGTTCAGTCAAGTTTAGAATTGCTAAACACTCGCCTTGTGACCAACCACAAATTGCATGGGTGGATAAGAAGTTTCCAGTTCAAATTTCTACATGATGTAAGAATAGATTATTTAGATGAAATTAGTTGAGAGTGAGCTATGTTCATTCTGCCAACAAAAGATTGAAACAACTATCTGCATGTATATATGTATTTTGGACATGTGATATAGTTAAGCAATTTTGGGAAGAGGTATTGTCTAAATGTACAAATAGAGACTGAGAGGTTTCTGTTCGACAGTTCCAAAACAAAGAGGTACTGCTAGGCACCGGAAATGTTAAATCTATATACCGTATTCATTCCAATTGGCGCCCTGTGCGCATAAAAAAATATTTTACATAAAAATCCGTCCCAGAAAAATCGATCAGAAGCGCACACCCCCATTTTCCCATGGCAAGTCTTCCAAAGAGCTGGAACAGTCATCATATTCACGTCAGTAAAATCTTCGGTAAAGCTATCAATATAAATTTTTTTTATTTCTGTCAATAAAAGACAAAAGTTGCAGTAAAAGTGGGTGTGTACTTTATTTTTTATGAAAGGGAAGCAGTTGAATTGTTATAGCACTCATGTGAAGAAAATTGCTTTGCCATGACGCAACACAAACATTATTCACTATGTTATCATTTGGAAAATTACTTTCCATGACAGTTTGACTACCCAGGTCTGTGACATATCGGAAGGGAGCTTCTACACCAACTTCTATATAAACATTGACTCCCAGCAGGGAATGTCAGTGTGCTCTTGACTTATTGGATTAAAATTGAAATGCAAACGGGAAAATTGGTCCTGGTTGTCCAGTCTGGACTCATCAGCCTTGGTGAACTGATGTTGGAAGGAGCCATGGCCTACGACAAAGCCGGTCTTGGCTGGTGCAACTGGAACTGAGTCTGTGCCCAGCACTGATCATGCTGCAGCTGCTAGTTGCAACAGAAGATGACCAAAGCTGGCGCTCCAAGTGGGAAGTTTAAACTGGTAACTTAAGGGATGCTTTTCAAAAGTCTTTGTGCAAAAAATCCTGTATAAGTGACTGGTTAGCATTTTTTTAATTTAAAAAAAAAAATGTTTAAACCAAGAAGACATGTCATCTTATGGGGTTTCGCTGCAGGCTAACCCATACAAAACAGTAGCACCTTCCACTGTGTGGCTTATGTGTATGCAAGCTGTGGTCAAGTGCTAGTGTATTCCCCTCTTTTGAAGTTTGTGGCATGCTGCAGTAATCATTATTCATCCATTTAGGCATGCACAGGACTCACAGATGCTTTTCAATGGGACTATTTACCTTCAGGTATCCCAAGTCTGGTTGTAAATCATTACTAAAATAGAATAAAACTAAAAGCCTGCTGCACGCAGCAGACTCAGTCCCAGTTGCACCAGCAAAGACCGGCTTTGTCATAGCCCAGTCGTGGCTCCTTCTAGTAAGGCTGAATTTATCTATCTATCTCCCTTCCTAATCCTACATCTTCCCCCTTATCCTCAGTAAGTTCCTCTTCAGAAAAGCAACAGCTAAAACTGTGATGAAGCTCATTCTCTGCCTCACTACCAATCATGCTTTCTCTGTATTGGTATCCTCCATTGTATCACATCGACTCCCTTTCAGCGTTTAGGACCTTTTTGGAGATGGTGGAAGGATAATGTGTGTTGTTCTGTGCTGCTATTGATGCAATGGCTTTGGCATGTTGGTTGGCCAGGTTGTTTCCTTCATTACTCTTGTCACCTGGTATCCAGTGTATAGTGGTACCTGCTGTATGTGGCCACCCGTTTTGCAAAGAAAAAGTGGCCACATACAGCAGGTGACCTGTCACAACAGGTACATTTTACAAGGAAAAGGGACTCCTATGTCTGAGCCTAGTGACCACAAAAAGCAATGTGGCTGCTTCTGGCAGTGGTTGCATACAGCAGATACCACTGTAAATTGTGTAATTATATTGAGGTATTTTTGCTGGATAGGTATTTTAGGGCGTAGTGGATGGAGTTGATAATGGTCTGATGAGCAGTATGTGCCTCCACTAAAATGACACTGGTAAAGCACACTGGCAATCAGATAAAAGACAGGCCAAATTGAAAGTATTTGTTGCTAGCTAGACAAAGATGGTTAGTGCTGAGCTTGATTGCCCCAAGCTCACCATGGTACCTCATGCTCTATTTCGAGTCTGGCTTATTAATAAGGAGTGATCAAGATTTCATTCCATGGATGTAGACTGCCACTGCTACACCACATGGACCAGGGTTTTGGATCACTGAACCATGGGAAAAAGTGAAGGGTAAATTTTGTTCAAGGGACCAAATTCGAATAAATCCCTGGCACCTTGATTGGCTTTAAATAGCGGCTTGTTTGTCAACCTTGACCTTTTTCAACATCACTTGTACTAGAAACCTATCAGCATCAATGTATGAAACATTGATGTGGAGACTGTGTAATATGCCTTCATGTTACCTAGCTATAGGAATGTGGTGCTTTCATGTTACGAATACTTCGATATGTGCAACTTAGCGCATTGCTGACCTTTGCCATGTGAAGGTTATACGTGTACCATAAAGTATCATGAACAGCTATTTTCAACTGAATTTTAAACCCATAAATGCAGTGTTGCAGTCTTAACAAAATATGGCTTGGTAGGGGACATAGATACTTTGCATTATTGTACAATTTTAAACATCTTTTCTCTTGCCATATTATACAATTTATGCCTTACCAAATAGTGAAACTCGTGTTCAGCAGTCTTGCATACTGTACAAACCCTGTTTTCAGCTGCATTTTTTGGGCTTGACATATTTTATTACCCTGTTCATGTGTAGAATGATTTTTATATCTTATATTTTTATTGTCAGGAATTTACTAAAGCAGCAGAGGAGGTGAAGAAGCTCAAATCTAAGCCCGCGGATGCTGAAATGCTGGAAGTGTACAGTCTTTTCAAACAAGCAACAGTGGGTGATGTTAATACAGGTCAGTGAAACACTTGCAGTAGTGGGTATGCATCAAGTTGCTTGGGTAAAGCATAATTGTATATAGCAAGGTTGCACAGAGACATTCTGTCAAAGTTATTGAAAGTGTCCTTTGGCAGAGGAAGCTGTCACTTGAGTTGCTCCAGGGAAGGCGATCATGGGTGTCATTTTTTGTTTCGTGGTAAAAATTAATGTCTGTTTTTTTTTTTTTTTTTCATGTCATATTGAGAGTTATGTGTTTGTCAACACCATTCATTTCATGGTAAATTTCGAGTCATTCGCTTCCATTTGCTTATCATGTAAAATACAAATTGAGTTTTTAAAATACAAACATGCATGGTCCAAAGTCAGTACAGTAAAACCTGTTTTTGAGAGACTGCCCGCCAGGGCAGGGCAAAAAGTGGTTGCATAAGGCATGTGGTCTCTCAATAGAGCTGAAATAATATGGGAAAGATGGCCAAAGGGACATGGTAAACGTGGTCTGAAAAGCAGGTGGTCTTTCCTGACAGTACCCGGTAGTCTCAAAACATGTTTAACTCTTTCCCCCTCAAACCGGCCGGTGGTCAGATGTCATCTGCTTCAGTGTTTTCAACTAATTTCAGCAGTAATGAAAAACAATTTTGACTGAGAATTGTAGATGAGCTCTATCAGGACCACATGCCCCAGGTCAACAACTTTCCTTGGCATGAGTTGGGCACTTAGTGCCCAACTCATGCCAAGGAAATTTGTTGACTCAAGCGTCAATTCAAGGGGGGAAGGGTTAACTGTAGTGTTCCTGTTGCTTGGTTTACCATACTACTTTCACAAGGGCAGCATCAGTGGCCAGGCAGTGCAAGCACCGCTGAGGCTCTCACCACCACACTGTGGACTGAGTTACACAGTCCAGGGAAGTTTAGAACAATTTCTAAAAGGTTTGGCTGCATTTCTGACTTAACAAAATCAACCAGGAAGATGTTTCAATTAAAACACAGATGTTTTTGTACAGGGCCCGTCTGGATATGTCCAGAGGCATCATATTCATGTCATGTACACAGCATGTGTGTACATTGTTGCCTCAGGTATTTTAAAATTGAATTCAGTACCTGCTACGTGAAGGTAGAATATATATATATATATATATATATATATATATATATATATATATATATATATATATATATATATATATATATATACATGTACAGTGAAACCTCCCTATACCGAACGCCCAGGGGACCGAACAAAAGTGTTCGGTATAGGGAGGTGTTCGGTTTAGGGAGGTTTCCACATTGTGGCCTCATGTCTTACCAACCGTGCTATACAGATACCAGCTGAGATCATTATGGTGGGAGATTCTCATGTTATCTACATGTACATCATCAAATAAATGAACAACAAAGAAGTAATTTTTGATTGTTTTATCATTTGGGAAAGATGTACTGACTATGATAGAGCAAAGTTCAGATGTATACATGGACATGTATATATAATTGTTAAAGAACATTATGACATATAGTGTATGTTCATATTGAAATAACATGCTTATGACCTTGCACCTATTTTAGCAGAGCTGTTGCTCATTTCAGTCTACTGGTACTCCTTGAAATGAAATCCCCTGGCTTTGGTGAGACAAACATAATGACTTAATTTGTAAGTTATTGTTCGTTAGGATGATTTAAGAAAACACCCAAAACTGCTCCAATTATCCCTGAGAGGACAGGAACAAGGTGCTGAGTGACATTGACACTTTCACCCTACACCCTGTTGTTGCCATCTATAGAAGTGACAACAGGTGTTCAACAGCTTGCTGTGGATTGTTTCTATTGCTGCTGGTATAAGCAATAATTATGCCTGTCTCTGAAGTTAATCTGGTCAGTTTCAGCCTTATCAGTAATTACTCCCTGCAAATACACAAAAATATGCTGAATGTGTGTTCAGTATAGGGAAGTTTTGGGGGAAAATGGTGTTCATTTGGGGTGTTCATGTTCACTATAGAGAGGTGTTCAGTATAGGGAGGTTTGCTTATAATGGAAGCATATGGGAAAAAAATTGGGACCGAGAAAAAGTGTTCGGTATAAGGGGGTGTTCGGTATATAGAGGTGTTCAGTAAGGGAGGTTTCACTGTATATACATGTATATATATATTCAGATTCACCAGGCACCAGCTGAGCTTTCAAAATGCTAAGGTTTGGTATTATCGGAGATGTGTTTTGGAAAATGTGATTGATCAGCACTTGGTCTGAATAATCCTTGTGTAAAGATGAATGTTGCCTTTATGAGGGATTAGAAGACCAAGGTGGCCTGTCATGTGTTCAGACATGTTGGAGTTTTGTTGTTTTTTGTTTTTTTGTTTTTGTATTGGCAATGAAATGAACAGATATGTATTTCAGCAGTCACTTAAGTAATCCTAGTGCAGATTTGCATATATCCAAAGTTTACTCTGACTAATGCCACTGGATTTGTGCATGTTCAAATTTTTTATTGATTTGTTGTTTGTGGATAATGAAAATGAGTAAATCCTATCTGTATCATTGATGATATTCTTTATAATATAATGTTAGGCTTGTTCCACCAACGTCATTTGCATAATAATTAGCGTGTAATAAATGTGCATTCATTTAATGATGTGATAAACATGGCAAAATGTGACTTTTTTTTTTTTTTTTTTTTTTTTACCCTCAGCACATAAAGTGCTGGAGGGAATTGTCATCCCCTTTGTTCGCCAAAATGGTACTTAGTAAATTATTGAACTAAAGGTAATGTCCAACCGATTGTGGATAAATTTGTTCATTTTCAGACTTTGGGACATTTGGTAACATATGTATTGTCTAACAGTGGTACAAATTTGGTATTTCCAATCCCAATACAATCTGAAGAAATGAAGAAAATACTTTCAGGCCTAATGGTAACATGGTAGTCAGTGGACCATATTAACCTTTCAATCTTGATTACAGACAATAGGACTTTGCACCAAACTGTCCAGTCAATGTGGGTATTTCTCTAAAACTAATCTAACTTGGATCACATGAAAACTGATTTACTGTAAAAATTCTTCTGGGCAAAAGTGTATCGGCAATCTTCTAAGAAAGTAACAGTTATTTTTCAAATGCGTGTCAAAATGAAGAGTCCACCAACTTCATCAATTTTGACAAAATTGGCCATTATGCAATTTTCGTGTCACCATTGAAAAAAAAACAGATACAGTTATTAAAAGTCCCTGATATATTTTTGTAGATACATGTATTGTGATCATTATAGCACAAATGTGACAATTCCATCTTGAATATTTTTCAAGAAATATCAAAAAGTTCACCAAAAATCCATTTTTACACAATTTTAATGCCTTTGTTTATACTTTAACTTTGACTGTGGAGTTCAATCTTTAGTGCAGACAGATTCTGCACAGCCTTGTGGTAGTTTGTCATGTGGGAATGAATATTTCTGTGATATTTGGCCAGAGGTGAAGCCACTTTGCCAGGTTGGACGTTATCATAACATTTTTCATTGCAGGAAGAGAGGTTATCATGTGCCATACAATAGCAGATCTAAGCTAGTATGTGTTAGACTTTAAGATTTAACTATTGGTTGATTACGTGACAATTAACAGGATCAGATGCTCATTAAATGGATGTAGGTGGGATATGTGTGAAACTTATTGATTCAAGCTTGATGCAACCACAGACTGTTCAAGGTCTAATATGTGGCTCATTGTGTTCTTCCAAGCTGAAGTGTCACTTGACATGCAAACCTGCAGGGAAATGCCAGATAATCATAACGATAAGCTTTCAGTCCTTACACAAATCGGGTGATATGGTTTTATCAGTATGACCAGCTCAGACAACTGGACTTTGATTTTGAAATTGGGGCTTCAGCATGCAAATAGATGGAAAATTTGAAAGTCCAGACTGTTGAAGGTCAATAAGTATGTCTGACAAGTAAAACATGCATGTATTCATTACATACATATACTGTAGAATCTCCAATTAAGACCAGCTCCAAAAAGAGACTTATTTCTTCATTAAGACCACCAATTTACAGACCTGCTTTTGTTCATACTTAATCAAATTATATCCCCATTAAGTCCACTCCTATTAAGACCACATTTTTTCAGTCCCTTAGGTGCCCTTTATTGGGAGATTCCACTGTAGATGCCTCTATGTGAAGAAAACATTTACTGTATAAGCAGCAAAATTAAAGGAAAAAAAAAACACGTCTACTATTCCATAGTGCCCGTTATTTAAAGATTGTCTATCATCATAGTATATAGTCTTATTTGCATATATTAAATAAAAGTAAATTTTGCTTGTTTCTTTATAGAATTATATGTAGACATGGGAGAAATAACCTCTTGTAATGGATTCATGATAATTCCTGTAGTTTTTAAAGTACAAACTCTGATCAACACATATACATGTACATGAATTACCAAAACTATGTCATTATGAAAACTGCACTGTTATTCTGTCGTCAGACAAGATTCAAGCATTTGGAATGGACTTACATATATATTGATCATTTGTTCGTACTGGTCAAATGTGCATATTATCTGGAATGAAGTGGATGAATGATTGAGTTAAAAGTAGTCAAGGTATGTGTGTTTTCTTTGCTATTTCAGACCGCCCTGGTATGCTTGATCTTAAGGGCAAGGCCAAGTGGGACGCCTGGAGTGAACGAAAGGGTAAGACATCGTTACAGGAATAAATAAAACATACGTTCAAGATTGCTTGGTATTTTCATATGATTTTCTTCTGGCCTTACTTTTCCAGATGTGCTTATTTTAGGGGCTCATCTTTTGAGCTAATCTTGGTCTTGTTCTCTTGTCAGTAAGAAGTATATTGTGAAGCCTTGATATGTATGGAGTCGGAAGCCAAAGCTTTCCAAAAAGAGGGGAAAAAGAGTTTGCATTGTAATTGCTACGAAAAAAAATCCCTCTTGCATATGTTTTGTCACCAGACAGAAATTTGTGTAACCAAGTTTATTATAGAGTGGGGACAATGCCAGTGAGACAAGGTGTTTGTGCAGTCTTCACCTAAGTTTACATCATCACCCGAGGCTGTCCATACTCCCCTGGCAAGGGTCAGGAACTAAGTGCCCAACCTGTGCCAAGGAAGCTGTTGACACGAGGCATGTGGTCTTGACAGGTCCCCAATGCCCTACAACTCTCAGTCAAATTGTTTTTCATTATTGTTAAAATTAGTGGAAAATAGTGTTCGAAGCAGATGACATTTGACCCCCAGTCAGTTTTGCTTGGTTTCAGGGAGAAAGGGGTAAATTCAATACTGTGAGAAAAAATAAGGCTAATGATACCAAATGTACCACAAATGTGTATCATATCCAAAAGTTTGATATAACATTATATAGAGGACCTTGAACTCAAGGTCATGGAGGGAATGCATTTCATGAACATTATTATTATTATTATTATTGTTGTTATTATTATTAAATCTAACTTGTGTACGTACAACCAAATAGCATCACAGGAAATATAAACAAACCCAAATGTAAAATGTGACACTGTGGTGACACTGGTGGTATCAGTTGGAACAAATGTTACAGGAATTAGAAACACATGAAAACATTATTGTAATTTAAAAAAAGAAAAAAAGATACCATGGAACTACAAGTAAGTTATAAGTATAAGTTAGGCTAATAGTCAAACTGATTTTTTAAGATCATTTAGCACTTTATGAAAGAAAACACGAAATTCAATGTTGTGAAAAAAGAAGACTGATGATACTCAATGTACCACATGTGTATTGTGTGGAAAATTGATAGTGCATGATATGGATGACCTTGACTCACTTTCTCAAGGTCACAGATGGAATGCATTTCAGGATAAATATATATATTTGGTCACAGTTGTTATATGTTAATTCGTGAACATGTATCCATATACCTTAAAAGGAACATTATACAGGCAAAAATATGACATGTTGTGGTGCAAGTTGCGGTATCCATTGGAACCAGCATTACAGATATCAGAAGTACATTATATTCATAATTGTGATTTTATTAACAACTTTTTATCAGAACACAGAAGGATATCAGTGGGCATTAATAGGGGTTCCTACAGACCAAATTTGTGAAAGCTTCACCAGATCTTCAAATATTAATTCTGGAGTAAGCCAGTTTCTATATTTCTTGAGCAGCACAGAGATAAATTCTTAAACATATGTGAACATAAAGTGCAACACACTCACCTTTCACCACTGTGGCCTGGGTTCAATTCACAGGCGGTGAAGCAAGTGGAAAATAGTTCCTACCACTCTGACTGTGCACGGTGGTTTTCTCCGAGTCCTTTGGATTCCTCCACCAAACAAGTAGGTAGGAAAGTATACCCCACCCTCTGTGCCATGGAGAGTATATAACATAAAGTGCTAAAAGTGTGTGATCTAACTGAGGACTGACATTGCAGATATCATCATGTGTTCTTTTAATTATTATAGTTGCCACTAGATGGCACACCAGTGTGTCAGATTTGAAATTCACGAATGCTCAAATTATTTTTGAAAGACTGAGTAGCATTTTAAACAACACTTACATAATTTTATCAACAACCCATTTGAAACACACAAAAAAACCGATTAGCATTTGCATGATTTTGCATTGCAAATTTTAATGCAAATCCAGTTATTTTGAGCTGTGTACACAGTCTTCTTTGTAAAAAAAAATAATAATCAATTAAATACAATAAAAAATAGAAAAAAAGCACAGCCACTGTTTTTGATGTAAATAAATAGCTTTACCAGGATCAAGTAAAATTTTTAGTGTGGTTTTTCAGGAAAAGGGGAAAAAATGGTATATTTTATGGTTAAAAGATAAAAAACCTTGAACACATATGCACCGTATCGCCGCACAGATAAGAATATGCCCTTTTATCCAAATATTGTGTGTTTTGAGAGATAATTTTAAAAGATATAGTATCTTTTATAAGGGTATGTTCTTCCATTTGGACAGTTGAGAGCACCTACTGACCTAGCCATTAATTATCAGTCTTGAGAAGGCGACAGGCACAATTAACTCTTTACATTCCAAAGTGAAAGTAGAATCATAAGTCACCCGGTACATGTCAGACATCTATCTATGAATCATGTCAGGGTTCGTTCAAGCGATCCCCTTTGTGTGTCCTAGTGATCCCAACATACTGGTCCTTTTTTAATTGTCAAGGTACACTGTAGTATAATCCACAATTATCACCGATTGTCAAATTGATTGATCATCGAAGTTATCATGTCCAAAGTAAACTTTAAAAAGATTTTATTGATCCTGAAAACCAGAAAGTTTCCACTTGCATAGAATGTTTGGTACAGGAAAATAATACTGTGACACCGATCGCGAAAATCAACACAAAATGGTGACCGAGAAGCGAACTGTGGATCTGTCTTGTATACTCATTTATAGAATATTTCGTGACCCATAATAAACATAAGTATTTCAAATGAGGTAAGATCGTGATCGTTGGTCACACTGTAGGATCAGTTTCTCTGAAAAAAAAAATGTTTCTGTTATAAGGGCATCTTCTTATATGTGCGAAGATACGGTATATGAATCTAACCTTCACAAAAACATTAAACCAAAACTACACAAAATAGGTTCTATGATTTTGGAATTCAAACATTTCATGGGTAAGCAATATTAAAATTTATTTGGAATATTATCAAAAAGCTTGTGAAGTTTCAAGAGATTGTAAATTATGACCCAGGTCATGCAATTTAGTAATATCATGGACCTTTTAACAACAGTAGGTCCATACTGATATACAAGAATGAAAAGTATGGAGGTATCCTTGCTCTTTGTATCATCTTGAGAGTGACCCAGGAAGGAAATTTGAGGAGGTCAATTCAAATTGGCATTTTTGTCAATCAGAACAAAAAAGGCACCCCACCCATATATATATATATATATATATATATACACACACACACACACTATAAGACAATGGGTGTGAATAACACTTTTATTTATTTGTGCTCAATCTTGGGATCAAGTTTTAGTCAGATGTTTGTAGTCTGCGCACACGGCGCACACGTTTAAAGTAAATGAAAGTTGCATCGCAACATGTCAAATTGTCTGAATTTCTTTCACTTGTTAAGATTTGTGCTCATGGAAACATGTAATAGAAAATTACGATAGATATCTGAAAAAGGAGAACAGACAGACCTGTTTGTCTAAAACAAATTGGTATTTATGCTACAAATATGTGACATGGGTCAATTTCTTTCGAGATTAAGTTGGCCAAGTAACTTTTTTTTGAACAAGTAAATCTTCATTCCAACTTGTTGTGGGACAAGTTGCCCAAATCCATAATGATTTTGTCTTATTTGATGGGTTTCATGGGCAATCAAGTGGTTTTACATTTTCCTGCCTTAAACCAGCCAAAACCAGTTGGTAGTCAAATGTTGTCTGCTTCTGTGTTTTCCACTAAATTCAACAGTAATGAAAAATATTTTGACTGAGAACTGTAGATAAGACCTATAAAGATCACATGCCCAAATGAAAGTTGTTGGCTCAGTCTTAAGTCAAGGGGGGAAAGGGTCAAACATATTTTATTGAAAAAAAAAAAAATGGCCTACAATTTGTAGGTAAAGTGCGCAAGGGGAGGCATCCCAGTGATTGCTTGCGATCATAGTGCTCCAGTTTGTATCATGGTTTTAAATATATTAACAATACACTTTCAAAGTTTAAATCATGCTACAAAATGGATACTTCATTGAGATATCTTCCAAACTAGAAAACAATGACAAAAGAAAATTCATACAATAACAGCTTTGAGGGATTTATATGACTTGATACCAACCAACTGATGATTAGATTCATTTGCTTTGTAAAAATTGTGTGCTTTTGGTTTTTGGAGAACTGTGAATGTGGTACAAAAACCAAAATACGTAATACTGTATATGAGAAAAACTTGGCATATTTTTAGATACCATGCTTTTCTCAGGTATTAATCCTCTTTTAAATTCTGGTAAAACTAGTCACAACCATAAACTAAGCATGGTCATCATGTATCTTTTCTCTGTATATGTCCCTCCTGTGCAGCAATGCTTAGAAGATAATTTCCAGTTTACTTGTACATGTATGTGCAAGTCAGATGAGGTGGATTTTTTACACAGGCTTATTCCTCTCCTGCTCAAATCATCCAAAAGCGCCTGGATTAAATATTGTCATCTGACTGCCTTAAAGAGTTTAACCGGTACTTAAATTTCGCTTTACTAGAAAACATTTTTGTTCAGATTTGTATGTAGACTGTTTTTGATGGCACACCCTGGGTCAGTAGCTGTCCTTGGTGTGGGTTGGGTGGGTTGTGACTAATCTGCGCCAAGGAAAGCTATTGACTCAGTCTTACTGTGGCCAGGAGTGGGTTAAGAGATATATAATTAAATGTCACTCTGATGGTTGCAGGTATGGCCAAGGCCGATGCAGAAAAAAAGTACATAGAGGTTGTGGAACGACTAAAAGGGGCATATGGAATGAGTTAGGTTTTAATGGTGAGTAATGTATGGAGTTCATTTACACCTGTTGTTTAGGGGAATGGCAGCATCTATAGATTTGATTAATTTTTCAAGCAAATATGTGTTTTAGTTTATGCATTGTACACTGAATTGAAAATGGATCAGTGCCTCTTTACAACTGAGTCTAATTGCCGACCAATTTCAGATATTGCCCCACAAAAAATATTAAGTGTGTTTCCCCTAACGGACCAAAATTTTGGGGGTTAGGTAGGTAGTGTTTTTTTTTCTAAGTCTGACAATTTGGGTGGGTTGGTGTGTTTTCTTTGTTTAAAATTCAACAAGCAATAATCCATTAGCCAAATAACCAGTGGGTAAAAAGGTATCATTATACTTACAAAATTTGGCCAGGTTGGCTAAGGATATTTTATGGATATTTCATGAAATATTGAACTTTTGATGCATATATGCCTAGCATTTCACTTAATCATTTACACATGGAATATAATTTCAAAGTGGAAATGTCACACTAGTTTTTTGCTACAAAAGCAGCATTTGGCATAGGAGTTTAATGTTACTTTAGCCAAACTGTCTAGGGTTGTAAAATACCTAGAGCCAGCCCAGGACCACTAACAGACTTTCCTAATTTTGTCTTTTGCAGAGCATCTACATGTACTCATGCCACAGAACAAGGAAGGCTTAGGAAATGATATATTTGTGTCAAAACTGAGCTCGTCCTCGTAAAGTAAGGATATAATTTATGTTGAAGTGCTCAGAGCAGTTAATTTTACATTATATGATGCATTTACAATGAGTTACAAAATGGCATGAATCACAAATGTGCTACCCTCTTTCAGTATTTGATATTGTGCTTGGAGCTGCTGTCGGGTGGAAATGAAATCGATTGTGACATCGCATTGGAACTACTGTAAAATACATGTGCAATCTGCGAAGAAACATTTTCCAACAAAGTGATTGTCACACATGACGAAATGAGATGCATTTATCATGTAAACAGGTGTATGTTGTCACACTATTCGTAGTAATTGAACTTTATTCTGTTTGTCCTCATAACAACCAGCCAATTGGGAGTTGACTTGGGGGGGGGGGGGGGGGGAGGTTATCTCTCAAAGAAAAGATGAATGATGTTGTTGGACATGGTGCATTACAATGTGGACTGTACCTGAACCAAAATTACACGCATAATGAACATAATGTCTATGACTCGTTCAGTGTATTTCATCTGATTAGATTAAATTACTTTGTGGATGAAACTGTTCCACCTCAGCTTGACAGTCCAAACATAAGACCAAAACTGAACACCGTGAATCATTCATCTGTGTGGTAATCACACATATATCGGAGGAGACCATTGTCGCACAAAGTGTGTGTCATATTTGTATTCTGATTCCATATCTGATTTCACTTTTCTGCCTAATGATCATGAGATCAAGTGCTAGGTAATATCTCACAACAATAATGAATGTGTACAGTGTTACATTCATTTTAATGTTTTAAAAGAAATTAAATGAGCCAGGTTGAAATAATATGAGATCAGGAATCGCAATTTGCAAGATCCGTGTCTGTGAGAAGTAGTGAGCGCTTTGCTCTTTGTGAAATCCGCCTTGCATCTTAGCAGCAAGTGACATCAAACTTACTGAGGTACAGAGGAATGCAGAAGATCAACAGATGGAGCCAAATAATTCAAACAGCATTTCACAACATGTAGTAGACCGACTCATCTAGTGAATGTAAACAACCTTTATCATTACAGCAAGACCTGTGGAACTTGAATTAACCTCCAGAGTGTATGAAGGCGTTCATTAATATCACAGTGCTAACGCCTTTAAGATATCTACCTATGGGTGGTAATGTATTATTGGAATAGGAATATTGCTGAAATTTAGTTCTTCAAACAGGTGTCTCTTTTTCCCCACATTTTGTTCTTGTTAAAAATGCATTTTCACTAAAAAATACAATCCAGTTAATCATGATGGCTATATAACTGTTGTAGTGTCTACTTCATATTCCTTCATTGTTTTTATGACTGACAAAACAAACAATTCAACATCAAACCCTACAGCCAAGGTTGGAATGTTATCCAGGATACAAATTCTGTGTACCTGTATGCATGTGAAAGATGAAATAAATCATGGTTTTATGTCAGTCAAATGAGTTGTTGTGCTTTGTCCTTGTAGAAATCGGTAAAAAATGACCAAGTGTTACTCATGTAATATTTACTTGTCCCACGTGCTTTAGACATGATAGAAAAAAAAGAAGCAGGAAAATGTGACTCTGTTACAGGATGGACACCCGTTGCATGGACACCAATTAATAAAAGTTATTTCAAGTACCAGATGACTGGTGTACCAGGTGCATGCTTCTGTGTGCTAGATGATGTTAATTTCCCCTCATGTTCTGTTGGGGAAGAATCAAGTTGACACACTTTGAAAAAAAATACCCTGGGTGCGTGAGGTTTGCATGGGGTACTACAGTATAATGTTAGAGAAGTAAATAATACTCTAAATTAGCTAGGATGTTAATAAATTGCTGTAAAAAGCAAGTTTAATATGACATGTTTATATTAGCAAAGAATGCTCAACATTTTGTCTGGTTCAAAAACAAGGGTATGTCTGTTGGATCATGAAAATCTGTTTAAAAGAATTTTGTAGGAGGGATTCAAGAAGCTTGGATGTTAAATAGCTCTTTGTTTCTCAAGATTCATACTTGGGAAGTATTGGGGTTGTACCCTGGTATGCACACAGAGGAAGCCACCATCATGTGCACCTTGGGTGTGCTGCAGCCCAGCAAGGCAGGGGTGACATTCAAGTTAATGGCTCGCTACTTGATTTAAGCAATCAGTCAAAGACCTATCCAAACTGAACTTAATCTATTTGGGACATAATTTTAAGAGAAAACAACAACAACAACAAAAAACACACACCACAATTTAATTTTGTGTCCTTTAAGATAAAGCTGGCACAAATTTCCTAATACATGATGTGTATATATGACAGATAGAAACTTGAAGGCAAAAGTACCTCCGTAACCCTTTCATGGTTACAGAGGGACTGAGTTAACAGCTTTCTTTGGCGACGGTTGGTCCCATTACACCCAACACTCACCAAGGAAAGCTGTTGAACTTTGGCATGTGAACATAATAGGTATCATTTGTGGTTCTTGCCAAACGTGTTTCCTGTTGACTAAATATTTAAAAATATGAGCTTAGACAAGGCAAAAGGCCGTTAAGTCTAGAGGCTGATGTCCGACCGGTTTCGTTGATTTATTCAACTCGTCAGGGACGGTTAGGAAGACTGCCTGCGCCCTTTTATACCTATTTGGAGTTACGCTTGTTGTTACGTGCGCACGTGTATTGTGTTTACGTTTAAAGCGTGATTGGCCATAATTGACTGATTATGTCATCATGATCATCTTCAAATCAGACTTATGTCTGATTTAAAAATCAGTATCTCCCAAATAAGGAAATCCGATCTGGGACTTAACTAAGGTTAGTTAGTGCAGTTTTTAATGGGCTGGGTCAAATCAGGACAACTGAATAATTGTGCTGATGCCCTGAATAGGGACTAAGAAGTGCATGGGTAACAATTTCTTGATTAAGAAGGTGTATTTGCAGTGTTCCATTTTTTAACTTCACAAAGATATGTGGAAATTATACTGGCTTATTAAGGGAAAGTGAGCTCTGACAGTAAAAATTTAGCATAATACAGAGCAAATGTGCTCACTTTCCCATAATGTTGAGACCGAATGGTTCGACTGTGCGTAATTGATGCATCCAATGTTTTTCCCTGGTTAGACGCAGCTCTCTGCTGCGTACTAATCTAGGGGGTGTGGGGATGTATTCAAGGATATGGACTTCTATGTTCAGTCCATCATGGTCCCTTTGTGCAAAATGTCTGCCTAAGGGCTGTTCCATTGAGCGGTTACTAATGTAACGGAAATGTTCCCTCAGTCTATCTCTGAGGGGACGAAGGGTCTGCCCTACATACTGTTTTTTGCAGATATTGCATGTGAGGAGATAAACTAGGTTGGAGCTTTCACAGCATCCTCCTAGGGGGACTGAGTAAATATTTAAAAAGTTGCATGGTTGAGTTGGAAGGATGCAATTGTTGATGAGGCCTCAAAGAACTTTATGCAAATTGTTGCCTGAAGCTGGGAGGACTAAAGGGGAGGAGTGGCCTATGATGTAACATTATACAACATGCATATCTTGGACCAGTAAAGGATTTCACCTGTATAAACATGAGGTTCGTCTTTCATGTTTCCAACTCATGTTAACTGTGATCAAAAAAAAATTTGCATGAGAATTGTACATGAGACATGTCAAGATAACATGCCTCAGGTCAGAGCTTTCCTTGATGTGGGTTGGCCGCTTAGTGCCCAACCCACATCTGGGGAAGCTTTTGATTCATTCTTAATGCAAGCGGAAAGGATTGAACATTATTTTCAGTTATACAGTTTACTTGGTGACAGCATTATAACAAATTTGATCTAGTTATTTTGCATGCAAACCCTTATCCATTGAACTTAAGTATGTGTGCTTTTTGCTGCTAAATTTAACAGAAACTGTTAATATACTGTAAAATATAACTTTACATAAGTAGCATTTGCCAATAAAGAAAGATGGAAGTTTGTGATGTAAAAGAAAGCATTTGAGCATGTGCCAAAATTATTTCTGAAAAGCATCTGCTTAAATTTTGCAGCTGATCAAGAAATTCCTTTTTAACTATGATAAGTTCTTCTAAAAAAGCAGTACAATTCTTTAAAAACAAAACTCAAAATTCTGTATTAACTAGCAGTGTGCTCTTTGGTCAAAATGCAGTAGGTTCATGACAGGTAAGGTTAAATGTGGTGCACTGTACAGTCCTCCCTGTTAAAAATGCTGGTGTTTGGGTCCACATGCTATGGCATGTCATAGGAAAACCACCTTGTAACAGAGGGACTTTTAACATAGAAGTAGATAGGAAAACTGTTTCAGTGGGAGCCATGGCACACACCTTGTATCAGAAACGGCAATGTAATGAGGGATGTTATAAAGAGGCAGCACTGTATAATGCTGAAAAAGACAAGTTTGTGAAAGTTCTATTGCTATAGGTCTACCCATTATATCTGGGTTTCCGGTTATTCACATCATATTTTGGTTAAAAAAAAATATACCTTGAGTGAAATGTTAAGCATACATGTTGGTGTCCAGAAGTTTTGAAAGAGAGTTCGGTTCTTTTCATAAGTTGAAAAGGTATATCAAGACCCAGAACGGTCAACTGTGTCATGGTCAATGTGGACTAGAGTTAAGGACAGGTAAGACACCGAAACCTTTGCATGGCCAAATTTGAGATTTTAACGGTTTTTACAAGATAAATGTCCTTTCTATTAGTTGTCAAAATTCCAAGCTTTTAAGTAAAGTAGAAATATGAGAAAAAAATGCCAAAAACCACACCGGCATGTGGACAACCGAATGTCCATGTGTCCTTTTTTTGGTTTTCAGCCGCCAAACTGAGCAATGCCACCCGTCAATCATACTTAACAGCCTGTCACGTGGCTGCAGGTAGCAACAGTCCATGGCAAAAGGAGAGTGGTATCAGGGCGGCAATGCAAAATAGGGTGGCATGCCGAAAGTACGTTTGTCGGCAGGGAAAAGATGCAAACATGCTAACATATCATAGCTTAAGTGGTTTACTTTGTAGTTATCTTGCTTGTTTTTGCGTTCTAACGAATGGAGTCTTTAAATGCTCAAGAGGAGCGGGAATCGTCAGACGATGTCCCTTCAAGTTTCAAAGGCCGTGCCACAATGGATTACCCAAGTGGTCCTTCACACCAAAGACAGGCTGGAAAAAAAACTGGCACCTTAACCAACAATACCTGCATACATAATAATGTTTTGTCAAAACCCAGGGATGAGGAAGTAAAAGTACAAATAAACACATCGAAGTAAGCATAAACGTGAACAGCAGAGAAAACACACAAAATAGTGTTACAAAACTCAGGTTGGAAGGGAAATGAAACTCATTGAGAAAATAACTACAAAACAATGACAAGCTAACTAAGTAAAGTGTACAGACAAGTCTTAACAAGCTAACTACATAAGTATACAGAAAGGAGTAAATACAATAAAATCCTATTCCTACAAACAGGATGAAGAGGTAGGGGGCGGAGGACCAAACCCGCCATCCGTGCACTGACCACGAGCAGCTGTAGGCCATCCCACCCAAGCAAGGAAAAAATTTTCGTTGCCATGCTTGAGGTCACAGAGCCCAAAGGGCCACCTCCATGACTTCACATTTTGACAGATCGCTGAATAATGTTTTCCGTATTTCAAATTCATGTGATTGGCCAAGAATTGATTGACAACCTCCCCAAAGTGGGTGCACGGTTGGTTGAGCTGCAACACGCTCGCCTTTCACCTCTGCGGCCCGGGTTCGATTCACGGCCGGGGAAGCATGTGGAAAGAGTTCCTACCACTCTGACAGTGCACGGTGGTTTTCTCCGAGTCCTTCGGTTTCCTCCACCAAACATGTAGGTAGGAAGTATACGCCACGGTCTGTGCCATGGAGAGGGATTAATATAGGCTTGGCCTGTTTCGCAATCCATGTAAAAGATATGGGTCTATACTTTTTTCTATAACCTCCCCAAATGTTAAGGGAGGATGTTTATTACATTTTGTACAAATATCAGCTAAACTTGAGCAAATGGTATTGTTTCAGAGGCAAATGATCAACATCGAAGGCCTTTGAGCTTGTTTTCTCAGAATGGATAATAGGACGAGAACCCCACCTAAGAATGGTTATTCCATGCTGGGTGAAATTTAATCCGGCTAATGGCTTTTGATTCTATAATGTCTGAATTGCAAAAACGATTCAGCGATTTTCTAAATTTTGCTTCGTTCCTTTTCTATGAAATGAAGAAAATGAACATCCTGAAAATCAAAGGGAAAATTCAAATGTCAAACTTTGAGGATGGATAACAGAAAAATGAAACCAAACATAAAAATCGCAGGATCGTTTTTTGTTGCCAATATGTCAGGATTAAGATGCAAGTGTAATTATGATTTTATCACAAATAATTAGTGACTTATATCGACATTTATGGGGTGGATGCTTTGCGGTCAACTTTCAATTGTTTTTTCAACAATTAACATCACAGACACCCAAATACGGGACATAAATTCTTTGGAGTATGACGAGTACATACATATATGATATGTTATCCTAACGCAAATACATTTTGAGCTAGGATTGACTAAACTGGGATTTATTTTTGGTGTCTTACCTGTCCTTAATGTGCTCTTAACAGACATAACAATACTAGACTCCTACTCCTTAAAAACCCACCTTTCATTCAAGTACCAGCATGTCTACAGTTCCAGAAACAAGTACCCCTCCCCCCTCCCCCCCCCCCCCCCCCAAAAAGTTCAAGTCGGCAGCTTTCCTTTCCTGGGCATACGAGGAAAGCTTCTGACTCGGTCTAAACTTGGCACAGAAGGAGTTAACAAAAGGAGACAATGCTCATACCTTGAAATAGAGAGGTTCTTGTTTGAAGGACAACCCTTTCAGGCAACATTACTTTGCAGTGTCCCAGCTCAAATACTTTATTTTACCAGTCATCAGAAACCACCTTTTAAGCTCTGCTGATATAAGGTCGTAGAGCTTATATGATTGGTCATGTCCATCTGTTAGTTCATAAACTTTTAGGTTGTGTGCGTGATACCATCCACTGTTTTCAAATTAGCCCAATATAACTTTCAGGACTTGCAGGGTTAATGAACATCTAGGTCCCTTTCAATATTGGTTTAAACATATTTTTTATGAAAGCAAACAATAATTTTGTACATCAAATGATATACCGCAATTGGGAAAAGGGCTGTGTCCTATTTTAATGGTCCTCTTGCAAAAAAGGTAACAACATATAAACAGGACGTTACGTGACACACACGTTACATGAACGGTCAATGTTCAAAGTTGTTCAGTCATGCAACAGGAACAAGGTAAAGAAGACGTTTACAGCAGGCAAAAGATAGATAGAGGGGCATACTGCAGATATTTTATATCCATTTATTTATATCCAATAAAATTGCTAGTAGAAATACTCCTATATATATTCTGAGAAACCTACATTAACATATTAACCCATAAACCAATACCTTTTGGTGAAAAAAGGGAAGACCAAATGATATAATCTCGAACCACCAAAAAAAATCTAAAAACGTACAAACCAGATAGCCATATAAAACTGTAAAGAAAAAGGAGCATAATTTGAGACAATTTTATGAAGTTCTGAATGTGCCACAAAATATAGTGGGCACGAGAAAAATTTGTGCCATACATATTCACAAGCTGCACCGCACTTGCACTTAGGACTCACTTTCACACCAATTTTCAAGATGGGAGTTCAACTGACTGCTGCCCAAGCGTAAACTGGTATGTAAAATTGGAGCATATCTGTCTGCAAAGTTATACAATTCTGAAAGCTGATTCTGCTGGAAAGAGAGTTTGAGTAATTCAGATTTAGATATTGACAGAGATGGCAAATTGTGACAATGAAGAGGTAGCTCATTCCAAAAGTGAACTGTTGATGGGAAGAATGAATTATTAAACGGAGGAGTGCAAGCTTGAATATGAGGTAGATCAAACCTTTGATGAGTATTGTGAGTAGATATTTCAGGATTGACAATATTTTGAATTCCAGATTGAAGGTAATTTGGGACTAGCTTGTTGACAATCTTACACATCAGGATTAACTTAATAGCATTTTCCCTGCAAGATGCCAACATCTGCCATCCAAGTTCTTCTTAAAGTTAAGCATTTGAAGTACAAGGCATTGTGCCAGTTGCCTGCAAAGCAGAGGAAGTTTCCTAGTTGTCTCTACCAGCAGAGTAGACAGAACAGGCAGTTTGGGTCTGCTTTACAGGCAACAGTTCAAGAGAGGTGGTTCATTTTTAGAACCTAATTTATATATATATATATATATCACTCCTTCATACCAGTTTTATATAAGTGAGCAGATATTTGTCACCCTTCGGCCTTATGTTAGGCCGAAGGGTACTGTCATTTACTATGCCGTCCGTCTGTCTATCCATCTGGTGTTACAGTATAACTTGAAAAATTTTTGACATGGGACTTCCAAATTGCATATGATTGGTCACCACTATAAGGAATTAAATGTGTAAGCATGGTTGACCTTGACTTACTCTTCAAGGTCACATAGTGGTAACATATGCAAAGTGACGTTACACGCTTAAACTGTTGAAAGCCTTCATCTAGCAGTCTGAATTTTACACAAAAGAAGCATCATGGAGTGATTCAGAAGCCTATTAAAGTCAAGGTCCTATCTAGATATTTGACCTTTTTTAAGGGTCAAAGGTCAAGTGGTTAATGATGATACTGCTATAACTAAGAAGTTTTTGAGATATGGCAACCAAATTACACATGATTATGCACCATAATAAAACTTGTAATGTTGGGTGACCTTGACTTACTTTTCAAGGTTCCAGGGGATGTTTTGCAAAATTTGGTTTGTGAGAGAAACAAAAAAAATTTGAGAAAGATTTTCCAAATTGCACATGATTGTACACCACTTTTAGGCCTGTTTTATTTTCAAGCATTGTTGACATTGATGTACTTTCCAAGGTCACACAGTGGATGACATTACTGCTCTAAATATTGAAAGACTGTATCTATCAATCTGAATTGTACATAAAAAAAGCTTCATGGAGTAATTCAGCCCCTATTGAAAGGCAAGGTCATACATCTATATTTGACCTACCTTTTAAGGACACAAATTATGATAACTGATATTATGGGGCAAAACTCTTGAAAATATTTGCAAAGATCAATTAAAAGATAAAAACATTACTGTAGTTCTAGAAATTTTGGCGCTTGATTTCATTTCGTGCTTTTCACGCTACCACTCTGAGCGCGAAATTAAAATGCGCGAAAATAAGTTGCATTGTATTTCACTACATTGTATGGCATTGGATTGCGCGAAAATTCTGTTATTTGATAAAAAAATGAGTTTGCGCGAAATTAAACACGCGCGAAAATTTCTAGAACTACGGTAATTGCAGCTGAAGGGTATTTAGTGCTTTGCACAGTATTTTTGTTGTTGTTGTTTCTACTGTTGTGGGTTTTTTCGGTCATATTTGTTTATTTTGAAACATTATCAGCTTACTGTTGGGTTGTTTGTGCCTAAGTTGCCATATTGCATATTATATACAAGGTGTTCAATCTTGAACACCTGGGTGGAAAACAGACCGCACTCTGACAGGGATTCCTTGTGACGTCACGGCCAGCCGGGATCAATTGTGTTGGGCACATGACTGGGGGGGCAGTTCAGCTGTCAAGAAAGTAGTCCATTGACAACCTGCAACTTTGTCTTCACATGCTTGTACTACTGAATTCACCGGACGTTTGCCAGGTATGTGCTATTGTATGCCATGTTACACTATGCTATGATGTAGATACAAAACTACATCAGGGATGTAAAAAGACTTTGACCGTTCCATGTACATTTATTACTTACTACTGGCTGTCAGTGGATACGCAGTTCATCCTAAGCACATGGGTTGATCAAAACATCCCCCAAGCATAATAAGTAAACACAAACACACATTTGTAAAAGACAAAATGCAGTCATACCTCTTCCCAGTCTGTGTAATTTCCATATGTGCCTAATTTCTTGGTTTCTTACAGCCTGGGGCACAGGTATGCACACTCAAATGATGGCCATAGAATAATTCAGCAGAAGCTTCTCTCCTGGAACTGGTCCCCTGTTGGCCACATCAAGGCTGGCTTATCACACGGAATGTATGATGTTTAGATCACTTGCTGCACTGATTATACTGTTCTATGAAAAAAGAGACTGCATAAAGTTATGAATACAGGCCCTTTTTTGCTGTACTAAGCAAAAGCCAGTTCAGTAATCAGTGTACTGTGAAATGTAAAACTGCCACAAAATATGGTAGTTCAACCACACATTGATTTGAAAAAATAAGGAAAAAATATCTTCCATCTTTTATGCTTGGCTGACTTGTCAGTCAGCTGAGGTTATGTGGTGGTAGGCATCGGAACATCGGTCCGTCTATTGGCATCCACAATTTCCATTCTCAACTTCTACAAAACCACTGGCCAGATTGACCTCAAACTTGGTAGGAATGTACCTTGGGTAGATCTTTACCACATGTGTTTAAATGGTCATGGTCCACTGATTTTTTGTATTTTTAATGAATTTTTTTATTTATTTTTCACCCAAATGTTAAATATCTTCTACGAAACTGCATGGCGAATTGCTTCTAAATTGCTAAGGGAGACTTTTGGAGACCCTGAGACCTTAATTTGTTCAACGTGTGGCACTGTGATTCTTCAAATATTTTTTTATGCAAGAAAGTGTGTTTTGCTATTGCTGACATCTTCAAAACCATCTTTCAGATTATGCTGAAACTTGGTGGAAATGTTCCTTGTAAAAGGGCCAAACAAAGTTGTACACAAGGTGTGACTGCGATAAACCCATGATTTTGAATGAATTTTTTAATTCGGGTGCCTATCGGTTAATGCATACAGTTGTATTGATTGCTATGCAAGTGAATGAGGATTGCAATGGTAATTCACGTTTTGACTTCCCCAGAACCACTTATCAGATTCACTTCAAACTTGGTGGGGATGTACCTTGGGTGGGTCTCTACCAAGTTTGTAGAAATGGTCATGGTCCAGTGATTTTTGGATTTTTTGTGATTTTTTTTTTTTTGTTCATTTTTGGGCCAAATCTTAAAATATCTTCTCCAAAACTCCTTGGCCAATTAATTGATTCAAAATTGCTTAGGGAGACTTCTATGCCAGAAACCCTTCGGGAGTATGGCAAGCCAAAGCTGCAAATATTCATAAATAGAGATATCTGTATTTCTAAATACAGATATCTGCATTCAAATAGATATCTGCATTTAAATACAGATATCTGTATTTAAATACAGATATCTATATTTCTAATACAGATATCTGAATTAGAAATAGAGATATCTGTATTTCTAATACATATGTCTGTATTTGACCACCAAATACAGATATCTGTTTTTCTAATTCAGATATCTCTATTTCTAATTCATATATCTGTATTTGTAATTCAGATATCTGTATTTCCAGTCTAATTCAGATATCTGTATTAGAAATACAGATATCTCTATTTGTGTTGCCACGTGGTGAAAGTACAGTTAAAGATGGATCCCGGTATGCGTCCCCTGCATGTATCCTCATTGTGTAGTTCGGGAGCTACAAGATCAATCCCATCTCCTCTCCTTCTTTCTTTTTTTTTTTTTCTCCTGGAAATTATACATCAATTTTGTGGTATTTGTATAAAGTAGTTTGAATCAGGCTCGCACAAAATTATATAACGGGGCCGGAAACTAGTAACTGCGCGGGAAGATAAGCATGGCCATGGACGAGTCATTGGGAATCGAGCTCCCGACCTTGAGCTTGATTGATCTGTGGCAGTTCCGCACAAGGGAGCATTCATTGCTAACTAGCTTCAGTTGTTGAAATACAGATATCTGTATTTCTAATACAGATATCTGAATTAGAAATACAGATATCTGTATTTCGTCGTTTTATACAGATATCTGTATTTCTAATACAGATATCTGTATTTCTAATACAGATATCTGTATTTCTAATACAGATATCTGTATTTCTAATTCAGATATTTGTATTTCCAGTTTAATTCAGATATCTGAATTAGAAATTCAGATATCTGTATTTCTAATTCAGATATCTGTATTAGAAATACAGATATCTCTATTTGTGAATATTTACAAGTTTTGGCTTGCCATACGGGAGAGTAAGGCAAAGACATATCGGAGTTGAAAGTCGGGAAGCAAGAGATCACCTCATGGAGCGTCTGTCTTTGCTCCCAAAGGCACCCACTGCTGCTCTTGGCACTGAACCAAAACTTGCCATTGCTTTGGAGTTTATAATGTCAAAGAGCATGCACATGCTGGCAGAGATGATTCCTGCACTACTGGACCCCTCTCAGGCACAGGTGGCTTCTTCAGAGTCTGCTTCAAAGAAATCAGGCAAGCATTGGCTTCAGCTGTCGAGATCTTTGTCCTCTGGACCAAGCAGTAGGAGCACAAACCATGCAAGCCGTTCTGTCTGGATTGGAAACCTTAGGGTTCCTGTCCTGGTATTCCAGAACCTCAGCCAGTCCGAGAAGTATGGAAAGCCAGTTGCACCTCAGCCAGTCAGAGTGCCCAGCTAACCCCCAGTGCCTAAGCATACTTCCTGAGCTCCGGGGTCTGAGAGCTCGGTTCATAAGCAAAGGGCCAAGGGGTGATAGAAGGAATACACTTAGATCTGTAGGGGCGTCTTCTGCCATCAGTGGGTCTTTGGCTCCGGTGTCAGAGAATACTTGGGCCCCCCTCGAACGGATGGGCCCCTAGGGGCCCATTCATTCGCCGAACGTTTGGGCCCCCCAATAGACATTGGAATAACTTAGTTTGGGCCCAATACACTCTATATATACATGTACATCCTGTATGATATTTTGCAAACTCTAAAAGAAATATCTTGAAAAGAATTTGCTATTATTTTGTAAAATAAATGTAAATCAAATAATTGAATACATTTGCAAGGCTTAATGTTTGCCACTATACATGTATATACATGTATATATTTGTGTATTTTACAAGTAATGTGGGTGCATATGCCTTGTAGGACCTATCTCACAATCCCTCCAAGTATATACCAAGTTGGTTCTTTTATTTGTGCAACACATATTTTAGCACAAATCTACCCCACATGTGTAGATTCAGGTGTCTCCATTTCCCCCTGATTCCTTGTTATCTGCATTTCTGGAGATACATATGCGGCATTGGCTCTTGATATGAATAAAGAAATACAATGAAACACCAGATTTTTTTAAAAAAGAAAGCTCTTTCATACTGGGAGGGCCTAAATATTCTGGAATGGAATCAGGGATGGGGGTTTTCAGCTGATTTCCTCTGTTTTTAAGCATCTTTAAGTGGATATAAATGGGAAGGGGGCCCTTTGGTTCCAGAATATTAGGGCCCCCTATTTGTCTGTGTCCTAAAGTTGATATAAATGGGAGGGGTCCTTTGGTTCCAGAATATTTGGACCCCTATTTTTAAGTAAATGCCTTGCAGTGGATATATATGGGAAGGGGGGCCCATTGGTTCCAGAATATTTGGGCCCCCATTTGTATGTGTCTTGAAGTGGATATAAATGGGGAGGGGGCCCTTTGGTTCAAGAATATTTGGGCCCCCTATTTGTATGTGTCTTGAAGTAGATATAAATGGGAAGTGGGCCCTTTGGTTCCAGAATATTTGGGCCCCCTATTCGTAAGTAAATGCTTTACAGTGAATATAAATGGGGAGGGGGCCCGTTGCTTCCAGAATATTTGAGCCCCCCGTTTGTTTGTGTCTTAAAGTGGATCTAAATGTGGAGGGGTCCCTTTGGTTCCAGGATATTTGGGCCCCATATTTGTAAGTAAATGCCTCACAGTGGATATAAATGGGGAGGGGGCCCTTTGGTTCCAGAATATTTGAGCCCCCTATTTGTAAGTAAATGCTTTACAGTGAATATAAATGGGGAGGGGGCACGTAGCTTCCAGAATATTTGAGCCCCCTGTTTGTTTGTGTCTTAAAGTGGATGTAAATGGGGAGGGGGCCCTTTGGTTCCAGAATATTTAGGTCCCCTATTTATAAGTAAATGCCTTGCAGTGGATATAAATGGGGAGGGGGTCCTTTGGTTCCAGAATATTTGGACCCTATTTGTTTGTGTCTGAAAGTGGATATAAATGGGGAGCGGGCCCTTTGGTACAAATAGGGGGTCCAAATATTCTGAAATCAAAAGGCCCCTCCCCATTTATATCGACTGCAAGGCATTTACTTACAAATAGGGGACCCAAGTATTCAAGATCCACTTAATGCATGTAGATACCAAAGGGGGCCCAATAGTCTGGAATCAAAGTTCCCTTTTCCCATTTATATCCACCTCAAGGCACTTAGATACTGTTCAGGGGTCAAGTGGCCCAAATATTTGGGAATCAAAAGCCTCCTCCAAGCCCCTATCTACATAACTGGAAATTAAAAGTCATTTATAGTTATTTGACAGAAGTACATGTTCAGTTAGTTTGGGTTAGCTCAGCTATTCATGAAAATTACTTGTCCAATTATAACTTTCGTAAGCAGATCCCGAACATACTTGCATCAAGTTAAATTTCCCATTTTCTAAGAGAAAGTTAACTTAGGATCGAGTCATCTGGTCGTAATTCCATTCACATGATTCAGGACTACGTTTTAACATTTTGCGCTGAATCTACATGTATTCTCATGCTGAGCTAACAAAACACTGTGACCAGCACCTTTTACCTTTAGTCTAGTGTAACATGACCAATTTTGCTATTCTGCACTATTAACATCATCAGTGTTACAACTGTAGTTAAGATGTCTCATGAAATGTGACAAAAACTAGAAAAGAAGATTTGCTTCACTGCAAATCTAAGTGCCTTCAAAATGAGACCAGCTTGAAATGCTACCCTTTGCCATTGTTCAACAAATCTAAATTTTGTGTATTAGTTGGGTTGGTACCCAGACATAATTAAATATGAAAAGGGGCCCAAATATTCCAGAATGTTTGGGCCCCTGGGGGCCCGAATATTTGGGCCCAGGGTCCATCTGTTCGGGTGCCCAAATATTTGTTGACACCGGCAGTGTCAGAACCTATAGTGGTCCAGGTAACACCTTCAATTCCCCCACCAACAGTGACGGCAGTCCCCTCTGCACCTCAGGTGTTTTCAGAGTTACACACTTTCAAATTTGACTTTCCAGTATAATACATGGCCCTTCTTTGAAGAGACCATATTTATCAAGTCCCAGTTCTGTATTTCTTTCATACTGTAGCACCTTAAGTGAGAAACCACTTTTGGCGAGTGCTTCATGTGGTCTATCAATGGAGCTGTTACTCTACAGCTGTTCCATCCAGTCCGTGGAGTGCTATTGTTCTCATAATATGGCATAATAGTCTTATCAGCAATAAAATGAAGATGAGAATTGCTTGAGGTGTGGTACATTGGCAGTAAAGTTGCAGAGAGATTGGGACAGCATTCTGATGATGATTAGCAGTTATGTGAAAGATGTGATAACGAAGTTTTACCTTTGCATCACCAAAGGTGTTTGTTTGTGGGGAACATAACTACACAGGAGCGGTTATGTCACTTAAAGGGGCCCTAACAACTAGACATGGTCAGTCAAACATTAAATTCACATATTGATTTATTTGGAACCCCGAGACCTCAGTCTATTTGACTGTGGCTTTAGGCACCTTACCAGGTGGAAAAATCATTTTAGGAGTCAATCGACCTATCGCCTTATGATGCATAAACGTATTTATCGCAAAGGCTTATGGGTGCATCGAGGGGACTCATCTGACTTGGCAAGTGTAGCAGACAAATACATGTATACAGCCAACACTCGGCACCTATGTAGACAATTCTCAGCTTGGTTACTGATGTACAATCAGAATGCATCAAGTCAATTGCTGTGTGTCTCAGTGCACCAGCTCAACAAAAAAGATACCAGGACTAAGTTTCTTCAGATTGCTGACCAACAAAAACAAAAGGAAAAAATGTGAAAAGTTGACTAAAAACAGTGGCATACGACTTGACCACAAATGGCGTCTGTGTGTTCGTTGAACTTCAAAGGGGGGCAGAAAACTTGCATGAACAAAACACCAAGCATATTCCCATGGTCAAAAGAAGGGGAAATTGTGATAGCACTATCTAATAAGAACTTTGTAAGCAATTTTCAAAGTAAAACACCAAGATGTACAAAACCAAGGCCTCCAGAGCTACCCACACCAACAAGATCAACACCCCCACAAACCCACACCAAGACAAGCATGAAGAACCCTGGTTAGATTACAAATGGAGACCCGCAATTTGGCGGAACAAGAGACTGAATTCCAGCCACTATACATAAGTTTTATCATTACAGTCTTCAATTTTGCCAAAAAAAAAACAACAACAAAAAATCTATTTATTTTAGTACTTATCAGTGCTTATAAAATGTAAACACCCTGCGATTGTGATATGGTTTCATCAACACTATCTTAATACAATTCAGCTGTTAAAATGTATCTAAAGATTATCACTTTGACCAGAAAAGATTTTTCGTTGCATCTTGTGACAGAATGAATGAAAAAATATGACAACAATGAAATAAAATTGGAAGGCTGCTGACGGACATTCACGGCAACGCCATTTTGAACTTAATATATGAGCTCATGATACTGCAGTGAACTTTTACGTTTATAACTTTTTCAAGCATATTTTAATCCAAATATTGGATACCATTAAGTTGTCAAATGGTAATTTTGCTCCTGGCACACAGTTTTATGTAAAATTATCAAAACTTCAGCCATGTTGATAACCCTCTTGATATGTTTATGCTTTACATTACCCATCTCGGAGATGGATCCCCCTACTTCTCCCACAATCCTTTGCGGTAAGCATGGTGATACGTAATTGGGCTTGGGGGCTATTGCATTTAGTTCATTTGCAATTCCTCTACCAATAAGCTAATATGCTAGTCCAAACCACCATGTCTCCCCACCCATTTCTTCCTGTCTCCCAGAGTGGCTGATAATAGTTTATTAATGTGTGGGCAGGTTCAGAGAGACATAGAGGATGGCGGTGGCTAAGATGCAGGTTCGCTTCATGCTGCTGGTCGTGGCGGTGAGTGTGGCTACTGGAACGATCATCCCAAGGAGAAACCAGAAGAAGTCTTAACCATTGTTCCAACTTGACGTTGTGAGTACTGACAGTTACTTTCTATCAGTATTGGTATTTTAATGTATTGCAAACAATATATCATTTCCTCAAAAAAACAACATGTCCTGGGCTGCAAGCCAAAAATGT
This sequence comes from Hermodice carunculata, assembly GCA_964020975.1. NCBI lineage: Eukaryota > Metazoa > Annelida > Polychaeta > Eunicida > Amphinomidae > Hermodice > Hermodice carunculata. The sequence goes on from CAXHWN010001720.1 coordinate 523,994, forward strand.
TTATATGCTGTTTACTGAAGAGAATCATTGCATTTTTGTTTTGAGGTTAAGGCTTACAAGTTTGATATGCATGCACTTTTTGACAGCAAATATTTACATTTGTATATCAAACTGTTGTTTTACCTGGGTGTATGTGTTTACTTGAGACAGCACTAACTCGGTACTACATGTGTTTAAGTGGCAGATTTTACGGAGTGTAAACATGTAGTTAAAGGTAGAATCTGCACTTGGTCTGCCCTTCTTCGACAGGATTTTTTTTATAGTAAGGGAAACAAAACTAGACCTTGACCCTTTCCCGAGACTTAGACACCAGAAAGTTCATGATGCATTTTGCCTAGACCAGTAGCAGCGTCTGGTCCCTAGTGTACTGAAGCCTGTTACCATAGTAACCATACTCAGCCAAATTGAAACAGTCACTTTTCCACCTCTAAAACAGTGACCTTGTCAAAGAAGGGTATGCCCCAGAGGAGTAGACAAAATACGCAGCTTGAATCTGCTTTGGAGGGAAATGTTACTTGGGCATGTGCAGCATAGTGCATTGTTGACCTTTGCCATGAGAAAGTTAGACGACAAAATATCATATTCTATTTTCAACTGAATTTTAAACCCATAGACGTAGTGTTGCAGTCTTAACAAAATATTGGCTAAATTGGCAGGGGACATAGATCCTTTGGATCATTGTACTATTTTAAACATCTTTTGTCTTGCCACATTATACAACTTACGCTTTAGCGAGTAGTGAAACTCATTGTTAAGCTGTCTTGTATACTGCACAAACCCTGTTTTCAGCTGTGATTTTAGGGCTTGGCATTATACTTTGCTCATATGTGGGATGATGTTTCAGGCCTTTACATCTAAAAATCATTGGTGAGCTGAAAAATGTTATTCCTATCATCAGAGTACTTAAATGAAAAGATTGAAGTGTGCTTTTAGAAGCCCACCTCAATTATTTTAGGCCAACTGTAGGGTGATGAAAAATCACCTTGCTTAATCATGAAGGTATTACTTTGGCAAAATATAGGGTCCTGAGTGTGAAATTTATTATTTTTTTCTGGCTTTGAATTCTGGCTTTGAAGACAATTCATTTCAGGAATTTGGTTAAAGGGAAGGTTACAACATAATTTAGTTCACAGAGACTTGTTATTTGTCATCTTAAATTCTTGTTTGGGAAAGGCTGCTTCAGTGGGACAGATTTAGAGTCACTGTTAACTCTGTTTGTTATTGCCTCAGTTTGTTCTTACCATCTGCCCTGGTCGCAGTTGCCAGTGACTAATGATTCTAAGCCATCCAGCCTCAACTTGTCAGACTTGTATGGAGATGTCAAAAACAATAGACAAAGTCCAAACATACAGATTGTTACTTCTGACAAGTTTTAGTCAAGGTTTGGCATGTGAAGCAGGGTATAGGCAAGTGATATGTATGTGATGAGAGAAACTGACATGTTTTTGCCAGACTGTATGCAGTCTGGCATTGTTTCAATCTGAGGGATTTCAACCTCCACACTCAATGATACTATTTACAGTTTCATAATTCTTTTCAAAGAGACATTGCCAAAAACTCCTCTTCAGCCTTTTCACAAATTTGGGTACTCTGTGGTAAATATTTTTCATATATTCTCAATAAAAATACATCGTTTTTTACACATGTCTGTCTTAGATTTATGATAAATCTTAGCCAATCACTACACGATGTGTGGCAGCCATTTTTGTGTGACCGTGCGCAGAACATACACATGCGATCCCACACACATGTCCAACCAAGACCACCGCCAGATTACACGTGGAAGGATCAGAATTTAAACACAGGATGTGTTTGGATTTAACCCACAGCAAGATGCCAGTATCTGGTATCGCACACAGTTTGTCACTTGCACAACAACAAGCAACATACATGTTTGAAGTTGCCAGGGCTCTATTATTTTTGCTATTCATTCCAAGTGATGAACACACTAAGTTGGTCAGAAATTACATGATTTATATTTCTGTGCACTTTCTATTTCAATTCACCTGAAAAATTTGATGCTGTAGGTGGTATCAAAGGTATTTAAGTGGGGTCACTTTTTGAAAAGGAAACATGGGGTGTACAACATAAGCCAGTGCACATGGGCATGCCCCCGGGCATGATTTTCTGCTATGTGTGTCTATTTTTTTCCGGCCTTCGATCAGGAATTTAATTGCTATCTTGTTCTGCCATATAGATTTCCATTCAAACATTTTTTACATATTTTACAGTTGTATTATTCAAAATGCCATGAAAAACAGGCAGTTGTTGGCTTTTTATCTGTTTGATAAGAGTATATATTTTTTACCACAAAATTGAAATATCCATCCACAAGTATTGTAGTTTGTCTATGATAAAATGCACATGCTTGCAGGTAAATAAAGATTGCGGGCCAGCAAGAAGCTGATGAAGGTTGGCTTGTGTTGTGTGCAGCTGGACTCAACAATGGTGGTAAACTATGTTCACATACATTTCGAGTGTGCTCGAACACAGCGTGCTCGGGGTTAATTTAATGAAAAATCAAACTGTCAGCAAACTAAAAATGCATGTTTCACCACTAATGTGACATTTTAGGTAAAAGATTTGCACTGTTCAGCACACTTCAGCACAATTCATGCTGTAATCACTAGCGTAAGCTGTGGCATCCGTTGTAAACATGAAGGCGTTTGCCACACTTAGCGCACTTGCTGAATGAACAATCAGGCCAACAATGGAATGCATAATTAACTAAAGTTCGGTACGACTCGGTATGAGCAGGTCTATTATGACAAACTTGTCCCAACAGATTTCTCCCCTTTTATACCAGTCAAGTCTGGGTTCCTTTTTAAAAGGAAACTTGTTACTGTTTGATTTTCATGTATTCTGATTGGATGAAAGTGTGTAAGGTTCTGGTCATGTTAGAGATAGTTTCTCAATAAATATCAGTGTAACTTGGAGTAAAGCAGAGACTACCAGAGACTGCCTAAAGGCCAATGGCAACTTCCTGGGACTAGCTGCTGGACCTTTGTATTAGCAATGTGGAAGAATAAAGACTGGAGAGTAACTTTAGTTTATATGCTGGACTTCAGAGTTCTTCATGTCCCAAACCTGGGACCATTTCTGTCTAAATGATGATTCCAACAAGCGAGTGAGCTAATTCCCCAAAGCTCCAACAGTTTCCTCCACCACTACATCCCCCACTGACAACTGTGTGTGATAAAGGCCTCATTTTTATGTCCTGTCTTTTTACTGTTAGGAACTTGAGAAGGCAGCAGAGGACGTGAAGAAGTTAAGTTCTAAACCCACGGATAGAGAAATGCTGGAAGTGTACAGTCTTTTCAAACAAGCAACAGTGGGTGATGTTAATACAGGTCAGTGAAACACTTGCAGTAGTGGATGTGCATCAAGTTGCTTGGGTAAAACAATTGTATAAAGCACGGCTTCACAGAGACATTCTGTCAAAGTTATTGAAAGTGTCCTTTGGCAGAGGAAAATGTCACTTGAGTTGCTCCAGGAAAAGCAATCATGGGTTTCATTTTTTTGTTTCATGATAAAAATTAAAGATTTTTTTTCAGGTCACATTGAGAGTTATGTGTTTGTCAACACCATTCATTTCATGATAAATTTCCAGTCATTCTGGTCCATTGCTTATCATGTAAAATACAAGACCAGAAAGTGGTCGCATAAGGCATGTGACCTCTCAATAGAGGTGTAATAGTATGGGAAAGATGGCAAAAGGTACATGCTTAACATGGTCTGAAAAGGCAGATAGTCTTTCCTGACAATGGTCTCAAAACAGGTTTCACTGTAGTGTTCCTGTTGCTTACCAAAAACCACTGAGGCCCTCACCACCACAGTATGGACTGAGTTATTGTTCATGGAGATTTAGAACAATTTTTACAAGGTTTGGCTGCATTTCTGACTTAAAGAAATCAACCAGGAAGAAGTTCTAATTAAAACACAGATGTTTTCGTAGAGGTCCTGTTTGTACATGTATATATCCAGAGGCATCATGTTCTTGTCACGTATACAGCATGTATGTACCCTGTCATTTTCTTATTTTTGATGATTTTGATAAATTTCTTCATTTTGTGATTTTGGGACATATGTGTTGTCTTATCAGTGGTCCAAAGTTGGTATTTCTGGTCTGAATACAATCTGAAGAAACAAAGAAAATACTTTTAATGCTGACATGGTGGGCAATGGACTGTGTTAACCTTTGAATATTGATTACAAACAGCAGGTATTTGCACAAATATGTGCAGTTCACGTGAATATTTCTCTGAAACTAATTATCTGGTTTTGAACAATGATAGCCACTTTCTCGATAGAATCTTTCAAACTGGGCTATGCTGTTTCACCAAACAACCGTGGCTATGCAGCTATGCTGTTTCTCCAGCCCAGGTTAACCCTACAGACAAGTTGAAATAAAATGTTGTGTTTGAGTTGACTTTACTGCAAACCAATGGCACATGATGGCCACTTTCTTGATAAAATCTTTCAGCCAAGGTTGATCAATGTTTATTAGGAAAGGGCAGTTTGAAACTTTTATTTTATGTTTCATAAAATTTATGTTGGGGTTCGGCATTTTCAGTAGGGTGCGATCAAGCTACTGGAACCACACATATACTTTGGTGAGGCTTTGGGTAACTTGGACATTTGTTGATACATGTTTAGAATGGATGTTTTTTCCCCTTTTACACATTACCTCCTTTGGCCTCAGTTTAATTTGTTTCCCGGGCACAGCCAGAGGCACTTCTTCACTATAAAAACTGCAGTCTTGTTCTGTAGTCAGACAAGATTCAAGCATTTGGAATGGACTGGCATGTATTGATCCTTTGTTCATACTGGTCAAATGTAATGTTGGGGAGAGAAGTGGATGAGTGATTGTTTTGAAAGTAGTCAAAAGTATGTGGGTTTCTTGGCTGTTTCAGAGCGCCCTGGTGAGCATGATTTCAAGGGAAAGGCCAAGTGGGATGCTTGGAATGGACGGATCGGTAAGACATCGTCACAGGAATAAATCAAACATGCATTCAAGATTGCTTGGTATTTTCATTTGATTTTCTTCTGGCCTAACATGTCCAGATGTGCTAATTTTAGGGGCATTTGAGCTCATCTTGATCACATTGTCTGTCAGTAAGAAGTGTATTGTGAAGCATACATATGTATGTAGCCAGAAACCAAAGCTTTAAAAAAAAAAAAAAAAGGTTGCATTGCAACTTCTATGAAAAAAATTCCCTGTGGCCCTCTTGAATATACCAGTTATTTGTCACCTGACAGAAATTTGTACAGCTTTTTTTTTTTTTTTTAATGATATTTTATTGGCCTTTCAATATGCAATAAAGTCTGAGCTACCAAATTCCATCGAGATGCAAAGACTTCTTGCTGATTCCTGTTATACATAATATGTTGTTCAGCATTGAGCTTATTTCTTAAATATGGAAGCAAGGCTCGCAATGAGACTCTTTCTTTTTTGTAAACACAACAGTGAATAAAGTATTTTGCTTGCAGTAAACAATTGTCTAGAGCATACCTTTTTGGCTCATTGAAAAAATCCAAACATTATATAAAATTCTGTCAAGTTTATGACATTATGATGATTACATGAATTCCACCACTGTTGAAACAGTTCCGAAAAACCTGTTACATGATCACACTTACAGAATGGATGAATAATTGTGTCTTTTTCCTCGCAAAAAATACATTGTTCTGATTCTATTAATTTATACTTGTATAATTGTGCATTATGTGTTACAAATCTATGTAAACAGGCAAACTGAAAACTTTGTAGTCTTGTTTCAAAAGTACATCTGAAAGGTAAAATATGAATTTTCCCCCAGTTATCTTCATTTGTATTAAAGTATTCCATCCAATGTTGCCAAGCTGTTGGGGTCTGCAAGTTATTAGAATATATTAATGTCCAATAAAATTCTTTGCATTGGATAAAATTAATTTTTCTTTTTTTCCCTTCAATAGCTAGCACTGGCACATCTGAAATAATTTTATGGTGTTCAATCAATAGAAATTGTTTCCATTTTACTGGTATAGCAGATCGAATGGATAAATATTCTAAGAAGTTCGTCTGTAGACCATATTTTTCATGTAAGATTTCCTGTGACAAAAAGTTACTCTCATCATCAAGAAGATCACCAATTGGCTTAATACCAGACTGATACCAATGTTTTAGAAAAACAGGTTTTTTCTGTATCAAAATAAAATCATTAAACCACAGAAATTCGTTCCTGATGTCATTACCATTAGTGGGTTCATAATTTATTTTAAACTGGTTCCACAAATGTATAAGGTTCTTTTAAAAAAGGGGCAACTGCCAATTTGCAAATATATGACACCTTGACAGAAACAAGTCTTTCAGGTTAATGAATGGAATGAAAGCCTGAAAAATGTGCTTCCATTTTGCATCCATATTGTTAAATAAATTTTTGACCCATATTGAAAGCAAAGCCTTTTCTTGAGATTTAATGTGTAAAATTTTGAGCCCGCCATCCTGGATTTTCTTATACATGATCAAATTTTTAACTTTAGGAATTGATCCATTCCACAAAAATTCATTTATGCATCGTTGAACAAGATCAATTTTTTTTTCTTCTATGCAAACAGAAGAAATGCAATAGAGCAATTTTGATGTAGCTAAACCGTTCAATACTATTTTTCTACCAATTAATGATAACTGTCGAACCTTCCACACTTTTAACACATCTTTGAATGATTGCACCCTAGATGTAAAATTCAAGGAACTCATTTTTTAAGTTCACTATTAGTAAAAGTTATACCAAGTGTGGAGAAACGTCCTGTGCTCCATCTGACAGGCAAATCCCAATCAGGGGAATTTTTTTCTCCTCCAATCAATGCGGCTACCATTTTCTCAATATTGCATTTCAAACGGGAACATGTCTCAAAAAGTTTTAACCTTTGAAGCAAGGACTAAGCTGATGCCGCGTCAGCCAGGAAACAAGTAGTATCGTCAGCTAACTAACTAATTTTCACTTTGGTATCACCAATGTGAATACTATTTATGTCACTGTTTGACCTAATAGATATGGCTAAAATTTCAACCGCTAAGACAAACAAAAAAAGGGGCAAGGGGGCACCCCTGTCTAGCTCCACGGCCCAACTGAAAAAACTGTGAGGCATACCCATTATTCATGACACAACTTGAAATATCATTATACAAAATCGACACCCATTTCCTGAAATTAATACCAAAATTAAAACATTCCAACGCTTGATCATGATATTTCCATTCAATTGTATCAAAGGCTTTCTCAAGTCAATCATTAGTATAAGACCTGATATCTTTTTTAAGTTGCAGTGCTGGATTACGTCTGATATTTATCTAATATTTTCACCAATATACCTAACAGAGATGTAACCAGTTTGATCACTATGTATCAAAGCAGGAAGAAGCTTTTTTAGTCGAGTTGCTAACACTTAAGCAATTATTTTATAATCAATATTTAATAAGGAAATAGACATCCAATTTTTTAGGAAAGGTCTAGGTTTATTTTTTTTAATTTTTGGAATTAAAGAAATTATGCCTCTACATTGATCCACTGATAGTTTGCCCTCTTCAAATGCGAAATTGATGCTGCCTGTTACAAATTCTTGGATATCATTCCAGAAAAATTTGTAAAACTCAGCCGTAAAGCCATCAGAGCCAGGGCTTTTATTATTTTTCAACAACTTCAAGGCTTCAAAACATTCTGTCACACTGATAAAATTCTTGCATTTTTGCTTTTGTAATTCACTAAGTTTTGGAATATTTTCATTTACCAAAAAACGGTCACCGTTCATATCATGAACAATATTCAATTGTCATGTGTATAGTTTTGAGAAAAATGTATATTGCAACTTAAGTATTAGTTCAGGTTGGGTAATGATCACATCATTGGCATCTTGTAGTTTTGTGATGTTCTTATTCATATAATTTCGTTTCTCCAAACCAGAGAAATATTTAGAGTTTCGTTCTCCTGCTTCCATCCATCGATCATCACACCTTGTGTTTGTCTATCGTTAATTTCAGCCAGTTCAGCACTAATCTCCTCAATTTCAGTATTTGAATCAGTACATTTATTTTCATCTGCGACCAAATAATCTAATCTGTGTTTTAATTCTTTGTCTCTCTTCCTTGCTTCCCTTAATTTATTTTTAGAATATTTGATAGTAATTCCCCACATTTCGCATTTAATTGCATCCCATACCAATCCTCTATCTGTATATTCTGCATATTTTTCCTTATAAAAACTCAATAATTCTTTGATATTCTGAACATATGTGGAATCTTTCAGTAAAACAGAATTGAATTTCCAGAAACCTGGACCACGTTTACAAAACAAGTTACCTTTCAACTCCAAACTAATAAGACTATGGTCTGTTTTAATAGATGGTCTTATCTTATCATCAGTGACATGAGTTGTTATGAAAGAGGAAATCAACTAATAATCTAGTCTACATTGCACTAATGGGTTCCTTGATTGTCAGGTAAACATGAAAAGGTCTGTGTTCCTCATACGCCAGATATCTGCAAGGTCTAACTCATTAAAAAGAAGGTCAAAAATTTTTCACATGTATTTTGTGATACCAGTTTTTTTGTCCGCCTCTTTTATCTAAATCTGGGTTTAAAATAGAATTTAAATCACCCCCTATAATGATATTTTCTCCTTGATATGGTTGTAATTTTTCATGTACCATCTCTATAAAAACGCATTGATCCTTTTCAAAGTTTTTTGTTGGTGCATATATATTGGCTAAGATGAAACAAGTTTCATCTATCAAAATATCAAGAATTAGTAGCCGCCCTTCATCATCAGTAATGACATGTTGTACCCTATATTCTAGATTTTGTGGCATTAAAATGGCAACCCCCCTGCTGTTGGAGGTACCATGAGAGAAGTAGACAGGAGCACCCCATTCATTTTTCCATATATGTTCTCTTTCTGAAGCACTATGTGTTTCTTGTAAGAAACATTTGCCATTATGAAATTTTCTGAGCCTGTGAAATATTGATCAGAAAGTGTTAATCCATCATGTCGAGATGGACATTGGTAATACATGATTTATATATTGTTTTCATCTGGTTTAACATTGTCAGGTTACAATGAAGCCCCAAGAGTTAATTTTGGTGATTTTGTAAAAGTTTAATATTCAATGAGTCTTGTCCTTAATTGTTTTTCTGTAGCTATTATGATGCATATTATGTCGAAGATGGGATAAGACATGTCTTTAAGCTTTCTGTTCTCTCCACCTCTAATGGTGGTGGTGGGTGAGCGTGGTTTAAAATAGTCCCGCTATATGTAATGCATATTTAGGTGGATGGTCAGGGTAACAGTAAGGTGGAACCCAGTCACAATATATATACAAGGGAATCAATTTCCCTAGCAGGCTAACCGTGGAGTAGAGTATACTCTATAACTGCTCCCTTTTTATCCTTTTAGTTGTAGTGTTTGATATTTGGTCATTGTGCATTACTTTATTTAGTATTGTATTTATGCTGTACTGCTCCACACACGTAGCAAAGAGGTATTCATGCTTACTTGTAAGTTCATTCAGTACAGTTCGTGGAGAAATTCTGTTTTTGTTAAGTTTGTTTAAATTCATAAAAGGGTCTTTTCAGTTTATAGATTTATTATTAGGAAGTGAGCTACAAAAGTTTCAGTTAAAGTTGCTGATGATTCAGGGATTATTGCTGATAAACAGTCTTATTTAATATGTTGTTTTCTTTTATTGGCTCATTCAAATATTCAGGAAATGTAATAATGAGAGTTTTATCCTTCCAACACAATCATGGCATTTAATATTAAGTTATCATCATTAAACATACGAGGTATAGCAGACAAATTTGTACAGCTGTTGAGTTTATAAAGTGGGCACAATGCCTGTGAGATAAGGTCTTGGAACCAGAGTCTATCAACAAATAGTAGGCATACCAATGGGAACAGATCCAGCTGCATATATTGTCAACCTCTGTTTACATTATAATGAATAAAAAAGGATGGAGGAATTGGCAAAAACAAACTTTACAGCTGCAAGAAGATTATATTCTCACAGAAGATTTATAGATGACCTGTGTGCTTTAAACAATGGAGATGAAATAAAGGGAAATTGGAAAAACATAAATCCCAAAGAACTAATAATAAATCTGGAAAATTAAAGTGATACAAAAGTTACTTTCTTCGATCTGGATATAGAAATAAAGAACAACCATTATTTAACAAAATATTTGACAAAAGAGACCAGTTCAAATTTGATATTATCTCCTACCCTGATCTGAAGGAAACATTCCAGAGAAAGAAGCATATAGAGTTTGTATCGGACAAGTGATATGTATTCCTAGAAACACCACACTTTTTAGCGATTTTGTCAATAGAGTCAGAACTTTGTTGCAAAAACTACAACACAAAGGTTATAAAAAACAACAACTACACAAAACTCTGTTGAAATGTTTCCAGAGATATGACCAAATACCTGAAAACTACAACACTAACTCAAGAACATTAGTCAAACAATGTCAAGACGGAGCTTGAAATGTCGAAGTGTAGTTCTCAAAGTGTTTAGAGTGGTCAGAGGGAAAGTAGCCGGGGCAAAGTGTACTGAACCCACCTTGAGAATTTTCTATAGACCGTCTTAAGCCGGAAAACCATGATCGTACTCACTTTTTGCAGGATTTGGATTTCTTTCATTTCAACCATCATCCAGTATAGTGGAATAGGTGGCTTCCAGCTAATACCTTAGTACACTTTACCTCATAACACCTCTAGTCAACTTTATGGTACCGGTACTAAAAATTGTATTACTATTTACCTGTTTATACCAGTCTTGGTATGGTGGAATAGTGTATGAAGCTTTTAAGTTTCAAAGGAGACGTCCGTCCTGGCAGAGGGGTTTGCATTCACTCATCGGATTCTAGTTGTGTGTGTGATAGGTATTACATCTTGAGTGTCTCATGTTCTTTTCAGCATCTTACGCAACCACTGGAAGCTCCATGTATGCAGCAACTTTTATCCATCATGT